>OY757543.1:30945876-30990626 GCA_963584105.1 Alviniconcha strummeri
ATTCTGTCTCTCCCTCCCTGTGACTTTCTCTTTCTTTCTCTATCTCTCTCTCTTTGACGCACGCACGCACGCACGCGCGCGCGCACGCACGCACGCACGCACACACGCACACACACACACACACACACACACACAATCACATGTACCGATATCCAAGTGAAAAAAGGTGCAATGCCTGCACGATTTGTCACTACCTAGTTAGTGACAAAACGTGCAGGCATCGCTGCACGTTTTGTAACCTTAGTGACAAAACGTGCCGTAGTGACAAAACGTTCCGCAACAAAGGCTGGTTTCCTCACAACAGTAAACATTGATTTGGCTGGTTCAGCTCTGGTCGTTAGTCAGCTTCAACTGAGCGTGCCCTGGCTATGTTGCAGTGGCCTATGGAATGATCGTGCTGTGGCTGTTATGGAATGATCGTGCCCTGGCTATGTTGCAGTGGGCTATGGAATGATCGTGCCGTGGCTATGTTGCAGTGGCCTATGGAATGATCGTGTTGTGGCTGTTATGGAATAATCGTGCCCTGGCTATGTTGCAGTGGGCTATGGAATAATCATGCCCTGGCTATGTTGCAGTGGGCTATGGAATAATCGTGCCCTGGCTATGTTGCAGTGGGCTATGGAATAATCGTGCCCTGGCTATGTTGCAGTGGGCTATGGAATAATCGTGCCCTGGCTATGTTGCAGTGGGCTATGGAATAATCGTGCCCTGGCTATGTTGCAGTGGGCTATGGAATAATCGTGCCCTGGCTATGTTGTAGTGGGCTATGGAATAATCGTGCCCTGGCTATGTTGCAGTGGGCTATGGAATAATCGTGCCCTGGCTATGTTGCAGTGGGCTATGGAATAATCGTGCTATGTGCTATGGCTATGTTGCAGTGGCCTACGGAATAATCGTGCCCTGGCTATGTTGCAGTGGCCTATGGAATTGTCGGCACAACCACATTCCTCGTTGAGCGGACACTCTGTACAAAAGTCGACGGTAAGCTTGGCCCTCCTCGGGCTTCCAGGCACGCTGTTGTCTGTTGCAGCTACTACCGTGTGTGATTGTTACGCAGAAATAAAAACTGGACTGGGTGGGAAAGAGTTAGAAACAGATCTGACTGTTACGTGAATTTTACATAAACTCGTCTGTTTCGCTTTCATACGACACTGGCGGTTGCCTTGGCATTGTAACTGTCTAGAACCAACACTGTCCTTCATACTTACTGCCTCCGTCTCAAAGATCGTTGGGAAACAGGTTTTCTGGACTTCCAGACCATCTCTGCAAGCGCTCTGTGCAGCCAGACCATCTCTCTGCCAGCGCTCTGTGCAGCCAGACCATCTCTCTGCCAGCGCTCTGTGCAGCCAGACCATCTCTCTGCCAGCGCTCTGTGCAGCCGTCCTTGGTCTGCCTATCAGGACCAACACAGCGTAAAAAACTCGCTTCTCCAAACGTTTGGCGCTCCTCTCCTCTCATTAGATGATGTAGCCTCCCCCCCCCCCCCCCCCCCCCCCCCCACACACACCCGTTTTGTCCTGTCAGCAGCCTGCGAGACAAAGGGCGACACCTTAACTCAACTCTCACCTAATTTGGAGGCGAGCAGCCTCCAAACTGTGCATCCTGATAAACTGCTGATCACCTTCACTTGCTCCTGTCCATCTCTACATGACCCCGGCCTTTCCCAGGGTCACGGGACAGTCTCTACATGACCCCGGCCTTTCCCAGGGTCACGGGACAGTCTCTACATGACCCCGGCCTTTCCCAGGGTCACGGGACAGTCTGTCGTTACAGTGGAGTTCTGAATGCGAGTCGCACTCACACAAACACCCTCTTTCTGTCTCTACCACTGTGTTCACAGCCCCTGTCTCTCATTTCAGTGACCTTAGGCTGGAATGTCATCGTGGTGATCACAGCCCTTGTCTCTCGTTTCAGTGACGTTTGGATGGAGCGTTAAAGTGGTAATCACAGCCCCTGTCTCTCATTTCAGTGACGTTTGGATGGAGCGTTAAAGTGGTGATCATAGCCCCTGTCTCTCATTTCAGTGACGTTTGGATGGAGCGTTAAAGTGGTGATCACAGCCCCTGTCTCTCATTTCAGTGACGTTTGGATGGAGCGTTAAAGTGGTGATCACAGCCCCTGTCTCTCATTTCAGTGACGTTTGGATGGAGCGTTCAAGTGGTAATCACAGCCCCTGTCTCCTTTTAGCGACCCTTGGGTGGAGAGTTATGGTGGTGATCACAGCCCCTGTCTCATTTTAGCGACCCTTGGATGGAGCGTTAAGGTGGTGATCACAGCCCTTGTCTCCTATTTCAGTGACCTTTGGCTGGAGCGTTAAGGCGGTGATCACAGCCCTTGTGTCACAAGCGGTAGCTATCCTGTGCGTCTGCATACCCGTACATCGCAAAGAGCTGCTCAGCTCCGACACGGAGTCGAGCGCCGACTTCCCCTTCTCGGGTCCGCCTCACACAGCCTCGGCCGTCGGCCTGGAGACGTCGCCCGCCGCAGGGCCGGGCTGGCCACAGAAGACGAGGATGAGCACCCACAGCGACAAGCGACACACCGGCCCCGAGCTGCTGCGGATGCTGCAGATGTACAAACACCACAACATGAGCACAACCAGCCTCATGAACCGGGCCATTTACTCAAGGAGGCACAACGAGGCCGCCCCCCAGCGCGTCGACCAGCCCAAGGACACTCCGCAGGACCCCAAGGACACTCCGCAGGACCTCACGAGTCAATCGCCGAGCCGGCAGCTGTCCATCGAGCTGTCCCGGTTATCCAGTCAGCTGGAGGCCGCGGTGACGAACGAAGAGTCCAAGGTGCTGCTGGCCAAGCTGGTGACGCAGGCTGTGGAGATGAACGGGCACGTGGAGAGGAGTGTAGCGGGGGGCACCGACCCGGGCGCAGACAACCTTCCACCCCAGCAACAGATGGAGAGTGCGCAAAGTGGCGCGACCGGCGGGAAGCCCGCTGACCAGGCCTAGGCCCACAGCGTGCGGGGCCCAAAGATTGTAAATGGCTGGGCCCAAAGATTGTAAATGGCTGGGCCCAAAGATTGTAAATGGCTGGGTCCAAAGATTGTAAATGGCTGGGCCAGACCTAGAGACGTGAAGCAGGAACCTTGCAGTGCCTAACACTGCACAGCACTGTGACCGCGCCACACTATCACATATAACCTATGGAATGACATGTTAAGACAACACACACACACACACACACACACACACACACACACACACACACACACACACACACACACACACACACACACAATGAATAAGGATGGCACAAAGGAAATAATATAGACAAGGATTCAGACAGCAACCAGTAAAGACAGAAAGGACAAACTTGTATTTCAACGTCTCGCCAACGAACAGGGTCATCCCAGGACTTACAGTGACACAGATTGCAGGTACGAGGTAGTAAGGACAGAACGTATACAGAGAACAAGTAGACAAATAGTAAGACAAAAGGTACACGGAGAACAAGTTATAAAGACAAAATTGACACATACACCAAGCACTAAAAAGACACAAAGAACAAGCGGTAAAAACAAGGCCGGAGGACAGTAGTAAAGAGGTAAGCGACATAGAAAACAAGCAGTAAAGGCAAAAAGGACACACAGGACAAGCAGTAAAAAGAAGGACAGAGAACAAGAAGAAAAGAGAACACAGACACAGAAAACAATAGTAATGACAAAAAGGACAGAGAGGACAAGTAGTAAGGACAAGAGACACGAAGAACAAGTAGTAAAGACAAAAGGGACACAGAGAACAAGTAGTAAAGACAAAAAGGACACAGAGAACAAGTAGCAAAGACAAAAAGGACACAGAGAAAAAGCAGTAGAGACAAGAGATACGGACAACAAGTAGTAAAGACAAAAGGGTCACAGGGAACAAGCATGCTGCAGTAAAGACAAAAAGGACACTGAGAACAAGCAGTAAAGACAAGAGACACGGACAGCAAGTATAGTAGTAAAGACAAAAAGGACACAGAGAACATGAGGTAAAGACAAAAAGGACACAGAGAACAAGTGGTAAAGACAAAAAGGACACAGAGAAAGCAGTAACAACAAAAGGGACAGAGAACAAGTGGTAACAACAAAAAGGACACAGAGAACAAGTAGCAAAGACAAAAAGAACACAGAGAACAAGTAGTATTGTAAAGACAAGAGACACGGAGAACAAAGAGCAAAGACAAAAAGGACACAGAGAACAAGTAGTAATGACAAAAAGGAAAGAGAGAAAAGTAGTAACGACAAAAAGGGCTGAGAGAACAAGCAGTATTGTAAAGACAAGAGACACGGAGAACAAGTAGCAAGACAAAAAGGACACAGAGAACAAGTGGTATTGTAAAGACAAGAGACACGGAGAACAAGTAGCAAGACAAAAAGGACACAGAGAACAAGTGGTATTGTAAAGACAAGAGACACGGAGAACAAGTAGCAAGACAAAAAGGACACAGAGAACAAGTGGTATTGTAAAGACAAGAGACACAGAGAACAAGTAGTAAAGAAAAAAGAAAAAAAGAAGAAAAAAAAGTCTGAAACAAGAATGACTCCTAGAGTTCCAAACCAAGACCCAAACACATAAAACGTTAAAAAGACGGCAATTTATTAGGACAAAACATGCAAATGTCCGCAGTAATCCCCATTTTGAAGTCACAAAACAAGGCTGAGACAGTGAAGAATGAGATGTAGAACTAGGACACTGGTCTGCATTTGGGTGAGCTATGTAGTGTTCACGTCCAGTACATGAACAATGTTGGCATGACAGTGACGTGGTGTTCACGTCCAGTGCATGAACAATGTTGGCATGACAATGACGTGGTGTTCACGTCCAGTGCATGAACAATGTTGGCATGACAATGACGTGGTGTTCACGTCCAGTGCATGAAGAATGTTGGCATGACAATGACGTGGTCTTCACGTCCAGTGCATGAAGAATGTTGGCATGACAATGACGTGGTGTTCACGTCCAGTGCATGAAGAATGTTGGCATGAAAATGACGTGGTGTTCATGTCCAGTGCATGAAGATTGTTGCCATGACAATGACGTGGTGTTCACGTCCAGTGCATGAAGAATGTTGGCATGACAGTGACGTGTAACAGGCCTCTCTTGTTTAGTACACATCAGGATGGAGCATCATGACAATGAGGTGTAATAGGCCTCTCTTGCTTAGTACACATCAGGATGGAGCATCAGGATGCTAACTTTGGCTACTAAAGCTTAAATTGTTCAGAAATCAGAAATTCAGAAGAAATAAAATAATCAAAAGAGATCATACGAGTCATCCCCATGTCCCTGACCTTGAAGATAGCAATCCTTTTTGCACCACCCTCTGGTTGCTGATGATGTATTGCCATGCCAAGCTTGGTTACGAAAGGTTCAAGGGTTCAAAAAGATATCATCCTGACAAACATCTCAAATGCTTAATTTTTCTTGTAACCTTGACCTTGAACACAGCAAATCAATATCTCCACTGGAGGCTTTAGCTTATGGTGAACTGTGATCTACCATCAGATTGCTTGCTTCCAAAAGTAACAGTTCAGGAAATATAGCAGCAGCATTAATATTTTGATTAAATAAACACTCACTGTCAACTTGATCTTGAAGACAGCATGACAACCTGGCTCATGATGATGCACCACCACACCAAGTTTGGTTACAAAACTTTGAGCAGTTCAGAACGCATCTTCTGGGCAAAGCCGGCACCCACATACAGATGGACAGAGCAATTCCAATACATAAAATTAAAAAAGTGTTCTCTCTCTCTCTCTCTCTCTCTCTCTCTCTCTCTCTCTCTCTCTCTCTCTCTCTCTCTCTCTCTCACACACACACACACACACACACACACACACATGCACAGTCATTTGGCATGGGTGGAGTGAGAGAAGAACAGAAGAGACATGCAGTTTTTTTATATTTCTATCCTTAGAGGATATGGAATAAATGAAACACACATTTCAAGGTCATCTTCCTTGGAAGCAGTCAAAGTTCATCAGGTGACATTCCATGTCGTTTAGCATACTCAGACAGCAGCTTGCGTTTGATGTTAGCGTTGACATTGTAGATGTCTGCAGACTTACGGGCAGCAATCTGCAGCACACAAACAGAAATCAAGATGTGTAAGAAATGAGCACTTACAGGCAGCAATCTGTAGTATACACACACAGTAAGATGTGTAAGAAATGAGCACTTACAGGCAGCAATCTGTAGTATACACACACAGTAAGATGTGTAAGAAATGAGCACTTACAGGCAGCAATCTGTAGTATACACACACAGTAAGATGTGTAAGAAATGAGCACTTACAGGCAGCAATCTGTAGTATACACACACAGTAAGATGTGTAAGAAATGAGCACTTACAGGTAGCAATCTCTAGTGTAGTACACACAAACTACACTGCAAGATGGGTTAAAAATATATATATGTAAAAATAAATAAAAAATGAGCAGATTTTCAAAAAGAATCAATGAGAAATACTCTGTGATATTATTCATCAACCAAATTCTTTTCAACACTTTGGAACTGTTAATTTGTGTTGAATCAATAAAGTACCTGCAGCATAAATATACACTGGGCAGTAATATTAATAAACAGATTAACATCATTAGGTCCAGAGTTCAGTTCAAGATACTATTTATGTGCTCAGAAAAGCCCATAATTATGTGCTCCATCCAGTCTCTCAAAAAGTCCCTAATGTTGCCTTTGAAATGGTTCCAATGTTTGACTAACAATGACCCTCTCTCATCCTTTCAAGGAAGATCATCTCATGCTTCCTCTTGACACACCTCTCCTCCAGGCGATCAATGGCGTGACGTCCTTGGCTTTGTGCCTACAGGTAGTGTCTCATGCTCCTCAACACTTAAGAACTTCTGAGGTGCAAGCTACCTGTGACGGTTGCTTTCCAGCCAGCCTATCCCCTGGCCCAGGCATGTTCAGGGCCGTACATCCACAGAGTTTTCAGAGGTGGATGTCAAACAATGAGATATGCCAGTCTGAGATATTCCACTTTCTGCAGCAAGCTCAATGAATCTGTGAGGATGATGACATGAGTGGTCTGACTGTTACCTCTTGAGGCAATCCAGTGGAGGTAACGAGGGACAGCTTCCACCTCCATTGTCAGGCTGGTGGCTGAGACTGTGTAGGCTGCCCTATCATTATTATGGATGGTGGCTGCATCTTGCTTGACAGTGAAGCCCCACCCTATCTGGTCTTTGGTGACTAAGCCATCAGTGTACACTCTGAGATTCTGTCCTTTTCTTGAACGAGAAGCTTGATCTCTGAATCCATTTTGCCTGCTGGCTCAACAATGCCTTCTCAAGTTTTCCGGCAGGAGTGTCTCGCAGAGGTGTCAGAATCAGTGCATGTACTTTTCCCATTCCTTGGTTTGCTTGATCTCTAGCTGTCAGCTGGTATCTTTTCAGTACTGATTCCTCTGCTTGCCCCAAATCCAAAACTTGCCTGTCCCAGTCTGCATCCCTTTGTGTCTTTCATGGCTCCATGGAGCAATGTGGTTTTTTGACCTGTTCCACTTTCTGTCTGGTTCGCATTGGTGGGAGGTCTAGCATGAACTGCATGGTCTCAGTGGGTGAACCGGTCTGTGGGAACAGCAGGCAGTGGCTGTGAATGAACAGGCCTCTGGGTACTCAACAGGCCTCTGGGTACTCAACAGGCCTCTGGGTACAGCAGGCAGTGGCTGTGAATAAACAGGTCTCTGGGTACAGCAGGCAACGGCTGTGAATAAACAGGCCTCTGGGTACTCAACAGGCCTCTGGGTACAGCAGGCAGCGGCTGTGACTAAACAGGTCTCTGGGTACTAAAGAGGCTTCTTGGAACGGCGCAGTTCCCCCATAAGCCTTTCATACTTTGTGTTCTTTATTCTCTAAACTTGACTGTTCATACCTGAGGAGACTAGATGGCTTGATATTTTGCTTCTTATCGGTTTTTGTGGGCTGAACACAACCTGCATATGGTCATTCCATGCAACGCGGTGCCTTTGTCTTCAGTAGAGGCTTTAGAACTACAGTGTTGACAGGCTCTGGGACAATGTCTGAAGGAAGACTACTTTGCTGATGTTGACAAGAACTGGAAGCAAAACATCCAGCCAGGCTAGGACACCTTTGGTGGGGTTGGCTCCACACTCAGTGATAAGGTTTACACTGAGAGCTGATTTTCACAAACTTGTCCTGACAAGTCTCACCAAGAAAGTACAGGTAAGTAAGTAACTTGATGTTTTATGCCCAGTCAACCATTATGGTTAAATCAGGTCAAAGGTACATGTCAAAAGGCTAATGCTCAGAATGCAAAACAAAACAACTCTCACTGCTACGGCACCTCCACCTCCAAGTTACAGGTAACAAAGCTGGTGACCCGTCCATCATGACAGCCACAAAGCTGGTGACCCGACCATCATGACAGCCACAAAGCTGGTGACCCGTCCATCATGACAGCCACAAAGCTGGTGACCCGTCCATCATGACAGCCACAAAGCTGGTGACCCGTCCATCATGACAGCCACAAAGCTGGTGACCCGTCCATCATGACAGCCACAAAGCTGGTGACCTGGCCATCATGACAGCCACAAAGCTGGTGACCCGTCCATCATGACAGCCACAAAGCTGGTGACCTGGCCATTGTGACAGCCACAAAGCTGGTGACCCGTCCATCATGACAGCCACAAAGCTGGTGACCCGTCCATCATGACAGCCACAAAGCTGGTGACCTGGCCATCATGACAGCCACAAAGCTGGTGACCCGTCCATCATGACAGCCACAAAGCTGGTGACCTGGCCATTGTGACAGCCACAAAGCTGGTGACCCGTCCATCATGACAGCCACAAAGCTGGTGACCCGGCCATCATGACAACCACAAAGCTGGTGACCCGACCATCATGACAGCCACAAAACTGGTGACCTGGCCATTGTGACAGCCACAAAACTGGTGACCCGGCCATTGTGACAGCCACAAAGCTGGTGACCCGGCCATTGTGACAGCCACAAAGCTGGTGACCTGGCCATTGTGACAGCCACAAAGCTGGTGACCTGGCCATTGTGACAGCCACAAAGCTGGTGACCCGGCCATTGTGACAGCCACAAAACTGGTGACCTGGCCATTGTGACAGTAAGAAAGTGACCCTTACCTCTATTTGCCAGAGCACTTCAACCTCCCACTTGTGTGCGACAAAGCTGGTGACCCGTCCGCTGTGACTTGACCCCACTCGGCCAACACGGCCAGCACGGTGAATATAGTCGGACACAAAGCTGGGAAAGTCATAGTTGACCACATGACAAACCTGCAAAGATTCCCCATTGTTTTAACATTCTGTATTCTCTGTTCCAGAGGGCATACACATAAAGCACACTGTGCACAGTCTTTTTAATGTATGCAGCAACCACATAACATTTCATTTCAGGCCACAGTGAGCAAGAATCTAAAAACCACAATTTACAGTTCCTACGTCTGACACATCTGTGACCCTGAAACAAGTCACGGTAAAAAATCCTGGTACACAAGCAAGGTTTTACACTATCATGCAGTCTGAAAGATCTTGCTTAAACAGTGTCCAAGAAAATCCTCAAGGCCACATGTGACTGTGGTTGTTGGTCAAGTCGGTGACAGGGGAAACTGTCGCCCTGTCAGTAGCAAGGTCGCCTGTATTTTGTCAAAACAGCAAAACGTGCATCAATAAAACTTTAAATTCGCACTTACAAGCATGGTTGTCAGCATATATACATTACCCCCCACCCCACCCCACCCCACCCCCAAGTGGCAGAATTACTTACATTTATGGTATCAAGTCCTCGAGATGCTATATCAGTTGCCACCAGAATGTTGTGGTGGCCATCTTGAAACCTCTCAAACACTCCTCGTCGACACTGAAAGATTATTAGAAGATCAACAGTCTAAAAAGCAGAGTCTCCTTTGTTTCGTGCGTGCCTGCACAGCATGTGTGTGATATTCAAAATGTGCTTTGACAATGTCTCCATAGGCAGCAAGAGAGCAGTGAGGTAGCAGGCAGTAGGAGACTAGCAAGGCAGCAGAAGAGTAGCAAGGCTGTAACAAGGCAGCAGGAGACTAGCAAGGCAGCAGAAGAGTAGCAAGGCTGTAACAAGGCAGCAGGAGACTAGCAAGGCAGCAGAAGAGTAGCAAGGCTTTAACAAGGCAGCAGGAGAGTAGCAAAGCAGTAGGAGAGTAGCAAGGCAGTAGGAGAGTAGTAAGGCTGTAACAAGGCAGCAGGAGAGTGGCAAGGCAGTAGGAGAGTAGCAAGGCAGTAGGAGAGCAGCAAGGCAGTAGGAGAGTAGCAAGGCTGTAACAAGGCAGCAGGAGAGTGGCAAGGCAGTAGGAGAGTAGCAAGGCTGTAGGAGAGTAGTAAGGCTGTAACAAGGCAGCAGGAGAGTGGCAAGGCAGCAGGAGAGTGGCAAGGCAGTAGGAGAGTAGTAAGGCTGTAGGAGAGTAGCAAGGCAGTAGGAGAGTAGTAAGGCTGTAACAAGGCAGCAGGAGAGTGGCAAGGCAGTAGGAGAGTAGTAAGGCTGTAGGAGAGTAGCAAGGCAGTAGGAGAGTAGTAAGGCTGTAACAAGGCAGCAGGAGAGTGGCAAGGCAGTAGGAGAGTAGTAAGGCTGTAGGAGAGTAGCAAGGCAGCAGGAGCAGAAAAGCAGTAGGAGAGTAGAAAGGCAGCAGGAGTAGCAAAGCAGTAGGAGAGTAGAAAGGCAGCAGGAGTAGCAAAGCAGTAGGAGAGTAGAAAGGCAGCAGGAGTAGCAACGCAGTAGGAGAGTAGAAAGGCAGCGGGAGTAACTAAGCAGTAGGAGAGTAAAAAGCCAGGAGTAGCAAAGCAGTAGGAGAGTAGAAAGGCAGCAGGAGTAGCATAGCAGTAGGAGAGTAGAAAGGCAGCGGGAGTAATAAAGCAGTAGGAGAGTAAAAAGCCAGGAGTAGCAAAGCAGTAGGACAGTAGCAAGGCAGCAGGAGTAGCAAAGCAGTAGGAGAGTAGAAAGGCAGCGGGAGTAATAAAGCAGTAGGACAGTAGCAAGGCAGCAGGAGTAGCAAAGCAGTAGGAGAGTAGAAAGGCAGCGGGAGTAGCAAAGCAGTAGGAGAGTAGAAAGGCAGCAGGAGTAGCAACGCAGTAGGAGAGTAGAAAGGCAGCGGGAGTAATAAAGCAGTAGGAGAGTAGAAAGGCAGCGGGAGTAATAAAGCAGTAGGACAGTAGCAAGGCAGCAGGAGTAGCAAAGCAGTAGGAGAGTAGAAAGGCAGCAGGAGCAGCAAGGCAGCAAGAGAGTAGCAATCAAAGGGCAAGGCAGATTATCAATCATCTTGTGTCACTGCAGACATTAACTCTCTTGATTAAAACAATGTTTGCAGTCATGTGTGGTGACAGGTTTGTTCCTTGAAGTCTTCTACTGTCTTGATGCTCTTTCTCGGTTTAGACTGTTCAGTTGCTGGTGGTACTGGGGGGAAAGGAATTTCTGTAGACTGTTCTTCTTGTACCTACACTGTAACGTTGTCACTTGCTTTTATGTGGCTTATCACAATATTTGTTGTCTTGAAGTTGGCTGGGTTTTGGGTTTGATCAGTATTTCCACACTTGCTGGTGTCAAAAGATTATTTGCAATCATGTAGGGGTCAGCCCTCTGACTAAAAGACCAGTCACTGTCACTTCCTTCTTTCCTCAAGTGACGGCAGTTTGAGGCTCTCAACATGTTGCTGACACACCCAGGCTGCAGTCTTTGTAATTCTGGCTGACGAAGTGGCTGCACTCTGAGAATCAGTAACATCTATCACTATCTCACTACTGATGCTACAAAAACCTTCCTCTCTGCCTTTGTTTTGTCAAAACTAGACTACTGTAATTCTCTTCTATGAGGTTCTCCAAAACATCTTGACAAACTCCAAAAGGTCCAAAATTCTGCAGCCAGACTTGTCTTCAAAGTTTGCAAGCATGAACACATCAAACCGCTCCTTCAAAAACTTCACTGGCTACCAACAGCCTCAAGAATCCTGTACAAAATTGCAACTTTCTTTCACTGTCTACTATCCATCCAGAAGACTTCACTCCATTTCTGACACAAAAGCCTTCTGCGTATCTTTCACAAAAACAAAAACCTACGGGCAACAGGCTTTCTCTTTCACGGGCCTCACACAATGGAACTCAAGATGATTGTCACTCTTCACCAGCTGCATTTTCTTTCAATTAAGCCTTAAAATCTCATCTCTTCTTATCTGCTTATAATGAAAAAACACCTCTTCCCTACCTATGTGCACATGTGCATGTGTGTGTGTGTACAGAAAGTGCTGTTGTACTTTTTTTATTTTTTTATTTAGATGTTCATTCCTCTGCTGTTAACAGCTGTAGGCGTGTCATGTTCCTCACCCTTTTCAGTCACCTCTCTGCTGTTAACAGCTGTAGACGTGTCATGGTTTTCACCCTTTTCAGTCACCTCTCTGCTGTTAACAGCTGTGGACGTGTCATGTTCCTCACCCTTTTCAGTCACCTCTCTGCTGTTAACAGCTGTGGGCACATCCTGTTCCTCACTTTTTCTGTTATTCTGCTAATGTTAACAGCTGTGGACACATCATGTTCCTAATTTTTTCTGTCATTCTTCTACTGTTAACAGTTGTGCACACATAATGTTCCTCATCGTTTCTGTCATCTCAGTGCTCTTAACAGCTGTGAGCACATCATGTTCATCACCTTTACTGTCGTTTCTCTACTGATGATGGTTGAATGACTATTTTCACTGACAATAGCTAGATGCAGAATGTATTCCTCACCTTTTCTGTCATTTCTCCATTGATGATGGCTGGCTGGACACCATTTTCTTCCAGGATGTGACCCAGATAGAAAGAGGTGCTGCTGCTGTTACAGAACACCATCACCGATCCAGCTGTTTGCGCCGTTGTCTGCCTCACCAGCTTCACCAGCTCCTCTGCAAATCCACACACAGTAACTGTCAGTGTATCTGCCTTTGGAACAGCTGGGAATCCACACACAGTAACTGTCAGTGTATCTGCCTTTGGAACAGCTGGGAATCCACACACAGTAACTGTCAGTGCATATGCCTTTGGAACAGCTGAGAATCCACACACAAAGTAACTGTCAGTGCATCTGCCTTTGGAACAGCTGGGAATCCCCACAAAGTAACTGTCAGTGCATCTGCCTTTGGAACAGCTGGGAATCCACATACAGTAACTGTCAGTGCATGGCTTTGGAACAGCTGAGAATCCACACAAAGTAGCTGTAAGAGCATCTGCCTTTGGCACAGCTGAGAACCCACACAGAGTAACTGTCAGTGCATCTGTCTTTGGAACTGCTGAGAACCCACACAAAGTAGATGTCAGTGCATCTGCCTTTGGCACAGCTGAGAACCCACACAGAGTAACTGTCAGTGCATCTGTCTTTGGAACTGCTGAGAACCCACACAGAGTAATTGTCAGTGCATCTGTCTTCGGAACTGCTGGGAATCCACAAAGTAACTGTCAGCACATCTGTCTTTGGAAAGCTAGGAATACACATACAAAGCAACTGTCAGTGCACCTGTCTTTGGCACAGCTGGGAGTCCACACTGAAAGCAACTGCCAGTTAATGTATTTGTCTTTGGAACTGTTGGCAATCTGCACATAAAGTAACTGTGTACATCTTCCGAACCACTGGGAATTCCCACAGAAAGTAACTGCCAGTGAATGTATCTCTCTTCAGAAGTGCTGGGAATCCATACAAAAAGTACTGTAACCATCAGTCAGCAATGATCCCCCCCCCCCCCCCATCTCACCCGCCTTCCCCCCACCCGCCTTTCTCCTTGTCACTAACTTTCACACCTGTTACTGGCACCAAATGATTGTTCCGCTCAACCACTGGCAACAGATCATCTCTTTGTGTGGACAGTTTCTAATACAGCACACGTTTGTAATGGCAACAGGTAACAAGAACATTTGCAGCAAGTTCTCAACCTACCAGATTTCTGAGATGGCAAAAGGCGTAGAAACTTTTGTGGAACATGGGGCATAAGACGGTGAAGACCCAAGCCTGTCACCTTTTCCAGCGACTCCACCTGGACCAGAAAACTCCGTTCTACACCTGAACACTGAACAATGACTGCAGACCATGCAGACAGCTGTAAGCTGAACACTCAAGCTGCATAAGAACAAGCGCAGGTTGGAAAGTACTTACTGCACAGTGTCACATCAAGGTTGAGAAAAGAAATCCATCCAATCACAACTAAAGCCTAAGGGGCTAGGTAACTGTTCAGGGTGGAGGGCTAGGTAACTGTTCAGGGTGGAGGGCTAGGTAACTGTTCAGGGTGGAGGGCTATCAGCTTTATTATGGACATCAACAATAGTTAATTATTATGGACAGTGATCATACAATAGTTTATTATGGACAGTGATAATACAACAGGTTTATTATGGACAGTCATTACAAAATCCGAGCACAACTGAGAACAGTAAAACAAGGAGCATACAATAGTTTATTATGGCCAGTGATAATACAACAGGTTTATTATGGACAGTCATTACAAAATCCGAGCACAACTGAGAACAGTAAAACAAGGAGCAACATTTCATGTGCTGAGCAAATTAACGAGACTAATTTAGGCTTAGATCATGGCGCTAACATTTTTCCTTAGGATATTCAGTAGAAAAACTGAGTCAATTAAAGAGTTATGCTTGGGGCTAGAGGCAGAAAAAAAGTGACTGGAAGTGTGGAAATGGAACAAAATGATTGGGATGTGAGGTCAGGTGGAGGCTTAGCTGGAACTACGAAACTATAACAAAAACAAAACAAGACTGAAGCACGCAAAACACAGAACTTGGAAGAAGAAAACAAGCAAGTTGGTAACAGGATTTTCATGTCTACAGAGGGTCAGCTCAGAATGATGTCAAAGCACCATCACAGATGCTTACTTTAGCTAAAACCAACTGTCGGTATTGATTTATAACACTTAACACAGCAAGCTGTCCGAAAGTCAGACCTACCAGTTCAGTCCAAACACAACATGGAAAATCCACCCAAAAGCCTGAAACTTGACACTCCCTATCGTTGTATCAAAAAGTAGGTCAACCTATATAAGTACAGGCAGTGCAGCCAAAGCCAACTGATCCAATAATGCCCGTTCTAGGGATTGCCACTGCGAGAAACAACAATTCCAAATAACTGCGGTACAAAAAAAGGATTAATTAATAGGTACTTAAAGATTCTATAGGTGTAGACCAGGTGAAATGCAATTAACACAGTGCCAATGCAGCCATTCACAGGTTATCCAGTTAGACACAGCCTGTTGTAAGAAGAAAAAAAGGGCTGGGGTAGGGGGTAGCAGGGGGGGGGGAAGAAGATTTGGAGCCTATTGCATTTCGGCAGTCTCCCAACCCAGGCCCTTGCATTAACTGCTCGTGGTGATGAGCAAGCTGACCTGTTTGATTCTGCAGGCCTGCATGGGAACCTACAGTTCATTTGTACACCTGAGCAGAAAGAAGAAGAAAAGGAAAGGAAACTGACCGGGACGTAGGCACCGAGAGTCTTCTCCAGGCCGCGTGGCATGGTGGCGCTGACTAACACAAACTGAACGCCCCCCACAAACCCGCTCTGGTTGTTGGCAGGCTCGCGTCCAGGGGAAATCATTCCAGCCTCCGCATCTCCAGGCACACTCATTGTTGGTATCTAAAACACACAACAAATCTCAATTTTCTCTGTCATTTGCTTCTGGTGTTTTTTCTTTACCCACCCTCGCCCCCCCACCCCTCTCCCCCCTTGTTTTGTTCTTTATTTCTGTATATATGTGGGTGTGGGTGTAAATGTGCTTCGGGCAAATCTAATATACAAATGCAAGTGTGATTAAATTCCTACCTGGAAAATTACTGAGGCCAAAATATTGGGGACACTGTGAGCTGAACTTATGCTCTTCATTTGCTTAGTTTTTCACTCTGTGTGTGTGTGTGTGTGTGTGTGTGTGTGTGTGTGTGTGTGTGTGTGTGTGTGTGTGTGTGTGTGTGTGAGTGTGTGTGTGTGTGTGTGTGTGTGTGTGTGTGTGTGTGTGTGTGTGTGTGTATGTGTGGGTGTGTGTGTGAGTGTGTGTGTGAGTGTGTGTGTGTGTGTGTGTGTGTGTGTGTGTGTGTGTGTGTGTGTGTGTGTGTGTGTGTGTATGTGTGTGTGTGTGTGTGTGTGTGTGTGTGTGTGAGTGTATGTGTGTGTGTGTGTGTGTGTGTGTGTGTGTGTGTGTATGTGTGTGTGTGTGTGTGTGTGTGTATGCGTGTGTGTGTGTGTGTGTGTGTGTGTGTGTGTGTGTGTGTATGCGTGCATGATGCATGCATATATTTGTGTGCATGTCTGTTTGTTTGTATGTGTGTGTTATTCACAGATACCTAAAGAATACATACAATACATAAACATTAAAGAGAAATAATGACAGCATGCTGGTCAAGGCAAGCAGTGGATTTAGCTGGACATATAAACGTTCCCAGTCCTAGGACTGACCACCTTAGAAATCAATGAAAAGCGTTGCTGGATGCTGTGGACAACTTTCTCAATGCTCAGTGCCTAATCCAATGTGAAGGGCCCAGAAGGGTGAAATGCACATCACCAGAATGACTGACAGAAGAAACATCTTCCGCCGGAGTCACCAGCTATGTGTCATCAAAATAATATATATACAGTAATGACAGACGGATGTTTCCAATAAACGCCCCATATTGATGTGCTTGGCAACATTAAAAAGAAAGAATGAATTCAAAGAAGAGACATTTAGCCACAGGCTTGTGAATTGTCAAAATGATTCAAAGAAGTAACATCTTGAGTGAAACACTCCATGATTCAAAGAAGAGACATCTGCAGCATGTACACTCCATGATTCAAAGAAAAAACACCTTAAGCCTGTGGAGAATTCTGTCCACGGTGTCTACGAAGCTGTCGTCCAGCAAGGTGTCAGCTTCATCCAGGATGATCTGCTGCAGGCCCGACGATCTGATCTGCCCTGACAGCACAAAAATCACACCATAATCCCTTTATCTAAACTGACGCACGACCACTGATTACAGGACAGTCATTTTCATCCCTTCTCAGCATCCATCCTATCTCATGGTTATTTGAAAGTCTGCCCCCCGCCTTCTAAAAAAGATTATCTGTAGTCTTCAGTTCCAGCTCTTTACCCACTCCCATTACCCAACTCACCCCAATGGGCATGGCCGGGGCTGAGGTGTTTGTTTTGATATCATGGTCTTATGTCCATTCTTACTGAGGACGACCTGTAATATGTCCATTCTTATGGAGGATGACCTGTAATGATGTGTCCATTCTTAGTGAGGATGACCTGTAAAGTGAAATTCTTACTGAGGGGCAGTCTGTGGTAAGGTGTCCATTCTTACTGAAAATGACCTGTAATGATGTGTCCATTCTGAGGATGACCTGTGTCCACTCTTACTGAGGACAACCTGTAATGATGTGTCCATTCTGATGATGGCCGGTAATGATGTGTCCATTCTGATGATGACCTGTAATGAGTCCACTCTTACTTGGGTTTGCTGCGCAGCAGATATCTACAACTCACTGCTACCAGCTGATACCTACAACTCACCTGCTATCAACAGTTTGCGTAGTACACCTGGAGTGGAGATGATGATGTCCATTGGTCGTTTCACTGGCCACACCAGTCGGGCCTGCATGCAGTTGATATACAACGTGATGATAAGAAATAATAATATTTTAAAAAATTAGTGTCTAAAAAAAATGTACACAGCATCCCAACTGCTGTCCTCTGAACAGGTGATCCTTGGAACAGCCACACAGAGAATGCTCTTGAGCGTTGTGCCATGGCTGACCCACTGACAAGACCTTGGTAGGACAAGCGAGTGTGGGCAAGGTGAAGAGTAGGACGGACAAGTTGACACTCTGCAAGGCAAGAGCAGTCCTGATGCACACGGCCTTGTTAGGACAAGTGTCAGCAAGGCAAGAGCAGGATAGACAAGGCCTTGTTAGGACAAGTGTCAGCAAGGCAAGAGTAGGATAGACAAGGCCTTGTTAGGACAAGTGTCAGCAAGGCAAGAGTAGGATAGACAAGGCCTTGTTAGGACAAGTGTCAGCAAGGCAAGAGTAGGATAGACAAGGCCTTGTTAGGACAAGTGTCAGCAAGGCAAGAGCAGGTCAGACAAGGCCTTGGTACAACAACCAAGTGTCAGCAAGGCAAGAGCAGGTCAGACAAGGCCTTGGTACAACAACCAAGTGTCAGCAAGGCAAGAGCAGGTCAGACAAGGCCTTGGTACAACGACCAAGTGTCAGCAAGGCAAGAGCAGGTCAGACAAGGCCTTGGTACAACAACCAAGTGTCAGCAAGGCAAGAGCAGGTCAGACAAGGCCTTGGTACAACAACCAAGTGTCAGCAAGGCAAGAGCAGGATGGACAAAGAGTGTCACCAACAGCAAAATGGAAGAAAAATGGGTTCATTCCAACACATTTTAGTTTGATCTAGTGAAAACAAGGCTTGTCACCTTGCCCAGCTAAATGTAAAGCTGAGCATTAGCTTCACAAATTTTATGCTGTGTGCACATGTAGATGGTAAAAATATATGAGTGTCTGCAAGCGTATCTGTCAGGATGGCAAACAAACAAACATACAACCACAAGTCGTACAACACAAGTATGGATCAAACAAACGAATGCAAGTGAGTTTCTTGTTTGTATTAGAGTATAAAAATTCACATGATTCTTTGCATGCAACAACATACATGTGCACAAGTTCTTTTCCCTGAAAATATATCAGACTAGTTCCAGTTAGGGCTATCTGGGCGGCAACACAAGTGTCTACAAACCAAACCAAAGTTACCGCTAATGTAATCTACAGTCTACAGCGTCTAAAACAATCATCTTTTTATTGGTTTTGTAATAACTCAAGCTACACTGTAAGTCCAGCCACACTTCAAGGTCTAACGACGCCTGCCACACTTCAAGGTCTAACGACCCCTGTCACACTTCAATGTCTAACGACCCCTGCCACACTTCAAGGTCTAACAACCCCTGCCCAAAATATTCCAAGTCCTGAGATCTTGGGATATTTTCCAAGTATTGAGAGGTCCAAAAATATTTGAAGTTCCGAAATGTCAACAACAAAAAATAGAGTTCTTGAAAAGTCTGAAAGTGTTCAAGTTCTGAGATCTCCAAAAATATTCTGTCTTTCAAGGCTCAAAAATGTTGAAAGTTCCTCAAGGTTCAAAAATATTCTAGTTTTGAAAGGGCAAAAAGTAATGTTTTGAAATGTCCAAAAATATTCTAAGTTCTGCGATCTTGAAAAATATTCTGCCCCAACAGGTCTGAAAAGTAAACCAAGATCCAAAATGCAAATTTTTTTTTATTCAGAGTTCTTCAAGGTAGAAAAATATTCTAAATTCTGAGATCCTGAAAAATAGTTTATGTCCCAGCAGGTCCGGAAAAATAAATTGATTTCTGAAATGCTGAAAAATATTCAGAGTTCTTCAAGGTAGAAAAATGTTCTGAGTTTTGGAAGCACTGTTTAACCACAGCCTAAAAATATTCTAAGTTTTGAAAGGTCCAAAAATATTCTGTCTCAGCAAGTCCGAAAAAAACACCAGATTTCTAGCGGCGCTACCTAACCCCAGTCAGGAAATATTCTAAGTCCTGGCTGTTAAGCATTTTGGCAGAGTTCCATCAGGGGGCAGAGCTGCGGATGTGTCAAATCCTTCTGCCTTTCAGAACCCAGCTGACAGCAGTTCTCCTGAAGGAAGCTACTGTGCTTCTTTTATACCTGTGCTGTGCCGCCTGGCCAGACACAGGTCTCTAGACGAACGCAGCAATGGCAATAGCGGCAAAATACAAAGTTTCTACTGTGAGAGCTTGAGCATCAGAGATGGGGGATGAGATGGGGGATGAGAGGGGGGATGAGATGGGGGATGAGATGGGGGATGAGATGGGGGATGAGATGGGGGATGAGAGGGGGGATTAGATGGGGGATGAGAGGGGGGATGAGAGGGGGGATGAGAGGGGGGATGAGATGGGGGATGAGAGGGGGGATGAGAGGGGGGTGAGATGGGGGATGAGAGGGGGGATGAGAGGGGGGATGAGATGGGGGATGAGAGGGGGGATGAGATGGGGGATGAGAGGGGGGATGAGATGGGGGATGAGATGGGGGATGAGAGGGGGGATGAGATGGGGGATGAGATGGGGGATGAGAGGGGGGATGAGATGGGGGATGAGAGGGGGGATGAGATGGGGGATGAGAGGGGGGATGAGATGGGGGATGAGATGGGGGATGAGAGGGGGGATGAGATGGGGGATGAGATGGGGGATGAGAGGGGGGATGAGAGGGGGGATGAGAGGGGGGATGAGATGGGGGATGAGATGGGGGATGAGATGGGGGGGATGAGATGGGGGATGAGAGGGGGGATGAGAGGGGGGATGAGATGGGGGATGAGATGGGGGATGAGATGGGGGATGAGATGGGGGGGATGAGAGGGGGGATGAGAGGGGGGATGAGATGGGGGATGAGAGGGGGGATGAGGGGGGATGAGATGGGGGGATGAGAGGGGGGATGAGATGGGGGATGAGATGGGGGATGAGATGGGGGGGATGAGAGGGGGGATGAGAGGGGGGATGAGATGGGGGATGAGATGGGGGGGATGAGAGGGGGGATGAGATGGGGGATGAGGGGGGATGAGATGGGGGGGATGAGAGGGGGGATGAGAGGGGGGATGAGAGGGGGGATGAGATGGGGGATGAGAGGGGGGATGAGAGGGGGGATGAGATGGGGGGGGGGGGGGATGAGATGGGGGATGAGAGGGGGGATGAGATGGGGGATGAGAGGGGGGATGAGAGGGGGGATGAGATGGGGGATGAGAGGGGGGGATGAGATGGGGGGGATGAGATGGGGGGGATGAGATGGGGGGGATGAGATGGGGGGGATGAGATGGGGGATGAGAGGGGGGATGAGAGGGGGGATGAGAGGGGGGATGAGAGGGGGGATGAGAGGGGGGATGAGATGGGGGATGAGATGGGGGGGGGATGAGATGGGGGATGAGACGGGGGATGAGACAGGGGATGAGATGGGGGATGAGATGGGGGATGAGAGGGGGGATGAGAGGGGGGATGAGAGGGGGGATGAGATGGGGGATGAGATGGGGGATGAGACAGGGGATGAGAGGGGGGATGAGAGGGGGGATGAGATGGGGGATGAGATGGGGGAGGGGGGGATGAGATGGGGGACGAGATGGGGGATGAGATGGGAGATGAGATGGGGGATGAGATGGGGGAGGGGGGGGATGAGATGGGGGATGATATGGGGGAGGGAGGGGGATGAGATGGGGGATGAGATGGGGGAGGGGGGGATGAGATGGGGATGAGATGGGGGATGAGATGGGGGAGGGGGGGATGAGATGGGGGATGAGATGGGGGATGAGATGGGGGGGGTGAGATGGGGGATGAGAGGGGGGATGAGAGGGGGGATGAGATGGGGGAGGGGGGGGATGAGATGGGGGATGAGATGGGGGATGAGAGGGGGGATGAGATGGGGGAGGGGGGGGATGAGATGGGGGATGAGATGGGGGATGAGAGGGGGGATGAGAGGGGGGATGAGATGGGGGATGAGATGGGGGGGGGGGGGGGGGCATCAGTCTTCAAGTCCCAGTTCCGGACCTTCAAAGTTGCATAACCCCACACCTGCAGATCTCTCACTGTCTCTGACTTGGTCACAGATTTTCCTAAGGAACAGAGCCAGCAGTGCCCCAGAGCTCCACTAAACAGTGCATCTTTATAGGCCTACCTTTAAATACTGGCCTGGTTAGATTCTGTAGACTACACTCCTGATAGCAACCAAAACATTCAACAGAGTAATGGTCAAACATAGTTCAGTTTTCTCTACAGAAATACCCCCTGTTGTGTGCCTATTGATACTGTAAGTTACTGTCTCTTATTGTCAGTATTATATGCCAGGTACCATCAGACTAAGATTGGTTACATAAGGTTCAGCAGTTCTAAAGATACAGTAGATACGATCATATTTTTTAACTATATCAGCCTACACTTGTGATCTTGACCTTGAAGATAGCAACACAATGTTTTGGCATGACACTGGCTCCTGACAGTGGCTCATCACCCTACGTCTGGCTACAAAAGCTGAAACTGTTCAGATGATGTCATCTGGACTCAGACTGAATGAAACCTGGACCTGGACCTTGAACACAGCAATCCAGTCTTTGCACCAGACATTCCAGCTTACGAGTATGTACCATCAGACTATGTTTCGTCACAAAAGAATCAGTAGTTCACAAGAAATGTGGCACACCCAAAATGGCTTACCTTTGTTCCACGCCCTCCACACACTGAGTACACAGTGAAATGTAGGTACTGCTGCAGACTCTCTGCAACTCCCTGTCATAAAAACAATACAAACACCTGCAATCATATAAACAATTTAAACATCTGCAATCATATAAACAATACAAACACCTGCAATCAATAAACAATACAAACATCTGCAATCATATAAACAACACAAACACCTGCAATCATATAAACAATACAAACATCTGCAATCATATAAACAATACAAACATCTGCAATCATATAAACAATACAAACACCTGCAATCATAATAATACAAACACCTGCAATCATAAATACAATACAAACACCTGCAATCATAATAATGCAAACACCTGCAATCATAAAAAAACACAAACACCTGCAATCATAAAAACAATACAAACACCTGCAATCATAAAAACAATACAAATGCCTGGAATCATAAAAACAATACAAACACCTGGAATATTGGCTTTAACCTCATAAGCCTTGGATGGTGTGCAACGCTGATGTCAACAGCTCAGTGATGTTTCAGTTCTACCTCATCGTCTCATGGATGTCAACAGTATGGTGAAGTTTACCATCACTTCATGGTTCAATTCTACCCGAAGGATGTCAACAATATGGCGATACAATTTACCATCACAATGATTGTCAACAGTACAGTGCTGTTTACCATAACTCTGTGGTTCAACTCTACCCTATGGATGTCAACAAGACAGTGATATTTACCATGACATGGATGTCAACAACATGGTGATATTTACCATGACAGGAATCTCAACAGCACTGTTATATTTACCATCACATGGATCTCAACAATGCTGTGATATTTACCATGATATGATGTCAACAATGCTGTGATATTCACCATGACATGGATGTCAACAGTACTGTGGTATTTACCATGATGAAGATGTCAACAGTACTGTGGTATTTAAATTGACATGGATGTCAACAGTACTGTGGTATTTACCATGATATAGATGTCAACAGTACTGTGATATTGTCCATGGCATGGATGTCAACAGGACTGTGATATTTACCATAACATTGGCACAAACAGTAATGTGATATTTACCATGACATGAATGTCAACAGGACTGTGATATTTACCATGACATTTGTTGTCAACAGTACTGTGATATTTACCATCACATGGATGTCAACAATACTGTGATGTTTATCATGAAATGGATGTCAAAAGTACTGTGACATTTACCACATGGATGTCAACAGTATTGTGACGTTAACCATTACATGGATGTCAACAGTACTGTGACGTTAACCATTACATGGATGTCAACAGTACTGTGACTTTTACAACAACATGGATGTAAACGGTACTGTGATGTTTATCATGACGTGGATCATAGGATGTCAACAGTATTGTGACTTTTACGTCAACATGGACGTCAACGGTACTGTGACTTTTACCACAACATGGGTGTCAACAGTACTGTGACTTTTACCACAACATGCATGTCAACAGTACTGTATGATTATCATTTTATATATAGGTAACACTCAAATAAGCATACTGCTTTTATGTTTCCTGTACTTATTTGTTGAGTTTATGTTTCTGATGAATGAATAAAATTTTGTTTAAACCAACAGTACTGTGGTGTTTATCACAACTTGATGTGTCAACTCTATGCATGGATGTCAACAGTACTGTGACTTTTACCACAACATACATGTAAACAGTACTGTATGATTATCATTTTATATATAGGTAACACTCAAATAAGCATACTGCTTTTGTGTTTCCTGTACTTATTTGTTGAGCTTATGTTTATGATGAATGAATAAAATTTTGTTTAAACCAACAGTACTGACATTTACCACAACCTGATGTGTCAACTCTATGCATGGATGTCAACAGTACTGTGACTTTTACCACAACTTGGATGTCAACAGTACTGTGGTGTTTACCACAACCTGATGTGTCAACTCTATGCATGGATGTCAACAGCACTGTGGTGTTCACCACAACTTTATATGTCAACTCTATGCATGGATGTCAACAGTACTGTGGTGTTCACCACAACTTTCTATGTCAACTCTATGCATGGATGTCAACAGTACTGTGGTGTTTACCACAACTTGATGGGTCAACTCTATGCATGGATGTCAACAGCACAGTGACATTTACCACAACTTGATGCATGGATGTCAACAGTACGGTGATGTTTACCACAACTAGATGGGTCAACTCTATGCATGGATGTCAACAGCACAGTGACATTTACCACAACTTGATGCATGGATGTCAACAGTACGGTGACGTTTACCACAACTTGATGGGTCAACTCTATGCATGGATGTCAATAGCACAGTGACATTTACCACAACTTGATGCATGGATGTCAACAGTACGGTGACGTTTACCACAACTTGATGGGTCAACTCTATGCATGGATGTCAACAGCACAGTGACATTTACCACAACTTGATGCATGGATGTCAACAGTACGGTGACGTTTACCACAACTTGATGGGTCAACTCTATGCATGGATGTCAACAGCACAGTGACATTTACCACAACTTGATGCATGGATGTCAAAAGTATGGTGACGTTTACCACAACTTGATGGGTCAACTCTATGCATGGATGTCAACAGCACAGTGACATTTACCACAACTTGATGCATGGATGTCAACAGTACGGTGACGTTTACCACAACTTATGTGTCAGCTCTTTGCATGGATGTCAGCAGTACTGTGATGTTTACCACAACTTGATGTGTCACAACTCTATGCATGGATGTCAGCAGTACTGTGACATTTACCACAACTTGATGTGTCACAACTCTATGCATGGATGTCAGCAGTACTGTGACATTTACCACAACTTGATGTGTCACAACTCTATGCATGGATGTCAGCAGTACTGTGACGTTTACCACAACTTGATGTGTCACAACTCTATGCATGGATGTCAGCAGTACTGTGACGTTTACCACAACTTGATGTGTCACAACTCTATGCATGGATGTCAACAGCACTGTGACGTTTACCACAACATGATGTGTCACAACTCTTTGCATGGATGTCAACAGCACTGTCATGCTTACCATGACCTGGTCAGCTAGCTCTCTGGTAGGGGTCAGGATGATGATAGATGGAGTGTTCACAGATTCCTCAACCAGTGCTGTTGATTCCCGACGCTGCAGCAACATGTTTAGAGCTGGAAGCAGGTACGCTAAAGTCTTTCCTGACCCTGAAACAAGCACAATAACGGACTGAAGTCTTTTTCTGACCCTGATACAAGCACAATAACGGACTGAAGTCTTTTTCTGACCCTGAAACAGGCAAATAATGGACTGAAGTCTTGTCTGACCTGAAACAAACACAATAATGGACTGAAGTCATCTCTGACCTGAAATGAACACAATAATGGACTGAAGTCATCTCTGACCTGAAATGAACACAATAATGGACTGAAGTCTTTCCTGGCCCCAAAACAGGCACAGTAATGGGCTGAAGTCTTTTCTGACTCTGAAACAAGTGCAGTAATGGACTACTATTTCCAAGCCCTCAAACAAGAACTGTAATGCACTAGTAACACTAGAGTCTTTCCTGACCCTGAAACAAGCAGTCACAGAATGACCCCGAAACAAGCAGTCACAGAATGACCCTGAAACAAGCAGTCACAGAATGACCCTGAAACAAACACAGTCACAGAATGACCCTGCAACAAACAGTCACACAATGACCCTGAAACACAGTCACACAATGACCCTGAAACAAACACAGTCACAGAATGACCCTGCAACAAACAGTCACATAATGACCCTGAAACACAGTCACACAATGACCCTGAAACAAGCACAGTCACAGAATGACCCTGTGAAACAAGCAGTCACAGAATGACCCTGAAACACAGTCACACAATGACCCTGAAACAAGCACAGTTACAGAATGACCCTGAAACAAACAGTCACACAATGACCCTGAAACAGTCACACAATGACCCTGAAACAAACAGTCACACAATGACCCGGAAACAAACAGTCACACAATGACCTTGAAACAAACAGTCACACAATGACCCGGAAACAAACAGTCACACAATGACCCTGAAACAACAACAGAACATGTCCATTAATGGACCAGTCTTTTCTGACCCTGAAACAACAACAGAACATGTCCATTAATGGACCAGTCTTTTCTGACCCTGAAACAACAACAGAACATGTCCATTAATGGACCAGTCTTTTCTGACCCTGAAACAACAACAGAACATGTCCATTAATGGACCAGTCTTTTCTGACCCTGAAACAACAACAGAACATGTCCATTAATGGACCAGTCTTTTCTGACCCTGAAACAACAACAGAACATGTCCATTAATGGACCAGTCTTTTCTGACCCTGAAACAACAACAGAACATGTCCATTAATGGACCAGTCTTTTCTGACCCTGAAACAACAACAGAACATGTCCATTAATGGACCAGTCTTTTCTGACCCTGAAACAAGCACAGTGTGGAGAAAAGTGGAATAACTTTTGATTATGTAAGTCCTCACTGTGACATTAACCTCAGAATAACCACCCACATTGTCACATGACTCCCCAGCCTATGATGATGTATCACCCCTGCTATTTTGGTTACAAAAGGTTAAGCAGTTCAGAAGACTACTTTCAGTTTTACAGCTGGGAAAGAAATTCAGTAACTCAACAATTATACTACAACCGTACCAGTTTCTGCAGCACAAAGCGTTGACCCTCCACGAAGGATTGCTGGGATGGCCGACATCTGAAAATATAAATGCATGGCTACAACTTACATGTCCATCCACTGAAAGCAGGGGCATAATTAGTTAAGGGTCTGCTGCGCTGGCCACGTGGCATTAAAACAAATTTCATCCAAGCACCGGAGAACCTTGTGACTTGCTTGTCTGCTCATGGAATAAAGAGATAATGCTGTGAACTCTATCCCCCCCCCCCCCCCCCCGCCACGTTTCTACATTTGACAGTGTATAATTACTAAGATGTTTCTGTACCAGCTTCACTGTGTCAAAAGTTAGTAGGCACACTTAACTCAGGGAACTGCACTGCTCTCATAGTAAAAGTTAGATGGTACTCTGAACCCAGGGGATGCACCATTCTTATGTAAGTTGTAATACCTAAATGTTAGCAGGTACACCAAACCCAGGAAATTGTATTCTCTTCTTCCAAGACCTAAACACTACTATAAGTTCAACCCAAGAAACTGTACCAGTTTATAGTTCTTACAATACCTGAATGTTAGTAGGTATGCTGAACCAGGGACTGTTCTGCTCTGCTCAGCCAAAGCAACTCTACTCTTCTTAAATACTTAATGTTGAATGTTGGTCAGCATGCTGAGCCAAAGCAACTCTACTCTTCTTAAATACTTAATGTTGAATATTGGTTGGCGCACTGAGCCAAAGCAACTCTACTGTTTTTAAATACTTAATGTCGAATGTTGGTAGGCATGCCAAGACAAAGCAACTCTACTGTTTTTAAATACTTAATGTTGAATGTTGGTCTGCACACTGAGCCAAAGCAACTCTACTCTTCTTACAATACCCGAATGTTGGTCGGCACATTGCAGCCAAAGCAAGTCTACTGTTCTTACCATACCTGAATGTTGGTTGGCACACTGAAGCCAAGAGCCTGTACTGCTCTCACAATGTCCCTGTCAAGGTGAAGGTCATCAAAACTGTTGTCTGCTCCTTTTGACAGTAACGCAGGATTCTGCAAAACATTTTCAAATTGATAACTGGTGATGATAGAAGTTAGAACAGACATGTGGCATGAGAGAACAAATAACACCTCCTCCCTGATGAACTTTATCCCTGACTGACTGTTCTCTTTTGTTTCACGAAGTGTTATTCTGTGTTCTTGAGCAGATTCACCACACTCTTGTCGCTTGGGACTCTGCATGACTGACTGTCACTTTACTTGGCACATCTTATCACCCACCCATGTGGTGACTTACAACGTTAACTGGAGTGACATGGCTTGTGCCTGGCAAAAACTGATGCCATCTTGGCACCTATTCTAGGCAAACCATACAATCATGCAGCAGTTTACAGCGTTACAACTTGCACGTTGCCACACATGTTCACCTGGTCTTTGTGGTGTGTGCTGGGTTATTTTAGTGGTTTCATAATCCACAGAACTGACAAGGACTACAAGTGTTTTTTATACTGTGTTTATGTGATCTTTCTGCATGCACATATGTATTATATATATACAGGGGTCACGCTCATTGCAAAATTTTGCGTAAATATTGCATTTTTCGGGTGCTGTACGCATTTTAGCCAAATCGCTGTCACCGTATGCAAAATGACAACACCGATTAAACAAGTTACGCTTCACTGGTGGATGCCGCGTCACTCAACACTAGATCTACTTGCAAACTCAGTGTCATCTCAGCCGTTCAAGTCCAGTCAACGAAGGACAGAATCTGGACAGCAAAATAAATGTGTAACTCCCCATAAGCTACCGTAATTTTTGGACTATAAGACGACGGTGAGACTTTTCCTCAAATCTTATCCATGCACCTTATAGTTGGTAGCGCCCTGTCTGTGAATACAATTTGCATACTTTTCCGAAAAAACACACCAAAAAAACCGATTAATTTGAAACCGAATTCTAACAAGTCTGTATAGATCTGGAAGAAGATTGGTTCCCGTATAAGACTGGCCACACATTTTGCTGAACTGATCAGTAATATTTTCCGGTCAATCGACGGAGGACACGATCCCAGATATGAAATTTGGAACCACCCACTAAGCCTACTTTGTCAGTGTGTAATATTATCAGAATTTACTCAAAGGTAGAAGACTACGAAACTGAAAACAAAACACGCGTTGACACCGAATACAAATAAGAGAAAATGGCGGCAGCCTCAATTTCAACTTCATCTCGTTACTAAATCCCACGGTAGACGAGAACTGGGTTTGCCGACATCATCTGCTGCAGTTCTTCCCTTAAAAATGATGCCATGTATGATGTTCTGATCTATTCAAACTTTTTCTGTGAATGGCAAATTTACTGAACGTTACCACATTTTTTGTGCACAGGTAGACCTTTTTACTATTTTCGTTTGCTCACATTACAGACCGTGAGCTACAATCAGGTTACTTCATCATTTTGGCTTTGTAATATGTGTTAATTCTAGGTTATACTGTACGCATTTTTCATGCCATTGACGCAAAATACGTAATGTTTCGTGTTGGTTAACGCAAATCTCTAAAAGGCAGCGCAACCCCTGATATATAAACATGTATATTGGGGGGATCTTGCTTTATAGTTTCATCCAAAGGGTGTTTATATCATCCATCCCCCCCCCCCGACACACACACCAAAGAAACTACACACACACACACACACCCTCTTTCTCACATCATCTCTTGCCTAACATTAGTAACAATAATGTGATCTTATAACAATGGAGTCTTATAATATATTAATAGTAATAATGGGATCTTACAATAGTAATAATGGGGTCTTATAATAACAACTGGTTCTGACAATAATAATAGTAGGGTCATATAATAAAAATAATGGTCTCATAATAACAATAATGGGGTTTTATATTAAAATAACAATAATGGGGTTTTATATTAAAATAACAATAATGGGGTTTTATATTAAAATAACAATGATGGGTTCTTAAATCACCCAGTGAGCCCTAGGTATGTCCATTTCATAAGCAAGCAAAAACCAGCAACACAATGTTAACAAATATATATATAAAACAAATTTGTCATCAACATCCCCATCTCCCAACACTGGAAGACAAGATGAGCAGCGCAGTTCATGACACTGAACTCTATACACAAGTTTTTGAGGGATCCCACCCAACAGAGAACTACAGCTATCTCAGTGAAAAAGTGCAAGGGACAGGACTGTGGCCTCAGTGGTAAAAAAAAAAGGCCAATCAATCATACAGCCTCTAAATATCACAGCAGGGAGTCCCACAGGCCCCTGTAAACTACTCGCAGTGAAGTTCTCCATATAACACTGATTGAACTACCTTATCATGTATTGACAACAGTGAAGTTTTCCATACATATATAATATACATATACTGATTGAACTACCTTGTCATGCGATGACAAACAACAGTGAAATTTTCCACATACTGATTCAACTACCATGTCATGACAAGCAACCCTGAAGTTCTCCACATACTGATTCAGCTACCTTGTCAACAAACAATAGTAAAGTTCTCCACATACTGATACTGATTTAACTAACTTGTTTCAACAAAGAGCACTGAAGAGTGATGCTATCCAGCATACTGATTCATTTAACACATGACAAATAACATACTATTTAAGTTTTAGCCCATGTTCTCCAGTTTACTGATCCAACTACCATGACAAACAACAGGAAGTTCTCCAACTCCACAATAATGATTCAATTACCTTGTCATGACAAAGAACCGTGAAGAAGTCGCCTGCGGACTTGCGGTTTTTCCAGCCATAGGATGCCAGAGTCTGTGGCCCAAAGTCACTGTAGGTCTGTCCACGATGGTGGTTGAAGTTGTTGCGCTTGCAGGATATCACCACTGGTGACCTGAATGACTGTTTCTTCACAGTGGCCTGGGTCTGTTGGCGCTGCATAAGTTTCTGAAGATGAGCTTGCATCTTGTGGGGGGTAGTGATTCGAGGTAGGTCTTCAGAAGCATGAGTCTAAAACAAAATAAATTCACACACATATTTAACTCAAACAAATTATGAAATACATTTTTCACTAAATGAGAGTCAATAGTAATATCCTAATATAGTAATAAAAATGATCATTTCTAAAGTGCAAATTCTTAAAAAGCCCAGAGCACTCAATCTGGTAAAGTACAATTGAGGAAACAAGATTATTTGTGGTGTCAACTGTGAGGTACTGTTGGATAGTGCTGATTTGACAAAATTCAGAGAAAGCTGTCTGGTTTGCATCTGCAAATGAAATTGAAATGTAAGCTGTTTCACGGAGAGACCAGTCTCATTGACCAGTCTCAGTAAATCATGAAAACAAGTTTGACAATTCATCAAAAACAAAAGCACAAGTGAAATAAAACAGTTCTGAAAACAACCCAACTGTCACTGTCAGCAGCACTGAAAAATGGATCAGTTCCAGTCTCTTGCAGTTCGAGGACTGAAAGGTGCACAGCGAAGGAGCAAGGCATCGCAAAAGCTGACGAAATTTCACGTTGGTCTATGCCCTACACCTAACCCTGGCTAAAAGCTAAACGGACAGATTATGACCTAAAAAATGGAAAACTCACAGCTAACGTCCTCCACGACTGCTGACGAAGGCAGCAGTGAACACACTGATGACACCTTCGCCACAGCGCACCCAAAGACACGACTGTGTTGCTCATTTTCACATTCATCAAGTTCACTATTTCGCCAGGTTCAAGTTCAGTGTTGCTATACATCCACAGAAACCATATTGGGGACGGGGAGCCCAGGACGGCCACCTCCGCTATCACACAGCTCTGGTTCGTTAGGTCAACAGAAAACAAAAGTTACAGACTGTTCCAGTCTCTCGGACAGAAACTTTAGCACACGCTCGCAGCGAACCGGAACAGGAAGTGAGCGGGTACAGGTACCTGAAGATGAGAACCAATGTAAGCCAGCACTGACAGACACCTAAATTTGAGCAGCGTGGTCAATTCGCAATGGCACAGGCACCTGAAGGTATCGGCCACCATGTCCACAGGCACCAGAAGTTAAGGATCAGCATTGCAACAGGCGCCTGAAGGTATTGGCCCCCATGTCCACAGGCACAGAAGTTAAGGATCAACACTGCCACAGGCACCTGAAGGTAGGTACCAGTACAAGCCAACACTACCACAGGTATCCAAGGAGGCGGTGGGAAATTCCTGTGACATTTTAAATGCCATTTTGGGTCATAAATATCAAACATCACTCAAACAGTTTCATATCTAGTGAATGAAGCCAACATTTCCAGCTAAAGCGAGTCTGATTATAGTGTGTAAATGGTGTGTGAGTATAGTCAGTTCCATGCTGGTGTTACCACAGTACACACTCAGTTGTTCTGCCATCATCAGCACTGACGAAGTGCACACCTTACTCAGAAACTAGATCTACATCAAAGGTTAACGGCGCATAGGCATGCTGAGAGACATAAATCGGATAAAGTTCACTTCTTTGGCAAATTTTGGCTTTATTCACTTGATATGACCCAGTTTGGATGATTCTGGTGACATCTGTGACCCAAAGTGGTGTTTAAAATGCCCCAGGCCTGTCCCACTGCCTCCTTGGATATCACCCACTGCCACAAAGCTACTGCCAAACACTGCCACAGCACCAGAGGCTGAACAGCAGTATAGGGCAGTATGAAGGTATCAGCCATCTTCGTTTTCTTCACATGTTGCTTTATGTTCACAGAGATCAAAACGACTATTAGGGACAGGCCCAGGATGGTCACCTTGACTTCCACACAGCCCTTAATCTCTGATACATCCCCCAACACAGTCACAGGACCACAAGCTATGGCTCAGTGTCATCATTGCCACAGGCACCTGAAGATAAGAACCAGTAGCAGCCAGCACTGTGACAGGCACCTTAGTAAGGTAAGGCCCAACACTGCCACAGGTATCAAAAGAATCAGTATCAGGCAGCATGCCACAGGCACCTGAAGGTAAGGCAAGACTGCCACAGGTGTCTAAAGAATCAGTACCAGGCAGCAGATATCTACAGAACCAGTATTAGGCAGAATGACCACATGCACCTGAAGTTAAGGCCCAACACTGCCACAGGCACATGAACAGGCACATGAACCAGAGAACCGGTATGAGCCAGCACTGCCAATGGCGTATGTGTGGGGTGGGGGGGTGGGGGGGGGGTCATATGCTCTTGCGTGTGTACTGTCTGTATTCTAGTGTCTAATACCTGTAAATAGTATCATTTTGACTACATATGTGATGCACATTCAGAGAGTGTGTGTGTGTGTGTGTGCGCGCGCGCGCTCAGGGCCTCCCCGAACATCATAAAAACAAAACGGAAAAGGAACCGCTATCCGATTTGTAGTCCAAGGGAAGTAATTCATGCAATATGACTCTGACTAAGGTGTGCAGAGTTCTCTGAAAAAATCTCAACGGAAGCCTCGTTTGCTCTGTCCGCCCACAGAAACTTAGGTACAGTGGTCTTGTTCATTAGAGAGTGGGATGCTTGTTACGTATATAAAGAGACTGAAATGTCCGGACACGATTCGAGGCCGTCCTGGGCTTCCGTCGCTAATGAGCCGCCGGTTTCTGTGGACGTAAAGCGGCAACACTCAACCAACTGGTCAAGATTTTTATGTCAACGGGAGTCTTCCGACACATAGTCACACTGTGTACATACACTTGTATAGATCTCTGTCTAGTCTCTCTTCTTCTTCTTTTTTCTGTCTGTCTCTCTCTCTCTCTGGGAATACTTCATTTTCCCTTTTCTCTTGCGCGAAATTCGGGCTGCCTCTCTGTGTGTGTCACAGTGTGTACCGCTGATACGGTTCCCCCTTCTGTAATTATTGCTTTATATTATATTGATGAGTTGATGCTTAATGTCCTCAGATGTCATTTGACATATTAGGGACAAGTTGTGACCAATGCCGAAGCACGGTTCAATAAAAGCCACATACGTAAGGTGTATGCGTGTTTAGCTGTAACCTGACACCTGCACTTTTGGCAGAATGACCGGGATCTTTTACGTGCTACTGTGGTAACACGGGGGTGGAACGGATACCGAAATAAGAGTCAGCACAGAAAGTCGACCATGGAGAAGAAAATTCTCCCGCCGTTCCAGCAGGGATTCGAACCCGCGACCTTTCAATCACGAGTCCGGCGCTCTAACCACTGAGCTATCCCCGCCCCCATATATTATATTGATATTGATCGCTTTTATATAGCGCTATTCTCCGCTCTCGAGCAGACTCACTGCGCTCACATGTGATTCTACACGAGTGAATGGCTTTTTTTTAGCGCGTTTTTGAATATCCACCGAAGTGGTGTACTTACAGCGCTGGCATGGCTGGCGCCACAAGAATCTGCTGCCGTCTCGGCGCGTTCTGTGTACACCATACAACCATGCACCATGTCACTTCATGCAAAGCCACATACGTAAGGTGTATGCGTGTTTAGCTGTAACCTGCCACCTGCGCGTTTGGCAGAATGACCGGGTTCTTTACGTGCTACTGCGGTAACACGGGGGTGGAACGGATACCGCAATAAGAGTCAGCACAGAAAGTTGACCCTGGAGAAGAAAATTCTCCCGCCGCTCCAGCAGGGATTCGAACCGGCGACCTTTCCATCACGAGTCCGGCGCTCTAACCACTGAGCTATCCCCGCTTTAATATGATCCCAAACTTCCTACAGCTTGGTGAACCGTTTCATTGTTTCACTAGCCGCGAAGGGCAAAGTCAGAATCAAGAGAAATTCAGTTTATGTCCACAAAGCTCAGTTTGTGAAGAGAAAGCAGAGCCGACGCGGGGAATAGAACCGAGGTCCTTCTGCTTACCAGTTTGTCGCCTTACATTCTTCAAGACACTCCAGGCATTCCACAAACCATAACCGTATTTTTTATTTATTTATTTTTTCCTTCTCATTTTATCATCGCTGTCGCTTTGAAAAAGGGTTTACCCACAGAAATTAAATGATATTGAATAACATTCAGTGTCTGTGGGCTTACCCCGAAACTTTGCACACGTTTTGTACGGTCCCTTTCGCTAGCCGTCGTTTTGACCGTTTGTGTTTGGATCCAGCGCCTTACCGCTGGACCAAAGCGGCTCATTGACTCTCAGTTTTCCCAGACTTTCTCCAAGTTTCAAAGAGACGTCTTAGGCGACACCACACTCCGAGCACCGCTTTCCGGTATCTTCCTCCAAACTTCCGCCAGAATTGGTTACGCCACTGAAGGGGCGCCCAAGCACCCACGTAAACATGAGATGTATCCGCCCCAGGTAAAAAAACAAGTTCTGTCTCGATTCAAAGGATTTTGATTTTATTTATGCTGGCGTAAGCAACATGGTCAGTGTGCTTTCATGTTGCTTAACGTCCACGGAGGCGAGATGGCCTATTAGGGACGGGGACAGAGTGGGAAGGGGACGAGAGAGTGAAAGGCTCGACCGCGGAAACCGCCCGAAAAAGACCGGAGAGACCGTGGACCGCCGCCAGAACAATGGAAGTGTTAAGGCGGTGTCCCCTCGCCATTGCCCAGCGACTTGTGCACTGCGCAATTGCTCTTTCAACTGCTGTGCTGGACAGAGTCACTAAGACAATGTCCGTTGCACCGCTGTTGACGAACAACTTGGACAACTCGAAGCAAAAGACGTCCAACTTGCTCAGCCCAGCTCCACCTCCCTACTCATGATCTCTTCTGGGCATAGTTGAGGGTCCAGCTCCACCTCCCTCCTCTAAGATCTCTAGATCTTTTGATCTCGCCTGGAACCCTCTTTGGTCAGTTATAACAGAAACGTCTGATATACTTTGAGTTGAGTGGTAGGAGGAAGGATGTCGTAAACCGGTGCTTGGAGTTTGAGGCGACACGTCCCATGGCGAGCCACGTAAGAGCGGAGCGCCGAGCCCTTCAGTGGAGTGGGGTGTGTGCGAGATCAAAGCCACGCCACGTAACGTTGCCACGCCACGTAACGTTGCACGGAGGTGGCCGGCAAGGCGACCCGGCTCCTCGCGCTGTCAGCGTGCGGCTGCCGGAAACCCGGGCGAGGATTTTACAGCCCTAATTACCTTCTTACCTGCCTCTCACCTCACCGCTTCGGTAGCCAGCCAGGTTGTTTGGCCCGCAGGCAGACCCGTAACGGCCAACTCAGCCCCTGTCCGTACCTGTACTTTATTGGAGTTCTGGCTCCCGAGGGTCGTTACTCTCCCGACCTTTCCTGTGCGGCGGTCACTAGCTGCCAGCTGCCTGAGCGGGTTGCACGTGCAGAGTTCAATGCCTCCGCGGTCTCGGCAGCGGTGTCTGATTCAGTTGCCACCGGCCAAACTGTCGTCTACCCCTCAGAGATTGATTCTGGCCGGTACATTAGCATCAGAGACTGAGTCTGGCCAGTTCGTTAGCACCAGAGACTGATTCTGGTCGGTACATTAGCACTGGCACCAGTGTAGCTGCCCAGGGCGGACTGCTTTGAAAGTCAGGAATGTGGTCAGTTAGTTAGTTATTGGATTTTAACGTTTCGTCAACCGCAGCGGGTCACTTCAGGACGAACCACACAGCCGATATTCGTTTACACCAGTTGAAGACACAAGTCACCAGATCACAGAACGTGTCAACAGAAGACCAACAAAGGAGACCTGAAGGCGGCATTACGCAGAAAGCTGTGATGTGCGGTGTGGCAGCGACTGCTTAGGACACAACGCAGTTACGTCGGCCTGAAGGTAGGAACGTCATGCCCGTCTTCACCTTTCTTCTTACGCACTTTTGTTTTGTTTGAAGAGCTTCTGTAGTCGTTCTAATGTAAACTGGGACTGGTTGAGTCTTGCTTTACGTGCACAGGAACCGTAGGCTTATCAGTAAGGACGGGAGGCCAGGACGGCCACCTCGACTTTGACACAGCTCCTGAGCTCTGATAAAGTGAGACGTTTTAGGACTTCCTCATGAGGTCAGGAATTTTCCCAGCTTCTTTATTAGCTACGCGTTCCTTTGTGGCTGACCCGAGAGTGGCCCCGCCGGACACTCACCGTCTGCCGCAGCCGTGATGTAGTCCATGGCCATGGCCACAGCACGGTCCGTGAGCAGAGGTCCCCGCCAGCCGACGGCTGCAGCTCCTACAGCTCCAACCAAGCTAACCAGTCAGGCACTTTTGGCAACCATACACGAGTCATCTCTCGCAAAATGTGTAGTCATCTGTTCTCTTTATCTCTCGCTTCTGTGGCGACTTAAGTCATCTTGTTCTGATGTATCCCCCTGTGTCTTCCTCCGCCTCTCTCCTCTCACTGTCTGTCCATTGCCCCCCTCCCCCACCCCCCGCCAGAGAGAGAGAAACAAAAACAAAAAAGAAACAGTAACAACAACGATAACAAACAAACAAAAAGAAGAAAAGTAACAGCTCATTTTTGTCGCATTTAGGAACATTAAAATAGTACCTCCTTTAACACTCCCCTTGAAGACGTTAAAACGGCTCTTTGCATGAGCTCATCGCTGTTGTGTTGATACACAAGTGCCGCCACAGATGATGAAGTAGAGTTTCATGTCCTCGGATGTCAGTTGATATATTAGGGACAAATTGTGACCAGTGCCGAAGCATGGTTCAATATTGATTTACGTCCACGGAAACCATAAGGCTGGTTAGGACGGAAAGCCCACGACGGCCACTTCGACTCTCACACAGCTCCTGAACTATTGCGCCACCACATTAAAACCATGGACCTATATACCTATATGTGGGTATATAGGTCCATGATTAAAGCACGTGAAATACGGTAAATGTCTACAGGCGTCGTCCTTTTATAAGAGCCTCCGCAAGCTGATTCCTTTGAGTGAAGCTGCTGGCTTCGTCCTCCCGTTGACATCCGTATCAGTTAAAAACCAGTTCAGTATTGCTTTACGCCTACAGTGACCGTTGCGACTGTTAGCAGGACGGGGAGCCCAGGACGTCCACCTCTCCTTGCACGCAGCAGCTGAGCTCTGGAAGAGGTGATCATTGGTTGAGTGTTGCCTTACGTCCACACAGACCGCACGGACTGTCAGGGACGGCCACCGCCACCCTCACACAGCTCCCTGGCTCTGTTAGCGAGGGGACAGACAGGTCAGGACATAGGGACAGACAGGGCGGGGGACAGACAGGTCAGGACATACGGACAGACATGGCGGGGGGACAGACGGCTCAGGACATGGCGGGGCGACAGACAGCTCAGGACATACGGACAGACATGGCGGGGGACAGACAGGTCAGGACATACGGACAGACAGGGCGGGGGACAGACAGGTCAGGACATACGGACAGACATGGCGGGGGACAGACAGCTCAGGAGATATGGACAGACATGGCGGGGGACAGACAGGTCAGGACATACGGACAGACATGGCGGGGGACAGACAGCTCAGGAGATACGGACAGACATGGCGGGGGGACAGACAGGTCAGGACATAGGGACAGGACATGGCGGGGGACAGACAGGTCAGGACATAGGGACAGACAGGGCGGGGGACAGACAGGTCAGGACATACGGACAGACAGGGCGGGGGACAGACAGGTCAGGACATAGGGACAGACAGGGCGGGGGACAGACAGGTCAGGACATACGGACAGACAGGACGGGGGACAGACAGGTCAGGACATACGGACAGACAGGGCGGGGGACAGACAGGTCAGGACATACGGACAGACAGGGCGGGGGACAGACAGGTCAGGACATACGGACAGACAGGGCGGGGGACAGACAGGTCAGGACATACGGACAGACAGGTCAGGACATACGGACAGACAGGTCAGCTGGCAACGTGTCCGACTGAAAACCCCACATCATCATCACCCTCTGCACGGATTTACATCCCAGGACATAAAACCCCACATCATCATCACCCTCTGCACGGATTTACATCCCAGGACATAAAACCCCACATCATCATCACCCTCTGCACGGATTTACATCCCAGGACATAAAACCCCACATCATCATCACCCTCTGCACGGATTTACATCCCAGGACATAAAACCCCACATCATCATCACCCTCTGCACGGATTTACATCCCAGGACATAAAACCCCACATCATCATCACCCTCTGCACGGATTTACATCCCAGGACATAAAACCCCACATCATCATCACCCTCTGCACGGATTTACATCCCAGGACATAAAACCCCACATCATCATCACCCTCTGCACGGATTTACATCCCAGGACATAAAACCCCACATCATCATCACCCTCTGCACGGATTTACATCCCAGGACATAAAACCCCACATCATCATCACCCTCTGCACGGACCCGCTGACCTCCCCGTCCTCCACCACAGTTCAGGAACGGTGTGAAAGTGAAGGTGGCCGTCCTGGTCTCCCCGTCCCTAACAGTCCCTGTGGTGTCTGGGGACGTAAAGCGACACTGAACGAACGGACGAGTCCTCTCCGACAGAAACCCTCTCTGACTCCTTCAGGTCAAACCTCCAGACATTTCTTTTTCCCAAACGACAGACCTGTCGTGTTTTCCATTACGCGCTGCTGTCTTCATCCGCCTCTAGTGTCTCTTTGTTGTCTGTTGAAGTTGTTGTGTAAATTAAGTCTTGTGTAGTCACTATGCTATGTCTACGGGTGAATGCATGCGCGCTCGTGTGTGTGTGTGTGTGTGTGTGCGTGCGGTCGTGCGTGCATGTGTGTGTGTGTGTGTGTGTGTGTGTGCGTGCGTGCGTGCGGTCGTGTGTGTGTGTGTGTGTGTGTGTGTGTGTGTGTGTGTGTGTGTGTGTGTGTGTGTGTGTGTGTGTGTGTGTGTGTACGCGCCCCCACTTAGACTGGTCTGCTGAAGAAGATTTTGCGCCTGATAAATAGTTACTACTATATACATTTGTAATGCAGGGATGTGGGACACACTACACACAATGCGCACAGAGTTCACTGACCGACCAACAGCGAGTGAACCACTGCATCCAGCCCATTGTCCACATAACGATCTATACATATACACACAATACGTATTGCCCGAACAAACGTCAGAGACTGAAATGGAGTTAGCCCATTGTCCACACAATATATATATACAGCCCAGCGTGTGTGTGTGTGCGCGCGCGCGCGTACATGTGCACACACACACACACACACACACACACACACACACACACACACACACACACACACACACACACACACACATCTCTGTAGTAAGGAGGATGCACCTGCATGGAAGCACGCGTTGTTAAGAGTTATCTTACCCTGGTTAGTGGAAACTTAATCAATTGATTCCGTAGCGCCGCGTGGTAGCTGCTTGTTTTCCTGAAGGCAACCGGGCCAGTTGTTTAGTTTGAAGTGAGCCTTTTTCATCTCGCAGTTTGGCGAACGGGAGATACCAAAAGGGGGGGGGGGGAGGAAGGGGGGCGGGGGAGATGTGCACGTGAAGTATAGCCTGTGGAGTTGGAAATTCATTCAACGTGGGGCAATGTTGAGAGTTAAGTTCTCTTCTTTTTTTATAGCAGCAGTTGGGACTTGGGCCAAGTCACAGTTCAAGCTGCTGTCAGATCTGGTGCCAAAATCACTCAGAGAATGAATCTGCTGAACGGGTTTTTATCTGCCCATCCCCGCCTCCCCGCGAGAGGGAGAGATGGGTGGGGGGGGGGGGGATGCTTCCCCAAGGTGTTGAAGATGGGATCAGTTAAACGGACAGTTGTCCGGGTCGCACTTTATCATTATGTCACCCAAATTTAATCTCAGGATGATTTCTAATTCTAATATACGTAAGGTGGCACGTCTTCGTCGTCTGATGACTGGCCTGTGAAAGAGCCGGAGTGGCGACGGAGCCAACCGGCTGTGGCCTGAAATAACTTCTGCTTTACCGGCTGTAGCCTGAAATAACCTCTGCTTTCCCGGCTGTAGCCAGAAATAACTTCTGCTTTACCGGCTGTAGCCTGAAATAACTTCAGCTTTACCGGCTGTAGCCTGAAATAACTTCTGCTTTACCGTGTAGCCTGAAATAACTTCTGCTTTACAATCTGTAACATTAAATAACTTGTACTTTACCGGCCGTAGCCTGAAATAACTTCTCCCTTAACGGCTGTAGCCTGAAATAACTTCTCCCTTACCGGGTGTGTGGGTGTGGATGTGGGTGTGAGTCGGGATGTGGGTGTGGGTGTGGGTGTAGATGGTACGGCTGTCGAACGTGAAGAGTGTTGTAGAGTGTTGTGTTCCGTAGGAAGGAACGACCGAATGATACAATGATGCTTGCCAGCCTTACGGGTCTTGGCAGGATCTCTCCCTCTCTCTCTCTCGCAGCGGAAGTGCCTCCATCAGCACCCAGCGAAAAAGGCAACCGGCGTAAACGTAGTACGTGTCGTAGGGTTGGAGGGAGCGGTTGTGTGTGTGTGTGTGTGTGTGTGTGTGTGTGTGTGTGTGTGTGTGTGTGTGTGTGTGTGTGTGTGTGTGTGTGTGTGTACTTGTGTGTGTATGTGTGTGTGCGCGCGCGCGCGCGTGTGTGCGTGTTGCTATTGTTTTTATTTTTGAAAGGATTACCATGGAGGAAATAACATGGTCACACATACTAAACATTGATGGGATACCATATCCACACACACCAAGCATTGATGGAATACCACGGCCACATACGCCAAATATTGAAGGATACCACCATGGCCACGCACACTAAAGATTGAAGGGGTAACATGGCCACACACCAAGCGTTGAGGGGTTAATATGGCCACACACCAAGCGTTGAGGGGTAACGTGGCCAAACACCGAGCGTTGAGGAGGTAACATGGCCACACACATCAAAGACTGAGGGGGCAACACGGCCACACATCAAGCGTTGAGGGGGCAACACGGCCACACATCAAGCGTTGAGGGGGTAACATGGCCACACACCAAGCGTTGAGGGGGTAACATGGCCACACACCAAGCGTTGAGGGGGTAACATGGCCACACACCAAGCGTTGAGGGGGTAACATGGCCACACACCAAGCACTGGCTACCTTCCCTTTGTGTGGATTGTGTTATGACCAACGCCCGGTTGTGTCCGTAACCACTGGTGATCTGCACTCACTGATGCCGGGTCCGCCATGGGGCCACCGCACGGTTTTTATCATGGACCTACATGTACTATAGGTCCATGGTTTTTATCACACGCTGAACACGCTTCGCACTGGCTGGAGGAGAGAGATAAAACCAGTTTTTGTTGTCGCCCGCCGACCATTGTGCCCCTGTTATCACCACGAAATGGAGGCATCGACTGCTGTGACGTGATCATCGCGTGCTGACCCCATTTGTTATAATGGTTAGTGGGTCGGTCCTTGCGACGTTAGTTTGTGTGTCGTGTTTTTCTCATTGCACACATTGGTTTTTGTGTCGTGGTATCTCTGTATGCACACTTGCAAGGGGTACCGCGGACGCAGAAACCGAGGTGACCTCCGCTTAAGCGTGGTGTTTCTCAGAATATATATTTGCATGCTTGGCCAACTGACAGGAATTTTGTCTAATACAGTCACAGGCGCCTTTCAGGTTTATTTCTCATCTTCGCAACCCCCCACCCCCAAACCCCCCAACCACCCCCCGCCTTTGTTTTTTCAGATATAAATTAAAGCCTCTTGCGATTTTTTATGATTTTTTATTTGTTTTTTGCCAAGCACATCGTTGTGGGACCTTTACTCAGAAACATGCATCCGTCCATTACAGTATACCTTCTTCTCCCTCTACAACACTGCTTTGCATCATTCATGTACCGTTTGTAGTTTTACACGATGGTTCATATCTCACCGACAACTGAAACGTGAACAGAAACTAACTCTTGATGTGTCTTGACGTGACTTGAAGTTTTGCTTGTGACATGACGTGTGTGTGTGTGTGTGTGTGTGTGTGTGTGTGTGTGTGTGTGTGTGTGTGTGTGTGTGTGTGTGTGTGTGTGTGTGTGTGTGTGTGTGTGTGTCCGTCCTTGAAGTCACCAGTACCCACTCCTTTTTGGTTTTAACAAAATTTTATTCACTCATCGTAATCACAAGCTCAACAAACAAGTACAGCAAACACAAAAGCAGTATGCTTATTTGAGTGTTACCTATATACAAAATGACAATCACACAAACACCTACGATAGCAAGATGGCAAATTATTGTCAAAACGTCAGAGGCAACAAAACAACAAAAGACCAAAATGACAACAAAAAACAAACAAAACAAAACAAAAACAACAACAACAAAACGGGCGGAGGGGACGGGGGTTGAAAAACAAATAACTAAACGAATGGTTTAGTGATGTCATAATTATTGATCTGAGAGAGACAGAGAGAGGGAGAGGATTAAAACTTGTACTTCTTCGCTTGTATCCTAAACAAATTTTGGCAGACTTTTACAGATTTACAAGCGGTCGGTTTGGCGCAAAAAATCGTGGACTATAGCAAATATTTTCTTATTAATTTCTAAATGTAGCTGGTCGTTTCCAAACAGAAGTGTATTGGTATTTCTTTCGTTCTCATCTAGTTTATTAATGGTTTTATTTCTAATACTATTATAAAGGGGACAATGTAGTAGGAAATGCTACTCCTTTTCCCCCGGTCATTTGTCATGGCCGTGCTATTAAAAGAACCTCACCCCGCCATTAAACTCCAGAGAAGTCTGCCAGCTGTTTATGTAACGTATTTATCGGTAATAAACATTGGGTATACATACATATATAGGAGTAGACCCCGAGCTCTGAAGGCATGGACCTATATATAGCTGTTTATGTAACGTACTTATCGGTAATAAACGTTGGGTATACATACATATATAGGAGCAGACCCCGAGCTCTGAAGGCATGGACCTATATATAGCTGTTTATGTAACGTATTTATCGGTAATAAACGTTGGGTATACATACATATAGGAGTAGACCCCGAGCTCTGAAGGCATGGACCTGTATTACATGTAGATATAGGTCCGTGTCTGAAGGTGCTTCACAGCCTAGCCAGCGGGCTCGTCGCTGTCGCTGTAGGTTGATGTGGCACAAAATGGCGATAAAAGGCGAAGTGCAGCGGGCAGAGGCCATAAAGCTGATAACTGACGTGACTGATTGAAACCCACTTTGTGGCTTCTGTGTTGCTGAAGGCGGTGTGCACGACTTGATCAGTTCAATACACTTCATCCCCTTCTTCCCAGCTGAGCAGCTAATGCAGCGAGAGTTCGGTACAGTTATTGTGTGCTGCAGTTTGTCATGCTGGAACTGAGCATGCAGTTTATACCTTCTCCTCGGCGTCTCGGATATTAAAAAGTGACGGCGGGGTTCGCTTTGAAGGTCAGCTGGATTCGTTTGTTTGATTTGATTTATAGGGTTTTGAATTAATGGAGAGAACTCAGAACTTTTTTACTCAACCATTGAGATTTTAGGCAGTAGCCTGTTCTTACAATCTGTCCTTGCTAAGCTACATTAACAACACATATGAAGATTATTAATGACACTTTCAAAACTCACACAGTATTACAAAACGGTAGCCACATCGACACAGAGAGAGAGAGATGCTCGGCTTTGAGACAGACAGACAGACAGACAGACAGACAGACAGATGCATGGCTTTTAGGGGAAATGTAAAAGCTCGACGTCCCTTTCTGTGCACGGTTCTGCTGTAATTCGTTGACTATTTTGTTTGTGTCTTTGTATTCTGTTGGGTTGAATGTACTCTGATGCTGGACCCCTCTCCCGCCTCCCCATCTCCCACCCGGGTAGAAAACAACTGATTATATCGGTGATTAATCCCACGTCATTTGCGGGCCATGTGTTTGGCTCCCAGCGTCACCGACTGCTGTAGGCGAAAACACCGTAATTGCATAATGGCTAACAGTGAACGACTGGCACGCAACTGAACA
>OY757543.1:30990826-31030334 GCA_963584105.1 Alviniconcha strummeri
TGGGTGGGTGGGATGGGGTGGATGTGTGTGTGTGTGTGTGCATCAGTTTTAGTGAGGGGTGAGGTGCAATGTCAGTTTATATTTTCATGTGCCTGTGCCAGGAGGGTCACAATTTCAACAGAGGAATGATTTGATAGTGTGGTTCAGTTTCAGTATCTTTAAATACATGTGCTTTTTTGTTTTATCCTTTTGCCCCCCCTCCCCCCCCCCCCCCCCCCCCCCCCCACTCCCCCATCCCACTCCTGCCCCTTCCTGCCTATCCTGTCTGTCTTTATCTCTGCTTGTCTGCCAGTCTCTGTTTGCCTGTCTGCCCGCCTGCATCTCATAAATGTAAGCTTTTTCTCACTGGCACTTTTCCAAAGGCAAAGGTCTGGAGATAAGAGGCATATTTTCTGTGGGCAGGAGATACAACATTGGCTTGATGGGGGTAGGGGTGGGGAGTAGACAAAACCTTTTCTTGCTTGCTCTTTCACTCAGAGTTCAAATTTTGTGGGTTGATTTCATCCCTCCGTTGAGCTTTATGCTTTCAAACTAAGTTTCAGCGTCTTTGACTGAATTCCAAGGTCAAAGTAGCAAATGAAAGGTCAGTCTGACAGTTACGTTTTCTTGCCAACTTCTCATCCAATAGAACTGAGGCTTTGCCCAGTTGTTTTATATATAATGTGATCCTCAATATAATGCCCTAAGTGATTTAAACATAAAGGGAGCGATTGTCACAGTTCCTGCTTTTGTAACCAAAAGAAAAGAACCTTTGTGTTTTCTTACATGATGTTGAAGTTAAATGTTTGAAGGTCTGCAAAATGGTAACCTCTTTCAAGCTTTGCATGTTCATTCCCGTTGGGGTGACCTTGGACCATTTTCAAGGTCATTAGAGAGAAAAGCATTCTTGGGAGAGGGTGAATCCAGCATTTGTCCTTCTTTATGAGGTGTTCATTATGCATAGATTATGTCTCTGCATTTCAGGTTTTCATCATCCGCAAGTCCAGCCAGTCCATGTCGCTGGCCCTGTCGGTTCAGAATCGCCTGACTGATCGGGCCAATGTGGATCACTACCTGATTGAGGTTTCAGACTGCGGCATGAGGCTGCAAGGATCCGCCCACTTCTTCCACTCCATCCCCAGTCTCATTGCACACTACATTGAAAACCTGTGAGTGCTTTTCTTCTTCTTCTTCTTCTTCTTCTTCTTCTTCTTCTTCTTCTTCTTCATATCCACTTCAACATTTTTGTTTTTGTTTTTTAGAATCAACATAGTGGCATCCTAACAAATATTCTCACAAATGTACTTCTCGGCCATGAGCATGCACATGCATGTGTGTGTGTGCTCTTGTGCACATGCATGTGCATATGTGTTTTCATGTATTCTTTATTGGCAGCATGTGTTCATATGCACACAAGGGTGTGTGTGCGCATGCTTTGCATGATTATGTTTATTAATGTTTTTTGTTTTCTTTGATTATACACTATTGATTTGTATGTGGATGTTTGCATGTTGCGTGTTTTTCTTTAATTAAGCCTCTGAAACCGCTGTATAAATTCCCTGTTATTACTGTTATTCACTCAGAACTTGTAAGACTTTTCATCAAGCAAAACCAGCTGCTGTAATTTAATTCCTCGTGCATTTCCCCCGTAGTTTGTAGTGAGTTTCATTTCCCCCTTAAGTGGTAGTGAGTTTCATTTGTCACCTACAGTGGTAGTGAGTTTGATTTCCCCCTTAACTGAGTGAGTTTCATTCTCTGTTTCCTTTCTGTTGCTGCATGGTTGCTGTCATTTCTTGGGCTGTTTGTTCTCTTTTGCCATTGTTTTCACTTCCTCATGATATTGCTCTCTTGGTTAGGGGGGGTGGGGGTGGAAGCTTGTGGAGGGGTTTAGTGTGTGCCTGTGTGTGTGAGACAGAGACAGAGACAGAGGTGAGCAGGTGCATAGGTGGAGAGTGGGTGGGGAGGGGGACAGACCTGTTTGCTTGACTTTCCATCATTTTCCATCAGCCTTTGTGAGATGTGGATATTATTTATGTGAGTCAGATGTGGATATTATTTATGTGAGTCAGATGTGGATATCATTTATGTGAATCAGATGTGGATATTATTCATGTGAGTCAGATGTGGATATTATTTATGTGAGTCAAATATGGATATTATTTATGAGTCAGATGTGGATATTATTCATGTGAGTCAGATGTGAATATTATTTATGTGTGTCTCCCCAGAGACGAGTTGCCATACCGCCTGACACTGCCGGTGGCCATTCTGTATGCCAGGTCATCGCATGAACTGGCCTCACTGGCCATGCTGGGGCAAGGTGAGTAGACCTGCATGTATAATTAACGTTATGCATGTATAATTAACCTTATGCATGTATAATTAATGTTATGCATTATGCATACATGTGATATATTAACCATCAGGCTCATAGAGTCACAACAGTCTCAGAGAAAGAGGAAGCATTCAAGGCTTTAGCCAAGTTTTAAAAACGCCGTCAGGCTGACAGGGCCATTACAGAGTTCTGCCGGCATGGAATGTGTCACTTCCAGACCCATGGAAGAGTGCCGGTCAGAAAAGTTTATATCTGTGAGATGCTGGCAGGCAAACATGTGGACAATGACAAACAAACAGAGAAAAAGACGGACTGTTGGTTTTGTTAAGTTCTTTATTCCCACCTCCATTGCTAGTGAATGTCAGGTTTAGAGCATCATGCCCACTTTATCACCCTCACTTCCCAGCCATCTGTTGTGTGTGTGTGTGTGTGTGTGTGTGTGTGTGTGTGTGTGTGTGTGTGTGTGTGTGTGTGTGTGTGTGAGAGTGAGAGAGAGAGAGAGAGAGAGAGAGAGAGAGAAAGAGTAGTGTGTGCATGCGTGTGTGAGAGAGAGAGAGAGAGAGAGAGAGAGAGAGAGATGTTTTAGTTCTTGTTAATATGTATCTGGATAGATATTGGTTTTGTGTATCCCTGCACTGCTTTCATTCCCCAGCTCCCAGCTTGCAGTAGTTGCTAGTCTGTCTCTTGACAACCCAGTCCATGGTCATTTCAGTCCATGGTCATTTCAGTCCATGGTCATTTCAGTCCATGGTCATTTCTGTCAGCAGAGGTGCCTTTGCAGACTGTAACAAACCGCACTGTTGTAGCTACCGGGTGTCAGCAGAGGTAGGCAAACTGTAATGAACGTATTGTTGTAGCTAGCAGGTGTCAGCAGAGGTAGGCAAACTGTAACAAACAGCACTGTTGTAGCTAGCAGGTGTCAGCAGAGGTAGACAAACTATAACAAACAGCACTGTTGTAGCTAGCAGGCTGAGGACTGGGGGAGACATAAATAGCAGACCCCTTGTCCCTCAAGCAGGAAACACAGGACTGTAGGGGTCACGTATGGACCAGAGGTCAGAGGATTATGGGAGAAGAGGATAGCAGTGACAGCACACAGTGACAGGTGACAGATGATGTTAAGGGGTCCAGGAACCTGCCGTTTTCCCCAACACAAGCGGAAACAATGAATGACGCAAGCCACCATGCAGGCTGGCACATGATCAGCTCTTTTGCTGAAGTAGAACGTGTGTGTGTGTGTGTGTGTGTGTGTGTGTGTGTGTGTGTGTGTGTGTGTGTGTGTGTGTGTGTGTGTGTGTGTGCATTTCAAACTGTGAATGATGACGACCTCCATGGAGGTCTCCAGTTCTAATGCTCTTGGCTTCAGGCCTATTTTGAACGCCACTGCAGTGCTGAAAACATCAAAATTATTAGTTTTAATTATTATTAATTTGATTGAGTTTAGACTGTATGATTGTTACCCACACGAACAACATGCAGAAACAGATTCTGAGACACTGGTGTGTGTGCACCATTAAAGGGAGACAGTTGACATGTTTCTAATACACATCTGGCAACAATACCCCCCCACCCCCCCACCCCACCTCCCAACCCCTCACAAAAAGTTGGCTTTTCCCCAAGAGACTGCTTAAGAGATACGTTTGAAATATTGCTTGATTACAACCTCATACTTCGATATATATGTATAGATGAGTTCTGATGACTGACTAACACACTTAGCTGACATACCTACATTCCATGTCAAAAATGAAATGAATATATCATTTTCTCAACTGATTTGTGTAACATGTATCACTGACCCAAGCGGTCCTGTCATGGCAAGCTGACAGATTTGAACAGGGGTTTGAACAGGTAGGCAGGTCAGAAGTGAGGCAGACCAGAGGTGAGGGAGGTCAAAGATAGGCAGGTCAGAGGTGAGGCAGGCCAAAGGTAGGGAGGTCAGAGGTGAGGGAGCTCAGAGGTAGACAGGTCAGAGGTGAGGCAGGTCAAAGGTAGGCAGATCAGAGGTGAGGCAGGTCAGAGGTGAGGCAGGTGAAAGGTAGGCAGTCAGAGGTGAGGCAGGTCAGAAAAAGGCATGTGAGGGAGGTCAGAGGTAGGCAGGTAAAAGGTAGGCAGTCAGGGGTGAGGCAGGTCTAAGGTAGGCAGGTCAGAGGTGGGCAGGTCTAAGGTAGGCAGGTCAGAAGAGAAGGAGGTCAGAGGTAGGCAGGTCAGAGGTGAGGGAAGTCAGAGGTGAGGCAGGTCAAAGGTAGGGAGGACAGAGGTGAGGCAGGTTAAAGGTAGGCAGGTCAGAGGTAAGGCAGGTTAAAGGTAGGCAGTCAGAGGTGAGGCAGGTCAGAGGTGAGGCAGGTCAGAAGTAGCCAGGTCAGAGGTGAGGCAGGTCAAAGGTAGGCAGGTCAGAAATGAGGCAGGTCAGAGGTGAAGGTCAGAGGTGAGGCAGGTCAAAGGTAGGCAGGTCAGAGGTAAGATTAACACTGACCGGTCAAACCACTGAGCATTGTCGCGTCTTGTGCGGTACATGTCCTTTATGGCATCATGTAATGGAGCGATCACATTGTCCATGCCCAGACCATTCTGTTTCTGTCAACTGGATCGGTTGTGGAGTGGGGTGGGGTGGGGTGGGAGGGGAAACAGGCAAACAGAGGGTGGGTGGGGGAAGACAGACAGACAGACAGGCAGAGAGAGGGAGAGAGATGGGCAGCTGGAGAGACAGTATTAGAATATACAGGTGAACAGAGAGAGAGAGACAGACACAGAGAAAGACAGAGAGAGACACACACAGAGAGAAGGCCATGTTCAGTCATGTTATACATGCTACCTCTTGACAGTGATACCTTGCAACTGTTCCAGCATTGTTAGTTTCTGTTGGGAATGGAAGGCTTACCCCCAATAAATTGCAGTGGGGTAGGTTAAGTAGTATGTGCATCTCTCGCACATGGGATAGCTTAAGTATCGCTAAAAATTGCAGTGGGGTAGGTTAAGTAGTATGTGCATTGCTAGCAAATGGGATAGGTTAAGTAGTATGCGCATCGCTAGCACATGGGATAGGTTAAGTAGTATGCGCATCGCTAGCACATGGGATAGGTTAAGTAGTATGTGCATCGCTAGCACATGGGATAGGTTAAGTAGTATGCGCATTGCTAGCACATGGGTTAGGTTAAGTAGTATGGGCATCGCTAGCACATGGGTTAGGTTAAGTAGTATGGGCATCGCTAGCACATGGGATAGGTTAAGTAGTATGCGCATCGTAGCACATGGGATAGGTTAAGCATCGCTAGCACCGGGAATATTGCGGCCTTGGTGAGGTAGGGGAGGTAACTCAGACAGGGACCAGCTGTTGTGTATCTGATGGCAAAATGGACGAAACCTGATCCAGTTTGCATTTCTACAACAATGAGCAAGGCTGTGCTTGGAGATGAAGATCATTGCTGTACTTCTTCTTCTCTGTCTGTGTTGTTGGTTGTTTGTCACAGTCATTTGTTGTTGTTGGTTGTCTGTCACAGTCATTTGTTGTTGTTGTTCGTCTGTCACAGTCATTTGTTGTTGTTGTTTGTCTTTCATAGTCGTTTGCTGTTGTTGGTTGTTTGTCTATCGTAGCAGTTTGCCGTTGTTGGTTGTCTGTCCCCAATGGCTATAACTTCCCTGTTGCTGTTTCAGATTTCTGGCTGTCCCCAATGTCCCACTGGCTATCACTTCCCTGTTGCTGTTCCAGATTTCTGGCTGTCCCCAGTGTCCCACTGGCTATCACTTCCCTGTTGCTGTTCCAGATTTCTGGCTGTCCCCGGTGTCCCGCAGGACGCCCTCCCCGTCCCCGGTCAGCGGGTCTTTGCACAAGTCTTCCAGCGAGCCCATCGACATCCGCCAGCCCCTGCATCTGACCCGCGCCCACCCGCAGTCCCCCAGCACCCCGCCCCTCAACACCGCGCCATCGCACTCCCTCTCCGACTTCTCCAGCTTCCTGACCTCGCAGCAGCTGCAGGAGGAGCGGCAGCAGGTGTTCAAGGAGCGGTTCAGCGCGCAGATGGTGGCCTCCCGCCGCTTTCCTCGCGACCCCCAGCGTCAGGGTTTGGCCTCCCCGCCCACCGGGCCGCTCAGCAGGGCCCGGGTGGGGTTCGGACCCCACGTGCTGCGCCTGAGGGACCCGGACGACACGCCCATCTCCACGGACAGCAGCGGGGAGGAAGGGGGCGTGCACCCGGGTGCGCCGCATATACAGTTGGTGGGGGCCTCCCCCCAGTCGTGTGCAATGTCTGACGCCTGCAGTCAGACGGATTTCTCCTCCCTGAACAAGCACAAGCCCGAGGGCGAGCCCAACTTGTACTCCATGACGCCGTTGGAGCTCCTCAACCTGCCCGAAAACACCTACTTCCGCAGCAGCCTGTCTGACAAGATGAGCGACTACGAGGACATCTGGCGCAGCTCATACTACGATACGGACAGCGTCCGGAACGGCAGCGTGAAGGGGGCCGGGGCTTATGACGCGGGGTCCAGCATGACGGCCCGCTCTGACTTCTCCAAGTTTTTCGCCGTCAGTGGCAACAGGGAGAGCAGCAGGGCAGCAGGGGTTGAGGTGGTGATTTCGTCGTTAGATGACGAGCCCAATATTTTGGCAGTGCAGCCGCCTCCTCCTGTCCTTGTAAAGTCAGAGAGGACTCACATCGACAACAAACTGCTGCTGCACCCTGTCGGTAGGCTGTCGAGGTTGAAGTCCTCATCCGATTCCTCACTAGCCACCGTATCTAGTCCCGTGTACGCGGAGCCCGCAGACGCTGTGGTGTTCCGCGAAAGGCAGATCCGAGCCTCCCGCGGCAAAGTCCGTCGCCGGTCCGCCCCCTCCGTGTCCAGTCAGGCGTTGCCACCTGAGCTCGCCCAGCAGCGCTGCCAGCCACGTCGGAAACAGCCTGCAGGCGCCGAGCCCTCCAGACTGGCCACCATCCTCTCTCCCGATGCTGTGGACCGACCTGAAAACGCCCACCCCCCCGGGAAGTTTGACTTTCTGACGAGGAAAGTGGGCAGCGTGGCGTCCCGGCAGCGCAGCGGTGGCGGGATGTCGCGCAGCCAGAGCATGCGTACCCCCCAGGAAGTGGCCCGGCTGGCGAAGACGAAGCCCGGCTGGCAGGAGCGCTTCAACCGCTTGAAGCTGGGGACCAAGGTGCTAACCCGCAGCGGGTCCCCCTACGCCGCCACCGTTCAGAGCGCTCAGCCCCAGCTGGACGACTCCCTCTTCGTGGCGCAGGAGAGCTCAGCCAGCCCCTCCCTCAGCCGGTTCCCCGTGCACCAGCGGAGCTGGCTCGCTCACGCCCTCAACCGGGGATCGTACTTTTCCGAGTCGTCCACGGTGCAGGACATCATCTCGTGCGCCATGCCGGAGCTGATGGTGCGGCCCATACAGACCCAGCAGCTGGGTGGCCAGACGGGCAAGCCGTTGTCCGAATACGACAACTTCAACCCCTACGCTCCCCCCTCGGCCAGCAGCCACGGGACCATCTTCTGCAAACCGTGGGAAGGGAGCATGGTGGACACGTTGATGCGATCGTCCAAGACGCACCTCCCACCCGCAATGGACCTGCAGGAGAGGGTGCAGAAGTGGCAGGAGGCCAACCAGTCTTTCCATCATCATCGGGAACAGCTCCAGAAAGACCCCCGACTGCAGCACCAGCAGCGAAGAGAACAGCGGCAACAACAGCATCAGCAGAAACAGCTTCAGTCTCAACAAAGCGTACTGCGGGAATCTCAAACGGTGCTGTCTGTGACGACCGCCGCTGCCGCTACCGCTGTGGGGCATTGTGGCGCTGCGGACGCCAGTCTGAGCGTCGGTAAAAGTGGCGTCAGGGGGGCAGGCGATGATGTCAAAGGCGTGGTCTCTTCCAAGCCCCACCCGCTCCCTCAGCCCCGCCCACGCAAGTCTGTGGCCCCGTCCCAGCCACGCCCGCAGTCCATGTACCACCAGCCCTTGGGGCCCAACCACGCCAAACACCAGCAGCTGGTGCGCTCCTTCTCCAACCCCAGCCAGCCCCTCCAGCCTCCCCACCACCAGCCCAGCAACCAGCCACATCATCAGCATCAGCAGCACCAACATCAACTCCAAGGTCAGCATCACCAGCAAGGTCACCTGCAGCAGCAAGGTCACCATTACCAGCAAGGTGACCACAACCGGCAAGGTCATCAGGCGATGGCCGTAGTGTCGTCGGTCACCCCAGACAGTCGGACGGGTGGCCTGAGCTCCAACTGCCCAGATGTGATCAACTGCCACCACATCACTGTGGACACGGGCAATGCCTTGTCGGATGAGGAGGTTCTGGTTCAGTCGGTGGACTCTACGCTTCAACACAGGGGGCAGCAGGGTAGGAGTCGCTTCTCTTGTATTCTTTGTTGTTGTTTTCTTTGCCTTTTTTTTGTTTTGTTTTTTCTTCTCTCAAGTGTGTGTTTTGTGCATATACCTGCGTGTTCTGGTTGGGTCTGTGGGATTTGTTTTGTTGTGTGTGTGTGGGGGGGCGGGAGTATGTTTGTGCTGTGTTTATTTTTTAGCGTCAAATTGTTTATGGGATCCAGTGTGTTTTATTGTTGAGGCTAAGTTTGTTGGATTGATCTTGCTGTAAGAGACAGTGGTGAATGGTTTTGTTGTTTTTATTTTATTGCTGCTTTTTTTTAACTGTTTCGTTTTGTAGATGTTGCTAGTGTTTGTGTTTTTACTATTTGGGTTGGGGATATCAGGTTTGTGTGAGGATGTCTCGTGGTTATGATGTGGGACTATCATTTCCTGCATTTGTTGGTGTGTTACTCTCTGATTTCAGAATCAGGGATTAATGTTCCTGTCTGCTGTTTGTCACTGTCTGTTTTCTGCTGCAGGTCCTCACCACAAACAGGCCAGTCAGAATCCTGGGAGCAAAATCAAAGAGTACATTTACAAGTGAGTTCATTCCATCTGTCTACCTGACTACCTGTGTGTGTGTGTGCTTATGGGTGAGTTTATTCCATGTGTCTACCTGACTACCTGTGTGTGTGTGTGTGTGCTTATGAATGAGTTTATTCCATGTGTCTACCTGACTACCTGCATGTGTGTTTATAAGTGAGTTTATTCCGTATGTCTACCTGACTACCTGTATGTGTGTTTGCTTATAAGTGAGTTTATTCTATGTGTCTACCTGACTACCTGTGTGTCAAGGTCAGTCATCAGAATATCATCATCAGTAACATATCCTTATCCTGACATGTCATCAGTGTTCATTGATGTCAGATATGAGAGTTTCAATGAACACAAATGAACATTTAAGTATTGCTCATTATATCATTCATTTTGTCACGGCTGTTTTGTTGGTGTTAATTTAAGAATAGCAGCTGTATTTAGTGCATACCAATTATAGAAGTGCTGCTGCTGTTCACATGCTGCTCTTGCTTCTGTTTGCAGACTGTCTCAGGACCATAGCACAACGTTCGGCAGTACCATAGAGAACTTCATACAGTGCACAGTGGAGAGCCAGGAGAAAACGCCTCATCATGTTATGAGAAATGTGAGTTGTCACAAAATACCCGCATATTGTTGTGTGTGTGTGTGTGTGTGTGTGTGTGTGTGTGTGTGTGTGTGTGTGTGTGTGTGTGTGTGTGTGTGTGTGTGTGTGTGTGTGTGAGAGAGAGAGAGAGAGGAGTGGGGAGGGAGTGACTGATGTTTCCAGCATTGTCGTGCAGGTGCGACAGTTCATGACGGGCATCAAGAACTACCTGGTGAAGCATGGGGAGGGGCAGCTAGAGGACCTTATTGAGAGAGAACGCACCAAGGTACGTACCTGTGCTCATTGCTGAAGTTGTAGAGAGAACGCGCCAAGGTACGTACCTGTGCTCATTGCTGAAGTTGTAGAGAGAACGCGCCAAGGTACGTACCTGTGCTCATTGCTGAAGTTGTAGAGAGCAGGCGCCAAGGTCAGTGCTGAAGTTGTATAGAGAAGGCACCAATATCTAGATTCAGTACAGAAGTTGTATAGAGAAGGCGCCAATATATAGATTCAGTACAGAAGTTGTATAGAGAAGGCGCCAATATCTAGATTCAGTACAGAAGTTGTATAGAGAAGGCGCCAAAGTATGTACCTGTGGTTGTAGAGAGAATGTGCCACGGAATGTACCTGTGGTTGTAGAGATACCACACACCAAGGTATGTACATGTGGTTGTAGAGAGACCACACAACAAGGTGTGTACCTGTGGTTGTAGAGAGACCACACACCAAGGTATGTATGTACCTGTGGTTGTAGAGAGACCACACGCCAAGGTATGTATGTACCTGTGGTTGTAGAGAGACCACACAAATGTATGTACCTGTGGTTGTAGAGAGACCACACAAATGTATGTACCTGTGGTTGTAGAGAGACCACACAAATGTATGTACCTGTGGTTGTAGAGAGACCACACAAATGTATGTACCTGTGGTTGTAGAGAGACCACACAAATGTATGTACCTGTGGTTGTAGAGAGACCACACAAATGTATGTACCTGTGGTTGTAGAGAGACCACACACCAAGGTATATACCTGTGGTTGTAGAGAGACCACACACCAAGGTATATACCTGTGGTTGTAGAGAGACCACACACCAAGGTATATACCTGTGGTTACAGAGAGACCACACACCAAGGTATATACCTGTGGTTACAGAGAGACCACACACCAAGGTGTATACCTGTGGTTGTAGAGAGACCACACACCAAGGTATATACCTGTGGTTGTAGAGAGACCACACACCAAGGTATATACCTGTGGTTGTAGAGAGACCACACACCAAGGTATATACCTGTGGTTGTAGAGAGACCACACACCAAGGTATATACCTGTGGTTGTAGAGAGACCACACACCAAGGTATATACCTGTGGTTGTAGAGAGACCACACACCAAGGTATATACCTGTGGTTACAGAGAGACCACACACCAAGGTTGTACCTGTGGTTGTAGAGAGGAACATACCTGTGCTCAGCACTGAAGTTGAAGAGAGAACACAGCAAGGTAGGCACCTAGACTCAACACTAAAATCCTAGTGAGATTGCACCAAGGTATATACCTAGACTCAACACTAAAATCCTAGTGAGATTGCACCAAGGTACATACCTAGACTCAACACTAAAATCCTAGTGAGATTGCACCAAGGTACATACCTAGACTCAACACTAAAATCCTAGTGAGATTGCACCAAGGTACATACCTAGACTCAACACTAAAATCCTAGTGAGATTGCACCAAGGTACATACCTAGACTCAACACTAAAATCCTAGTGAGATTGCACCAAGGTACATACCTAGACTCAATACAGAAGTTGTAGAGACAACATGCCAAGGTACCTGGACTCAGCACTGAATGTCAAGAGAATGTGCCAAAGTACATACCTGGAATCAGTGCTGAAACTGTAGAGAACACACAGAGGTCCAACATACCTGGACACAGTACTGAAGTTACATCACCTGAGCACTTGAGTTGTATGGTTTTAGCATGTATCAGTTTTGGCAGGAGTGTGGTCAGCTGTTTCCTGTATCATGTAAAGGAACTGAAAACCTTTATATGGGTGTGCTAACGTGTTCATGTCAGTAGTTTGTCTGTGTCAGCTGGGAACCGACGAGATCCTGAATATTGATGCGTTGATCGAGACGACACTGCACATGTGTGTGTTGAAGCCTCTCAAACATCACATCTACCGTCTCTTTGTCGACTTCCATGGCAGGTGAGGGCAAAGTGCACAGTTATTTCAGTTATAACTGGAAATGGAATGAAGCTGTAAGTAGGTAGGACCACAGCGCTGAAAACTGGGTCAGCCAGTCGGATTTCACCAAAATGACCCATTTTCAACTCATGATATCTTTTTCTAAACACGATTGTTTTTGACATGAATACTACTGAATAAAAGAGTGATCTTTTCTGATTCATGTCATGTGTTGTATTTGTTAATTCATGCCGATGTGACCGAAATATAACATTGCAAACACACCTGGGGTAATGCCGAGTTTGTGCTGCCGAGAGCCTCAAACGCGATACCGGCTCAACAGTCCGAAACGAGCGCTTCGCTAAACTCGCAGGGGACACCGTATGCTGACTTGTAGCTAAAAATACTTTATGCAAATATATGACGCAGAAGCAGAGCTATCCAGCGGTGGTATTTTCGAACTAGTATATGAACGCTTTGTTGTGAAAAACTTGACCAAAAGAGAAAGTTGAACTTTAAATATTAAAAAACACACAAAATAATTAAAAAAATCAGATGCCTTCGGGATCATTTTGAAGCTGAATCAATCCTCTATAATACTGCCACAAGCGTTTTTCGCGTAAGAGCAATGTACGCTGTCCCCGTGGAATACTAACTGTGAACCCCACCAAACCTGACAGAGCTAATGCAAACATGGCTGCCGCTACTACGCACGCTTTGGAGTTCGACGATCGAAAGTTCAACTTTGATTTACAATGCCTTGCGAGAACATCTTGGTAAGTTTTTTTCATTGCAATAGTCTGAATAGATTATTTATTATTCTGAAGTATTTTATCAAAATGTTGTATACGCCGTACTGTGATCTTGACTTGATTTTGTTGTTGGACAAAGCGACCGGTTGTTTTGATTGAAGTTTCGATACTTCCAAGGTGCCAGTGAGCATTTAAAGAAAAATATATACGGTTTTAGGGCCAGTCAAGTTCAGTGCTTTGGATGCTTTTGTTTAGAAAACATTCTTGTATATAGCTATTTATTTCTGAGTGCCGATGTCAAGTTTATGTGGAGATATTTTGATTTCTGACATGTTCCCCTTTTTTTCTTTCTTTTTTTCTCCTTTCTTCTTTCACAAACTCCGCAAGTGAGAACTGCGCAACTTGAGCATAGGAAAATAAACAAGCTTTTGCTCCCCCACAGATATACGCTTGTTGTGTTAACTGTTATCCTGTGAGAAGCCGGTCTTAATTTTTAAATTATATTTTGTATCTGCACATTCTTCCCCTTGTATACATTGTTAAACATTTGTGTCTTTTGTTATTGTACTTTTTGTAGTTCTACAGTGTTACTGTTAGCTCCAGGTTTTGTTTTTTGCCATTAGAAAATTTAGATGATCCATCATTGGTAATGTTACATCCATACATGTAGAGTACAGTTAGTATAAGGTTAATAGTACTCCTGGTAGTGGTACTTTGAGACTTTTATAATGGTACAATATTACAATAGCAAAATGGAAAATAACAAAAAACAGAGAACCACCTGAGAAGGAGTGACTGAGAGAGAGAGAGAGAGAGAGAGAGAGAGAGAGAGAGAGAGAGAGAGAGAGAGAGAGAGAGAGATTCATGCTTGCTGAATGGCCCAGTAGTCCAATCTAAACCTTTATAAATTATATTGACAAAAGGTTTTATCAAAGTTTATGTTTTGTGGACTAGTTTAATTAATCAGTAGAATAAAAATCTGTGAAAGACTTCAAAGACTTGTTTGAACTGAATTTTTGTCCCCACAGCTTAGAATTGAATTGTTTTTTCTTTTTTACTTTCTGTACATAGATGACTTTTACCAGCACCACCCTGAGGAGATTAGGCCTGGCAGAGGCCCTGGTCATCCACCTGCTTTGCCAGCTCTTCCTGGCACCATCACCACCAATCGCCTGCTTTTAGTTACGATTTCTTATTAGTTTATAAGAGTATTATATTAGTTATAATTAGTATATTATCTTAGTAATAGTATGTCAGTCCTATTGAACTTTTTTGTTTTATATTACTGATTCTCATTCTAATTCTGATTATCAATCATTCTTGTAGCACAAGTATTACCTGAGAATGAGATACATTTTTTTTATTTTTTTTTTATAATTCAGTATTATATAATCACAACTAACATCATTGTTTATTAAAGACCAGATTGTTTCTGTTGGCAAAACAGCTTGGTTACAAACATTTTGATGTGTAAATCATTTTTCTAGCCCAAATAGTACCTGAGATACAGAATTAGGTCATGTTTTGTCATTTCCGGATATTACATAATCTGTTACAGTCATAATTGCATAACAACATTTATGACAAAATTTGTTTCTAGTGTAAAGGTCTCTGGGTAGCACACATTTTGATGTATCATTTATTTCCTTAGCACAAGTACTGCCTGAGATACAGACCTATATAATTATTTGCAATTTAAAAAATTACATAATCGTAATTGTCATTAGATTAAAAAATTTTTTTAAACCAAACTGTTTTTGGTGTAAAGATCTCTTCATTGCAAATATTTTGATATGTGAAACATTGCTGTACTCCTTGTGTAAGCAAAGCTAAGAAAATGTGTCCACAGCCAGGTTAGTGTTTCACAGTGAACCTAAATTTGTGACATTCAAATTGGCTTTTGGGTCAAGTTTGGACACCTGTATAATTACAAATGAAAATAATGCAGTTCTGAAAAAAATTAGGCATAATATATGTATATAGATCTGTGTATAGAGGCATATTAAGACAAATCAGAGGTTTACTTTACTTGGTATGGGGTGCTAAAGATGGATATTTCTGTGATTTGCGAGGAAATTGTCATGAAAATGATCAATTTTGATTGGTTATTAAATCAAATTGGTGGATTTTCTAAATGTTTGTTGTTCATTTGCTGGAGCATTGTGTTGTACTGTTTGAAGAAATGTCTTTGTTTATAGTGTGCAGCATCTGTTCTTCGTGTTATTCCCTTGTAAACCTGGCATTCCACACACAGTCAACACAGCAACAGTTACGCAAACATACTAATTATTAAATATTTCAATAACTATTTGAAATATCTGCTTGAAACTTTGCAGAGTGACTGTTTTCACCAAAAGGCATAGTTTCTGACACATTTTGTTTTCCTGTGAAGAAACCAAAAAAATGAGTGGTCCTACCTACTGTAAGTGCCTGTGTAGAACCAAGAAAGGGAGTTAATTAGCACTTAAAGACCTTTGTGGAGTTTATGGGCCTTGTACTTACTACCACAGGTGATTCAGGTCTTTGTTGTTGTCAGCATGTGATTGATCATTGATGTCTTTTGAGTGCTAATTATTTCTGTTTGTTAATAATTTTAGCTGCTTAAAAATAAGGGGGAGGTGTGAAGGGGGTTTGTGAGTGTGTGTGCATGCGTGTGTGTGTGACGGGGGTTGGGGGGGGTGAAGGGAGTTTATGGGGTGGGTGGGTGAAGGGGGTTTGTGGGGGGGTGAAGGGGGTTTATGGGGGGGGGGGGGTGAAGGGGGTTTGTGGGGGGTGAAAAGGGTTTATGGGGGGTTTGTGGGGTGAAGGGGGTTTATGTAGCTACCGGCGCAGCACTGTGAGCGCTGATGGAAAGTTTGCTGGGAGCAAAAATTCGGCAATTTTCAGCTTGTTCCTTCTTACAGTGTGTTTTGCGCAACGACGTATTTAGTGCTTTGAAATAAAGTTGAACTCATCTTCTGTTGATCTGTGTGTTTATTTTGCTGGTATGAAAGCGTGTGTGAAAGATATTTGAAGTTTAATAACCCTACCAAATGCAAATCCCGGTGCCGCTGACAGTGTACTTCCAGCGCATTTCGCATACGACCTCACAGGCTGCTCTAGAAATGTTCTATCGGGTCGCTCTATTTGCGCTGACAGATACTAAAAATAGGCCACCCGTATTCAGCAGTGAATGAGCTACAGACACATATAAATTTTAACAATGTGTGTATTTAATTTCAGAAAAATTTTTGGAAATTTTGAGTGAATTTTGACTTCAAATATCTCAACATCCACTCAGAATTTCAATGAGGTCTTAGGTTGGGCTGTGTAGAGAATTTTCCGCAGAATCTAATGATATGCAATTTGTAAGGGTCAGGTCAATGTACACCAATCACAAACCTGGAAACGAGAGCCAGCGTTCAAATTCTGTAGTCACATGAATTCGTAATGGCGACCAGGCAGCCGAGTCTGTGTCAAGAAGACAACGAATCTTTGACGTGGTTCCATGAATTCCAGCCATTTCTAGGTAAGTGTTCATGTACACTTATTTCATTACATTGTGTTTCAATCATATGTACAATATTGATGCGGTTAATAGCCAGGAATGGTTAAATATTTAACTTCAAAATGTTCAGCCGCGCCAGCTCTGTGGTCGACCATGCCGAAGCGCGGGTCGGAAGATTTGCTAATCTTATTTTTCTGCTCGATGCACTGCCAATAACGTTGATGACCTGTTGAAATGTAAACTTTCATGCATCTATATGTTACACCCTTCTTGTTGGATGGGCCAATTTATGACAACAATTACGATTTCGAAGCGAGCAACTGAAACCAGAAGTTGTTCGATAAGAACTGTTGCAGACGATTTTTGTGACCGGCCTGTTATCAACAGGCTGATTCGGTGTTTTGTTTCCTTCATTTGTGTAGTTATTTCTGTGTGTGGGTTGGTTAACTTGTTGATTGTAGCTAAATGTGTGTTACGTTTCTTAAAGAAAATCATTATAAATCACTTTTTGGGGGGTCTTTTTTATGGTAGATTTAACTTTTCAGTAACTTAATAATAACTTTCATCAAAATTCAAATTCATGTTCATTTTGTCTGCTGACCAGGTACAGTAAATTATTCAATCACTTGCAGTTGCATGCATGGAGCTCTTTCAGTCTTCAGTACATTATTAATATAATTCCGTGTCAAAGAACTAATGCATTTCACACTTTCTATCTTCCTGTGGTCATCATAAATTTTAATGTTAGCATGTTACCACCATGTATGCAGTTCAGCTTCGTTCATGTGGTTGTGAACAGTAGCCTAAAATAAATTTCACCTTAAAAAAATAAAGGCCAACCAGTTCCTCAACTCTTGTGAACAGAAAGAAAGAGAGAGAAAAAAAGCTGCTGAAAAATACCGCGTGTATTTAAAGATTAAATAATTAAATGAAGAAATGCATTGGCCAGTTAAAACTTAAAACTGGTTTCATTTGTTTACAGATGATGAAGACTTTCAACGCATGCAGCGGTTTCTGGTGGCAGAAGGGAGAGGAAGAAAGACTGTCCTACGACAGCTACCACTGACCAACAAGTTGCTCCTTCAGGTGGATCTTCTACGTCAGACCTGTCAGAAGTCTTGGGAATAAATTTCTTCCTTGTTTGACACTGTTACAGAGCAAGAGCTGCTGCATACTTCTCTGAAAAGCGAAGTAAACAGAGCCAACAGAGGTGCTGCGGCAGTGCATGGAGGAAGCGGCGATATAGAATCCTTTCTGAGTTTTAATGTGGGGGATGAACTTGAGCTGCGGAATGTTGGACCGTTCCTTCTGAAGACTGGTGTGAAGCGACACCAGTTGTTGTCACCCGCGTCCTTGCAGGATATCCCCACACCAGCTGTTCCTGTTGTGAATGGCTTGATAATGGACCTTCTTTTTTTCCAACTAGGTGCAGGCTGTGTGCTTCACAGAGAGTGGTTTGACTTTGTGGGTGTGGACACTGCTGGGTTGTCTGACAAACAGTTAAGAGACAAATTGCAAAGAACATGAAAACCGTATGACTCTCTGGCAAAACACCGCTCAAGGAAAATCACAGGGGAGAAGTTGCAGGATTACCTGCTACAAACTGTAACACACTTTCAGCTTAAGGATGGTTCTGCTTCTAAATCTTCTACTGCTTCATGCACACATTCATCTTCAGCTGATGCAAGCTCAACTCAAGACAGATCTCTTGCTTTTGCAACAAGTGGAAGGCAGCTTGCTGCACTCCGCCGTGAAGCTGAAGCACTAAAATCGGAAGTGTGTGCCTCCCAGGAAGAAACAGCAACACTGAAAACAACAGCAAGACAGCTGCTGAAATCCATGAGCTACAAAGAAAATGGACAACATCAAGGGAGGAAAAGGATTTGGTAACACGGGCTCTGAAGATCTCAAGGGAAAAGCTGAAGACTGCAAATGCCACCATTGCAGCCATCCAACACACTAACTTCTACAAGCAAATTAAGCGACGGGAAATTGCCTTGAAACAAAAAGAAGCTACCGTTGAGCAGCGTGAAAGACAGTGTGGACAGAGAAGGCAACGAGTAGAAGAATTGAAAAAGAAACTAAAAACGTCCCAGACTGTTGTTTCGAACATGCGGCGAAGACTTAGTCTCTATAAAACTAGGGTGCAAGCTAACAATGAGCGCCATGATCAACAGCTTGTGGACTACATGACAAATGATGAAGAGCAGCCCAAAGTCCGAACAATTGTTGAGGGTGGAAAGAAACAGTTTACACCAGCTGTTGTCAAAGCTGACATTGCCTTGATCTCTTGCAGTGTTTCAGCAAAAAACTGGTGTCGTATTACAGGCAGTGGCCAAGCACTTGTTTGGCATTCACATTGCTGACAAGGATGTGCCGTCCGAAAGGACATCACTGCGTTTTGCAGATCAGGGTCATTTCCTGGCAAAGTTCCAGATTGCAGAGGCAATGGTGGAAGAGGAGCACTTTGATCTCCACATTGATGGAACGACCAGAGACCATCGCAAGTACGTAGGTCAACAGATAACGTCATCCTCTGGTTCTCTTTGCTGTGGTTTTGATGAAGTGGCAGCTGAGGACTCGAAGACCCTTGTCAACATCACCATTAGTCTCCTCCAGGAAGTGACGGAGGTGTTCGATGAAGACGAAAAGGACCAGCACTTCAGAACTGCACTTCAACATCTCTCTGGATGTCAGACCACGCCAGTGTGAACAAGGCTATGAAGAGAGACGTCAACGACCTGCGGAAAGCAACCCTTGGGACTGATGAGGACCTTGAATTCCTCTTTTGCAACGCCCATTTCTTGCTGGGACTTAGTAAGTAAACCGTGATTTGATATTTTAAAGATTTTATGCTTTCTTTTGTTATTTTCTTCCAACACTGTAACAATATTTAAAATGACTAACAGCATAAATAGACACTTAAAACAAAGTCAGATGCTTCACTTTTGGTGGATGGGATATGGAATAATGACAGATAGTTGACAAAAATTACATCAATGTGGAGGTACTGCATATGATACATTACTTTTGAAAGTAAATTTTGAGAAGGTACTTACTACTATTCTGCAAAGACGGGTGAAGAATTTAAGCCATATTACTTATTAATAGCAGTAAAATAATGGTGTATGCTGTATTTTACAGGTTCTGCCGCAGAGAAGTCTATTGCTGCCCTGCAGACTGCCTGGAACCAAGAGAGGATTGGCCGAGACAAACTGCCTCGTTTTTCCAACTGGCATTCACGGGAAGCTGCAGCTGTGAGGTACATCCGAATGGCCTGTGAGGTGTTGGGGCCAGCAGGAGACGAGAAGAGTGGCTGTAGAGACCTGCGGCTGGCCTACTGCAGCATGATGGAGCTGAAGTCTACCATTCCCAGCTACAAGGACAACCGATTCAACAGCGTCTTCGTTGCTGCTGTCAGTATTCTCCAGCACAGGATGGACATCATCAGCTGTCCGTATTCTCCAGCACAGGATGGACATCACCAGCTGTCCGTATTCTCCAGCACAGGATGGACATCACCAGCTGTCCGTATTCTCCAGCACAGGATGGACATCACCAGCTGTCCGTATTCTCCAGCACAGGATGGACATCATCAGCTGTCAGTATTCTCCAGCACAGGATGGACATCATCAGCTGTCAGATTCTCCAGCACAGGATGGACATCATCAGCTGTCAGTATTCTCCAGCACAGGATGGACATCACCAGCTGTCCGTATTCTCCAGCACAGGATGGACATCATCAGCTGTCAGTATTCTCCAGCACAGGATGGACATCATCAGCTTCCTGCAGGACTGCATGCCAACAAGGAATCAGAAACTGGAGAGCGTTCTGCAAGATGCCATCAGTGAGGAAGGGAACATTTTTGTAGGAGCTCTTGCAATGCTCTTTTACAGAGTCACGGGGCCATACTGTTCATCACCACAGCACACTGATCATGCTGAAGCGGAACAAGACCATGACAGAATGGTTTTTGAAGAAGTCTGCTGAAGAACAGTGCCGCCTCTTACAAATGTCATCTTCAAAGGCTTCCAGACTGCGAAAACGGCACCGAGAGCAGCACCAAGATGTGGCTGCTGCCAAAAGGCAGCGCCTTGAGGTCCAGCACCAAAAGAAGGAGCAGAGTGAGGAGAACTTGGCCAGGACAAAAGCCAGTATTTTGACTGAAGTTGACAAACTTGGTGGAGCCCTCACTGCAGTCACTGATGTTGAGCGACTTCTGACAAGATGCCGACTTCAGAGAGAGAAAGTCAGTGCTATGAAAGCACACATGTGTTTCTTCAAGATGGTGCTGGGATTCAAATCAGAGCACCTGAAACTGACCCAGGACCTACCCAACCTTGTTCAGTCCATGAAGGCTTTTCTGCAAGAAGAAAATCCCTTTCCACGATTTCTGAATGCCTCTCATTTGCATGCTGCAGATACACTGCTTGATAAGGACGCCTGTGACTCTGAGTCTGAGGAGATGGAAGTTGAAGAGGAACAGGATTGTGTCGCTTCTCTCTCCAACCTACATTCAGAATCAGATGCTGAAAATGAAACTCCTACGTCCCCTGACTCACCTAGCGTACACTGTTCCTACAGAGTTTCGATTTAGAAAGGCTGGTCAGAATGTTGCCATTTTCTATGACCAGGACTTTCATGTTGGACAGGTGGCAAAGATCGTCAGTGAACATGAAGCAGAAATTCAATTCATGCGGAAGAGTTCTCTCACAAACAATACGTACACGTGGCCTTCCAAGGCAGATACTGACACATTTGCATGCATATTTGTGTTTGACTTTGACTTTCCTGTCACCACAACAAATGGACACATATGGCACATCCCAAGTAGTGACACTATGCAAAAGAAATTCAAGTTGTACAAGCAAACATACACATGAAGGTGACAATAAAATCTTCCCTTTTTTCTTCTTTTTTTTAATTTAATTTTTAATTTATTTATTTATTTTTAATAGAAATATCATTATTTATTCAGGGGAGAGTGGTGGGGCGCTTTTGTTTTGTCTTTAAGACTTGATGGCAGCAGGAATTGCTGTCATACTTCTTTTTGCACCTAATTTCAACATCTTTTTAAATGATCATGATGTCTAAACTGATTTTACTACTCTTAGTTTGAAAGAAAATGAAAATCTCAGCAGTACTAAGAAGGGCATTAGTTGAATTAAGTTCTGTCCAAATTTCATGAAGAAAGGTTGAATGGTTCTGAAGATACAGGGGTTTTAAATTTTGAATGTCACAAAAGGGCTTATTTCCACCTGTCAGATTGCATAATTCTCCATTTGGATTTTTTTGATTTTTTTGTTTACAATAAAATTGATTTAGAGGTCTAGAAAAAATTGACCTTGTTGTATATGTTATAGAGAATGAGAAAAATGCATTTTGGGCCATGTCAAGCTTGATTACCCTTCACTAGCTCTGTTCAGATTTGTAAGTTTAGGCTATTTGCACACATTTGTTTTTGCACTTTTTACCATTTTGACATGTCTGGTAAAGTGTACATGTTTTGTTTAATCTGGGTTTGTGTGTTTTATTTAATTAAGATGGCTACATAGTTGTAATAAAATGCATGCTGTACCTTATCGTGGTTTAAGACTTTTGTATATTGCTGCCCCAAAATAGCTAAAAATACATTTTTTTATGAATGCCTCTTTTTTACGACTATCAAAATGCAATAACTCATGAACCGTTTCAGGTAGAAACTTAAATTTTCTTTCTTTGTTCTTACACTGTTGTACTCAGAAAATATGTTTTAACTTATGTTGCTAAAATTAAATTTTAGTCCGCCGGTAGCTAGTTTATGGGGGTGTGAAGGGGATTTGTGGGGGGTGAAGGGGGTTTATGGGGGGTGAAGGGGGTTTGTGAGGGTGTGTGAAGGGGGTTTATGGGGGATGAAGGGGGTGAAGGGGGTTTATGGGGGGTGGGGTGCAGGGGGTTTATGTGGGGTGAAGAGGGTTATGGGGGGGGGTGAAGGGGGTTTATGCGTGGTGAAGGGGGTTTGTGGGGGGTGGGGTGAAGGGGGGGGTGAAGGAGGGTTGGTGGGGGGAGGTGATACTGGTTGGAAACTATTTTTTTCTTCTTTGATGCTTTACGTTACTGTTTCTCCATTTCTTCTTTCATGCTTTACATTACTCTTTCGCCATTCTTTTTTCATGCTTTATATATTGTTTCTCCGTTGTTTTATTTTTTCTGTGGTTGATCAATTGGTGTGTTTTTGCCTATGCACAGTTTTCTTCTCTCTCTTTTTTTGTTTGTTTGTTTTGTTTATTGTTGTTCTGCTTTATTACTTGACATTAAATGTTGACTATGGTGTTAGATGAACAAAGTGCCATGGCTGATCACAACATCTTGTTTGTTTTGTTTGTTGTTGTTCTGCTCCATTACTTGTGATTAGACTTTGACTATGGTGTTACATGGATTACAACTTTCACTTCCTTCAGAAACAACAGTTTGGAACTGATGTCAAGGAATATCAAGTATGCTCGCACCAAAACTGCTGAGGAAATAGGAATCAAGGTAAGTGTTGAGAACCAATTTACCTGACATGTCCCAACTACTTTTTAGCCCTTTCTTTCCACTCTTCATTTAAACAAAAAATTAAAGGATGCACTCTCTTAAGAGTTATCTGTTATTATTATTAAATTGTGGAATAGAGTAGGAGTCACCAAGTGTTATTGTTGTTTTTCCCCACTGCAGTCATGTGTATTCACAGTTCTGTGATGACAGCAACTTCTTCCCCAGTGACCCAATGATCCAGTAATCAGTTCATCAGCATGCAGTCTGTGTTAAATGTGCTGTTGCATCAAGGCAATACATGTTGTTGTAACAATATCCTAGCCATTGGGTCTATTTTAGGCTGTACTGTGCCACAAGCTTGTAAAAAGTAAATCAGTTTGGTAGAATTGGCAGAGATTTAGATGTTGTTGTATTTCCATGACTGCCTCTGTTGGTGCATGGACTGATTTAAAGGCAACATTGGGGAAACCTCTGAGAGATGGGGTAGAGCACACACATGCCTTTTTTAGCAAGAAGACACCATGTTGAAGTGAGCGGAAGTGAAGGGAAATGACTGCCTGTGTTGCAGCCAGGCTTGGTGCCGCCTCAAGCCAGCGACATGGAGGCTATCAAACACTACCTGGACAAAATGCAGCGTGCCTACTCTCCCCTCAAGAAACTGGAAAACCTTCTCTGTGCTACATCCACCATTTACTCTTGTGTCAAGGTAGGGGGCTTTCTAGGCGCTGTTTCACCTGTCTGTGAATGAGTGCCCTGCAAGATGGAATGCAGGTGTCTGGTGGAGGATGCTGCATGTGTGGCAGTGGAGTAAAATGGCTGCATGAACAAACACCACTTTATTCTCTTGGGCAAAAAAAACTTGGAGGCCAGGTTAAGGAAGGTAATACTACTAATAATAATAAAACAACAACAACAACAAAACTGAATGAAATAAAGAATGAAAGAAGATTCAGATAGTGTAACTAGCCTTTTTAAGGTCTTTGCCAACATTATTTTGGGCCTCCATTGCTTCCAGTTTAAAAAATCCCAATAAGACGTAAATTGTGCAAAACATGTTCAGCCTGTCCAGCTGGATGAATGTTTAACTTTGACCAAGAGAGGATCTAGGTGGCTGGTTGTTGTTAGAACCCTCTAATGCCAGGTTCTCCCCACAGAGGCACTGGAAGGGAAACTACCCAGCACTACACTGTTGCACCAGAATGATGTCTGCAGTGAGATGGGCAGTGGAGTGAGCCATTTTAATGTTTGATTTATTGTGAGGGACAAGGTCACAAGACAGTGTCTTTAAACCACAACTTTTGAAGAGAAAGGAGAGTGGAAGTGGACTTGAACCAGCAAGTGTCTGCCTACAGCCTGGCACCTCGAGCTTTAAGAAGCATATCAGGTTGCATTGTAAACATGAGTCTTTAAGACAGGTGTCTTCTTCACATTGAAGTGAATGCAACTACACTGTACGAGTAACACAGTGCTGAAGGAATTTGAGATCCAGAAAATGTTCTTTGTTGTTTGGCGTTTACTTTACGTGCACAACATCAGATGAAAACTTGCATATTTGACCTTGGGACTGAAAATACACACACGCATGCGCACACTTGGAAAAACAACATCGCAAACACTCAAAGGTGTCTCTTTTTGCAGTGTTGATAGTTGTCAGTGCTCACACACACACACACACAAGGGGGAAAACCAACACCCAAATATGGGCTTGTTCCAGTGTTAGAGGTTATTAATTAGTGGGTTTTTTTGTTTGTTTTTTGTTTTAGTGTATGTTTGATTTGCAGATACAAGGGAAGCAACACACAACCAGCCGAGGGCCAGCCTCTCTTGGAGCAGATGGTGAGATCCTTGGTTATCTCCCTTCCCAGGGCAGCATATTTTTACCTTAATGTGTTTTTGTTTTGTTGTTATTTAAAAAAAAGAAGAAGAGAGTTTTAGTTGTTGTTGTCAGTTCTGGCATAATGTGGGTTTCATAAGCATGGTACTGATGAGCTTTGATAAAAGCAAAGAGTAAACCATTTTATGTGGAAAAAAAATCAGCCTGACCACACGAAAGCAGTACCGCAACTTGGGGAGTGTCACCTGTCTCTTTGTCTTCAGATATGCTTTTCTTTATCTTATCAGTGTGATTAATTTATTTAATATGAATCCCAGTTCGGTAACTGTGCTTTGTTCAATGACAGGCCTTTGATGTAGGAAGCCAAACTGTCCCTTGTTCAGTGACAGAATCTGAGTTACCATAGCAAACTGTGCCTTGTTCAAGGACAGGCTTTTGACTCAGGAATGGCAAACTGCTCGTTTTACAGACTTTCTGCCATTGCTGATCTACGTGCTGGTCCACTGCGGGCTGGTGTCAGCGGAGATTGAGGCCGACTACATGTGGGGGCTGCTGCACCCTTCCGTGCTGACCGGGGAAGGGGGGTACTACCTCACCACCCTCAGCAGCGCTGTCCTCATCCTGAAGAACTTCCAGGAGGCTCACGAGAGCAGGACAGCATCGCTGGAGGTTAGTCTTTCACTCTTTTTTCTCTCCCTTGCTTGTGTGGCAGTTGTTCCCCCCTCGCCTGTGTGATGGTTCCCATCCAGTGGTGTTGCTAAAGTTTGTTCCACCCCCCCGCTCCTCCCTTCACCCCCCTTCCAATCCCCACCCCTCCTCCCTTCACCCCTCTTCCCATCCCCCCCCCCCCTTCACTCCCCTTCCCATCCCCATGTCCTGTAGTTTGCTCCTCCTTGTGCTGTGGTGACTTTCCTCCTGCCCACACCAGCCTTCCAGGGCTCACCACTCACTCAAATGAAGGGTTTGAAATGTTCATTTTTATTTTAGTATTAGTAGTTCCAAACAGGGACATGTTATGTTCCATGCTGTAAATTGTAAGTTATAGTTGTGCAAAATGATAATGACAATACCTTATCTTCATTAAAAAAAAAAAAAAAAATTAAGGGAAAAAAAAGGATGCCAGCAAAAACAAGGGAAAGGAAGGGGGGGGGGGGGGGCAACTGAAAATAAGAATATGAGGATGATATTTAATTTTTCATAATAAAAATAATTATTGTGGAAGAGATACTTAATGCCTTCATGGTACAGGTAGACAATCTTATAGAAAATCATGATTCCTGTGAATGCAGTGCAGTCACTGAGTCCGGTTTTGTGTGCTGTTGGTGGTGGTGGTGGAGGTGTTGGTGGTAATGATAGCCATACAGGGCTTTAGTTGCTGAGTTCTGTTTTCACAATGGAGGTGGGGTGGGGGTTGTATGTTAAACAAGAGAGGATAATATAACATTATGACAGGATATTACAAGATGGGATTATGCGCATTAGTATGAAATGTATCATCTGCTGTCTTTGCTGTGGAGCGCAGATGACTCATTTCTGTCAAGATCCACAGTTTCGTTGGTTTTGCAAACAGGGTCAGCTGCCGACACTGGGGGAGGTCCAGGGCTTCCTCAAGATTGCCTTCACTGATGCTCTGTGCGACAACATCCTGTGGAAGACGCTGCCCGTCAGGCCCAACATGACCACCAAGGACGTCTGTGAGTTGCTTCTTCTTGCTTCAGTTGGATCTCTTTGCTTGAGTTGCCTTTCTTTGCTTGAGTTGCCTCTCTTTGCTTGAATTGCCTGTCTTTGTTTGAGTTGCCTCTCTTTGCTTGAGTTGCCCCTTTTCCCTGTACCTGCTTGATGGCAATTCTCACTCATTCCCCCCTTCTTGCTTTTTTGTTTTGTTTTTGTGATCATGCTGTTGATGGTAAATGAATGAATGACCTTCCTGTTTGTCACTGACCAATTATGTACCAGTTTGTTACAGACCAGTGATGTACCAATTTGTCATTCACTGACAAGTGATGTACCAGTTTGTCACTGATGAATGGGCTACCGATCTGTCTTTGACCAATGATCTATGAAACTGTCATGGAGGAATGATCAGCAAATTTGCCACAGACCAGTCTGTGAAGTGGTTAAATAACTAGATGATGAATGAACAGATTTATTGATTGAGCAACACATTTCATCTTCTTCTTCTTTTTTACCAAGCACACCATTGTGGGGTATTCATTCAAAGGGTTCAGCAGTCATTTGACTGATTGATTGACTGTTTGCAGGTGCCATGATAGCCCACAAGTTCAAGATCACCAACCCTCAGGACTATGGCCTGGTTCTGCTGTGTGACGGAGAAGGTCAGTGTCCACTTTCCGAACCGCCTTCTGCCTTCTTCTCAGTTTCTTTTCTGTGGCAGTCCTGAGTGCCCGTTGTTGGTAGTTTACTTTTAGCGTTGGTGTTCAGTGTCCTCTGTTGGTATGTTTTGTATGTGCTTTCGTTGAATGTTCCTTTTGTGTGTGATGTGTTGACCGTCCTTTCTTGGTGTAATTTGGGTGTGTTTGTGTTGAATGTGAACTGCGTCTGTTATGGTTTTTGTTTGCTTGCGTTGAATGTCATCTGTTGATAAGGTTTGCATGTGTTTGGGTTAAATGCCCTCTTTTGATATGGTTTGTGTGTGCTGTTGCTGAATGTCTGTTGGTATAGTTTGTGTGTGCTGTTGCTGAATGTCTGTTGGTATAGTTTGTGTGCTGTTGCTGAATGTCTATGTTAGTACGGTTTGTGTGTGCTGTTGCTGAATGTCTGTTGGTATAGTTTGTGTGTGCTGTTGCTGAATGTCTATGTTAGTACGGTTTGTGTGTGCTGTTGCTGAATGTCTGTTGGTATAGTTTGTGTGTGCTGTTGCTGAATGTCTGTTGGTATAGTTTGTGTGTGCTGTTGCTGAATGTCTGTTGGTATAGTTTGTGTGTGCTGCTGCTGAATGTCTATGTTAGTACGGTTTGTGTGTGCTGTTGCTGAATGCCTATGTCAGTACGGTTTGTGTGTGCTGTTGCTGAATGTCTGTTAGTACGGTTTGTGTATGCTGTTGCTGAATGTGTTAGTAAGGTTTGTGTGTGCTATTGCTGAAAATCTGCTATCAGTATGGTTTATGTGTGCCGTTGCTGAATGCCTATGTCAGTACGGTTTGTGTGTGCTACTGCTGAATGTCTATGTTAGAACGGTTTGTGTGTGCTGTTGCTGGATGTCTATGTCAGTACGGTTTGTGTGTGCTGTTGCTGAATGTCTCTGTTGGTATGATTTCAGAGAGTCAGCTGGGAGACAACCAGTGTCCCCAGATCCTAAAGAAGGACAACCTTGCAGCGGGGAAAGAGTCATTCTTTGCCTTCAAGCGACTCGGCGCCACCATCGCCTGGCCCAGCAGCATGAAACATTCATGACACGGACCCTACAACGTGCCTAGCAGCATGAAACATTCATGACACGGACCCTACAACGTGCCTAGCAGCATGAAACACTCATGACATGGACCCTACAACGTACCTAGCAGCACGAAACATTCATGACATGGACACTACAACGTACCTAGCAGCACGAAACATTCAAGACATGGACACGACAACGGGCCTAGCAGCATGAAACATTCATGACATGGACACTGCACATACTCATGACACGGACACTATAGCATGCCCAGCAGACGGCTTTCCCATTCTTCCTCTGAGCCTCCAAGCACTTGCCCAAGTAGTGTGATACACAGTGCTCTCGTGACACACACAGGGGAAATAACGCCTCGCTGAACGTCTGAGCTGACTCTTAATGAACCTGGAAGCACTTTCCCAGGTGGCGTGATACACTCATGACAGACATTGTAAAAACAACTGGTTGGACGTTAGCGCTTACTCTTGTTAAAACTCCAAACACTTACCCTGACTGTATGATACACCTACCTGCGCCGCATCGCAGCATTTCATCCAGACCTCCGGATACGGGCCGAGTGAGCCGGTTTGGCCTGGCGGTAACTTGACGTGCTAGGCTGATATGCGGACGGACGACGGTTCAAGTCCGCTTCGGCTCTCCTTTCTCTTCAATAGGTGTGATTTGTGGACAATGTTTTGTAACTCTCACAGTTTATCAAATATTAGAATGGTTCCCGCTGGCAGTTTTAACGCAGACTCATTCTGGTGGTGACAGTGGAGCGTTAGGTATAGTTCCCCCTACTCCCTCCTCCCCCCCCCCCCCCCCACCCTCACCACCTGGGAGTTTTGGTCCCTGCCAGTGCCTCTCTGGGGACAACTCGGCAATGAACAAGGCTGACAACAAATACTGACCCGTCCGGCGTGACGGATGCTCTCACGACACAGACACTGCACCGTGGGCAGGAGAGCACTGGCACTCGAGGTGCCCAAGCACTCGTGCACACCTCCTGAGCCTTCAGCTGCCGGCCCACACAGCTGCCATAGACACACTCCAGGCGCTGACAGTGTAGCGAGTACGTCTGATTTAACGCTTAGATTTCATTAGTTTGCTGAAACCTCCAAATACCTTCCCACGTGACGTGACAATCTCGTGCCATGTCACAACATGCCCAGTGGAACGCTTGTGGTTATGCCCAGTAGAACACTTGTAGTTATGCCCAGTAGAACACTTGTAGTTATGACCAGTAGAACACTTGTGGTTATGCCCAGTAGAACACTTGTAGTTATGCCCAGTAGAACACTTGTAGTTATCCCCAGTAGAACACTTGCGGTTGTGCCCAGTAGAACACTTGTAGTTGTACCCAGTGGAACACTTGCAGTTATGCCCTGTAGAACACTTGTAGTTATGCCCAGTAGAATACTTGCAGTAATGCCCAGCAGAAACTTGCAGTTATACCTAGTAGAACACTTGTAGTTATGCCCAGTAGAACACTTGTTCTTATGCCCAGTAGAACACATCCTTACTTCGGCTGGACCTCCAAGTAATTGCCCAAATATCACAGGATACACCTACATCATATCACAGGATACACCCACATCATATCACAGGATACACCCACATCATAGCACAGGATACACCCACATCATATCACAGGATACACCCACATCATATCACAGGATACACCCAATCATATAAATTACACCCACAGCATATCACAGGATACCCCCACATCATATCACAGGATACCCCCACATCATATCACAGGATACCCCCACATCATATCACAGGATACCCCCACATCATATCACGACCTAACATTACCTGTAAATGAGAGGGCTTCATCAATGTTTGGCTCGTCAAGTGCTAAACGTTGGCCAGAAGTTTGTTTCCCCACCTGATTTTACAGACATGTTTGTTCCCCTCCTGATTTTACAGACGTGTTTGTTTCCCCTCCTAATTTTACGGACGTGTCTGCATGTGCATTGACATTGGCAGTCTCCCGCCCCCACCCCCCCTCACCCCCATCCCCCCCACCCCCTTGTGCCACACACACACAGAAACACATCCCGACACCCGTTTCACGTTTTGCATGAACCCTGACACTGGAGTACATCTTCTCTGCTTTGTTTCGATGGACAAGATGGTAAGATATTAGTCAGGAAGTACTTGCCCTTCAGTATTTCAGTCCCTGCCCGTCCTCAACAAGTCGGGACAAATCACACATGACGAAAGTGCAGCCAGTCTGCTCGAGGGCAGAGACTAGCGCTGTATAAAGGCAGTCAACAACAATGAGATTTAAGCTGCAGCTCTTTGATACTGGCTCTGGCCGGAGTCTGCGTGAACATTAGTGATCAGCTATGGCTATGGTGTACACACGCGTATTGGCACGCGTGACATCTTCTGTCAGTTGTGAGACGAATCGGAGAACTTGCGGCACCTGCACAACAGGCCAACAATCTGTTGTGAAGTGCGACCACTTTCTAAACAGTTGTCCTCTTTGTGTTGTTGTGTTTGTCCATTTTCTGTTGCCAGTCAGAGACACAGGCCTTTTGCTACGAGGAACATTACCGTTGCCAAAGCTTTACTTCACTTTTATCATTGATTTACTGTCATTGTCATAATTCTGAGACACAGTTTTCCCTTCCCTCTTCAGTAGCTTTGTTTTTATTAGACTGATGTCAAAATGTGACCAATTTTTTTGTATATATATTTGTTTTATTAGGCTGATGTCAAAATTTGAGCAAATTTGTCCATGAGGAAAGAAGCTGTGTAATTTGTATTAACTATGTTTTTAGCCATATGTACCGTACCTGCTGGTGTTTCACAGACAGGTTGTTTTCATTTTACATCTATTGTAATACCCATAATCTCCCTCGCAATAGCCGTATTTACCTTGTGATTTGAACTAAAGTTGTGTGTGGCCAGATGGAGAAATGTTCTTGTATTATTGCAGTTTTGTGAAGTTCACATAAATGATGCCAGATCAAATTAACAGTTGGTATGTTGCTGATTCGTTGACAGTGATGACGAAGAAACGACAGCGGATACATAATATTTAGTTGATTTTCTCTGTGCCAAATGTGCTAGTCTCACAATGTTGACAACACGTTCGCTAAACGCCTTGTACTTACTGTGTTCCACGCCGTAAATGAAGCTGGCGTAGAGCACATGCAGCATAATTCAAAGGCACATCGCCACACTTGTGGTCCCACATCACACTTGTGGTCCCACATCACACTTGTGGTCCCACATCACACTTGTGGTCCCACATCACACTTGTGGTCCCACATCACCACACTTGTGGTCCCACATCACCACACTTGTGGTCCCACATCACACTTGTGGTCCCACATCACCACACTTGTGGTCCCATATCACCACACTTGTGGTCCATCGACGAAAGGAGATTGGAGATGGACCCCAGGAGACAGGGAGTCTGGCCTTCCCTGAACGTCGGCCATGGTGCACCTGCTCAGTCGTCGTCTTCCTCATTTCGTTGTAGCGAAGTGGGACTGCGTGAAACGTCATCCTCCTTTCGTCAGCTCTGCGTCAGTCCTCAGATTTTCCTTGGTCCCCCCCCCCCCCCCCCCCCCCCCCCAATTACTGTGATGCCCTCCGCTATGATATTATGTAGCAAGGATATCTCTTGTACGGTTAATGTGAGCGAGAGTAAATAAAGTAGGATTAACCTGACCGAGATCAAACTGTGATGTGCTGGTTTGGTAATGTGCAACATGATACTAATACCTTGCTTGTGCTTGTATACATGGACACGTGAGAACTGTTTCTGAATCTGGTGCAATGCTTGCAACTGTGAACTTAGTGGTTCGCGTGACTGGACCTGTGGTGTGCTATGTAGTAACCCCAGTGCAGTGAGAGTGGTTCGCGGAGTGTGTGAATTATGTCACGACTATACAGGTTTGTGTCTACATTTGTATGCTTGAAACGTACATCTGAACACTGCAGTGTTTTTGTATTCGATGCTTCTGCTGATGCTCAGTAAAAACTGGAAATACATTTTAAACGTTGTCTGGTTGTGTGTGTGTGTGGGGGGGGGGGGGGTGTTTCTGTGTGTGATTTGTTGACAAAGGTTCGCTAATGGCATGGATTTATATTCTTTGGAGCTGTTTTCGGTGAGAGATAATGAAGTAGCAGCAGATGTTTTGAGATAAGAAGAAGAAGATAAGAAAGAAAACAGAACAGGAAGCAAGTTCTGACTGAGACCTTGTCCCGGGGCCGACTGTACTCCAGTGTGCAATGTTTTTATTGCTCCTTATCTGTCTGTAACGCCTGCAGTGTTTTTATTGCTCCTTATCTGTCTGTAACACCTGCAGTGTTTCTGTTGTTCCTTATCTGTCTGTAACACCTGCAATGTTTCTGTTGTTCGTTATCTGTAACGCCTGCAGTGTTTCTGTTGTTCCTTATCTGTCTATAACGCCTGCAGTGTTTCTGTTGTTCCTTATCTGTAAAACCTGCAGTGTTTCTGTTGTTCCTTATCTGTAACACCTGCAGTGTTTCTGTTGTTCCATATCTGTCTGTAACGCCTGCAGTGTTTCTGTTGTTCCTTATCTGTCTGTAACGCCTGCAGTGTTTCTGTTGTTCCTTATCTGTCTATAACGCTGTTCTCAGAGGACCGCCGTCCTCTCGCTGCACCTGCGTCTGGCACTCCGTTCGTCCGCCGCTCCTCACTCCTTATATCAGTCTTCGTAAACATAAAAAGCAAAACGCCGTAAGGTGCAATTATTTTCGCTTGCTGTTTGCGTGTTTTGTTGCGGGGGAGGGGGGGGATGTATCCTTTAGGGGTAGGTACAGAGTTCTGGTTGGTGGTGGTTTTATGCTGGCTGACCGTCGCCCTGATTGTCAGCCTCCACATTCGTCACATGAAACAATTCCAACACAGGTGTTGCCGCCGTCGTAACATGAACTAGTTCCAACACAGGTGTTGCCTCCATCGTCACATGAACTAGTTCCAACACAGGTGTTGCCGTCGTCACATGAACTAGTTCCAACACAGGTGTTGCCTCCATCGTCACAGGAACTAGTTCCAACACAGGTGTTGCCGTCGTCACATGAACTAGTTCCAACACAGGTGTTGCCACCGTCGTGACATGAACTAGTTCCAACACGGGTGTTGCCGCCATCGTGACATGAACTAGTTCCAACACAGGTGTTGCCGCCGTCGTGACATGAACTAGTTCCAACACAGGTGTTGCCGCCGTCGGCCGCAGGTTGTCTTTTGTCTGTTACATATTCAGCATTTTAAGTTGTGCAACCAAAACATCGGTGTGCAAAATTTGTGTACCATGTATTCCAAAGAGAGGAAAGGTTTCACCAGTGATCTCCCCTGCGGGCTGACGTATGAGCTTAAATCAGCAACTTTCTTTTGGGGTGGGGGGCTGTAACCGTTTAGGAGTTTATATTGTTTGTCTGTTTATTAGTTTGAGTTGTACGGTTTTCTCAGTGCCTGCTTCGACGCGTTTCTAGTGTCAGGTAAGGCAGGTTTCCCTGTTGGCCCGCGGAATAAAATAGGTCCCTCTGTTTGGCGTCACAACCCGCCCCTTGCTGTCCGTTCCCGTGTCGTCACAACCCGCCCATTGCTGCTCGTTCCCGTGTCGTCACAACCCGCCCCTTGCTGTCCGTTCCCGTGTCGTCACAACCCGCCCTTTGCTGTCCGTTCCCGTGTCGTCACAACCCGCCCCTTGCTGTCCGTTCCCGTGTCGTCACAGCCCGCCCCTTGTTCCCGTGTCGTCACAGCCCGCCCCTTGTTCCCGTGTCGTCACAGCCCGCCCCTTGTTCCCGTGTCGTCACAGCCCGCCCCTTGTTCCCGTGTCGTCACAGCCCTCCCCCTGCTGCCCGTTCCCGTGCCAACTCCGGGCATCGGTTTACCACATCCTTCCTCCAGCCAAAGCCACACTTGGTTACCGCATCCTTCATCCAGCCATCGCCACACTTGGTTACAGCATCCTTCCTCCAACCGCTGCCACACTTGGTTACCGCATCCTTCCTCCAACCACTGCCACACTTGATTACCGCATCCTTCCTCCAACCACTGCCACACTTGGTTACCGCATCCTTCCTCCAACCACTGCCACACTTGGTTACCGCATCCTTCATCCAACCACTGCCACACTTGGTTACCGCATCCTTCCTCCAACCACTGACTCACTTGGTTACCGCATCCTTCATCCAACCACTGCCACACCTGGTTACCGCATCCTTCCCCCAACCACTGCCACACTTGGTTACAGCATCCTTCCTCCAACCACTGCCACATTTGGTTACTGCATCCTTCCTCCAACCACTGCCACACTTGGTTACCACATTCGGATGCGCGGAATGTGGGCTGCAGACAGGCGAAGCGTAAATGTTGACAGGTGCTTCTTGTTGTTATTGTTGTTTTCTTTGTGTTTTTATGAATATGTGCGTCTGTGTCCGTGCCTGTGCGTGCGTGTGTGTGTGTGTGTGTGTGTGTGTGTGTGTGTGTGTGTGTGTGTGTGTGTGTGTGTGTGTGTGTGTGTGTGTGTGTGTGTGTGTGTGTGTGCCGCGTGGTTTGTTCTATTCTCCGTCTCATAGTGTGACGGAAAGGGAAGTGTACTTCCGGTGGTGCGTTTGTCTCCACTGAAAGCCATCCGCTAAATTAATAATAAAAAAATCATGTCGTTGAGTTACCCGGGTTACTAAATAATGTCTTAATTAAGTCCCGTATACATGTACACACACAGGTATTTGTTTCGCTTTTCGCCTTTATTTCTTCCTGCATCTTCGTCTTGATCTCACGGACTATCGTAGGGTTGGACCACTTTGTTTATCAGACGCCAGCAGGCCCAGGAGGCGGCTGCAGGTATGTATAATTAGGTAGGTCCATGGCTGCAGGTATATAAACAGGCTGGGGGCCGTTGAGCGTCACTCGCTGCTCACCTGGCCACACTCATTTGTCTCACGCTGCCGTGCTGGTGCGTACGGTATCGCAAGATGTTTTTCTTTCTATAGCAGCAGTCCCGGCCACTCACTGCTCTGTGTCCTCCGCTCTGCGATGCTGTCTTCCGCTGTCGCATGGTCCTTTACTCTCTGGTTAAGTCGGCTCTCAACTGTCTATACTATTTACTCTCTGGTTAAGTCGGCTGTCAACTGTCTATACTATTTACTCTCTGGTTAAGCCGGCTGTCAACTGTCTATGCTATTTACTCTCGGGTTAAATCGGCTGTCAACTGTCTATACTATTTACTCTCTGGTTAAGTCGGCTCTCAACTGTCTATACTATTTACTCTATGGTTAAGTCGGCTGTCAACTGTCTATACTATTTACTCTCTGGTTAAGTCGGCTGTCAACTGTTTATACTATTTATTCTCTGGTTAAGTCGGCTGTAAACTGTTTATTCTACTTACTCTCTTTATTATACTCGTGTGTCGGGAGCATGTGTGTGTGTTTAGAGTAGTATCTCTTTGCGGATGTCTTCAAATCAAAGTTGAACTTGAGGTATGCAACACGGCGACAGCTGGCGGAGACTCACTGTAGCCGGTGTAGGACTGAAAGAAAGCCACACTGCTGTGCAAGCCACATTATTTATAGAAGTAATGTAATCATTTTCACTTCAAACTATTTGTGCTGCTGTAGGTGTCAGCCTTCAACTCTGTTCAAGTCATGCAAGGTTTGAGAGTAATTTAGAGTTTGTGAGAAAAACAACAACTTTATGAACTTCGAAGTCGAAAACGTAGTCACCTCAATTCTTACTAAGTCTGTGGTGTCATAAGCACAGCTGTGCAACTCTGTGTTAGTGCAGCATTCTTGTGCTCAATACAACTACTTTCCACTGTTCTCCGTCAGCACAAGTGTACATACAGCATCCTGTGCTCAGTACATCTACCTTCTACTGCTCTCTGACAGAACAAGTGCACATGCAGCATCCTGTGCTCAGTACAGCTACAAGTGTACATGCAACATGGATCTTGCTATGATCTAATGCCCTGCAACACTGAGTTTAAGTACACCTAAAAATAGCTGGGGCACACTTGTGAGAGAGAACATGGACTGTGATTGAGTGAGTGTGCCACAGATGAACAAAGCGTGTAGGTCAGATGTCAGTCAGATTTGGCCGATGCGTGTTCAGCGTGAGGGGCATGGTGATTTAGTAATAACATCACAAGCAATTTTTCCTCTGCCCTTCATTGGTAAAACGTCAGCCAACACGGCCACACCCGGAGAAGTTCAAATTCAAAGCGGCAAAGTACTTGGAAGAGCTTTATTGCATAAATATTCATAGAAGCACGCACTGAAGCCTGCAGACAGAAATTGTCCGTGTTTCAGGCCAACTTATGTCTTTGCGTGGCACACCCTTTAAACCTGCTACGACTGCTCGTGGGATTACAGAAAAAGCAGCCACACTGGAAAAACATAAAATTTATAAAAAGAATAAGTTTCTGAACTTTGTCATGACAAGCGCTGCCTGATGTTTTGGTCCAACGCCTCTAAATGTTGTCATGGCAAACGCTTCCCGCTGTCGTAGTTACGTCGTTGCTGCTGTTTTGGTTTGTCCTAACAGACTCTTCCCCTTGTTTCAGATTAAAAGCATCATTGAGAATGAAGCTGCTGGTGCTGCTTGGTTTCGTTGTGTACTCTGCCTCGTACGTATAACCCAACGGTTCCTGTTGTGCCCACTTCAGTCTCATTTCCACCAACTTCCTTACATCTAATCTCTTTTCTCTTTTACTTTTGCAGTGTGTCGGGAGTACTAGGTAATTAAGTCACATGATATTTAACGCCCAGTCAACTACGAAGGTGAGCATAATAACAATAAGCATTTCTATAGCGCCTCAGCCAACTGGTTTTGGCCAAAGCACTTTGCAGTCCAACACAGAAACATGTCACGGTTAAAAACCATAACACACGTTTCCGACAGGGACGAATCCAAGCACGCACACCTCTAACAAAAACGTCAAACAAAGGAGGGTGTCTGGAAAGTTTCGGAGAGTAGACAGGGATTAGATGTCATTTGAATGAAGAGTTGTTTCAGAGTGGTGGATAGAGGAGGAGGATTCTAATTTATCCAGTCAAACTGCAGAGCTTCACAATTATGGACACGAGCTATCATAAGCTGATTGAAGAGAACGATCTTCCTCGTGTAACCGTTAGGGTTGACTGGGTGTTAAAAACCAGTTCTCAGTCTGTCTATGGAGGGAACGAAGTTGGGGTTTATTTTGACGATCATGACACCAGCGGTTGTTATCTCCTGCCAGACTGTATAGACTCGTTTGAGACTTGATACAGCTCAGTTCTGTTTATAATGATACCATGCTCCATCGTTTATAATGATAACAAGCTCCATCGTTTATAATGATAACAAGCTCCACTGTTTATAATGTTAACAAGCTCCACCACGTCACATCCTCGCCACTCACACAGACGCTCCCGGATATGACGTCACCTACACCATCACCCCCACCCCCCACCCCCACCCCCGCCCCACTCTCTCTCTCTCTGTCCATGACTTATGACTTGCCCCCACCTCCACTACACAACGGATCCCTTCTCTTTCCACTAGACAAGGTCTGAGGAGCCTTGTTTGTTTGCTTTTTGGGGGTTATTGTTGTTATTCAGCACAGACTCAAGGCAGTGATCATTGTTTGCAAAAGCAAAACAAAATAAAAACAAAAGGCAAAAAAGAAAAAGAGAAGGACCCTGCCCAGTCACGCTTTGTTGCCACTAGGCCGTGTAATGGGAATGAGGAATGAATCTAAGGGGACTGAATAAGGCACCCTGCTTGTTGCAATGAAGGGGACTGAATAAGACACTGACCCTGCTTGTTACGATGAAGGGGACTGAATAAGACACCCTCATTCCGACCTGTAGGTGACTCGGGTCTTTGTTGTTGTACTTGTGTTACGTGTTTCGAGTGTTAGTTAACTCCTTTGTGTGTTGATTTTGTCTAAGAGGAGATGTGGGTGTAGGCAGGTGATGACTAAGGGGAGAGGTAGGTGTAGGCAGGTGATGCCTAACGGGAGATGCAGGTGTAGGCAGGTGATGACTAAGGGGAGATGCAGGTGTAGGCAGGTGATGACTAAGGGGAGATGCAGGTGTAGGCAGGTGATGACTAAGGGGAGATGGTGTAGGCAGGTGATGACTAAGGGGAGATGCAGGTGTAGGCAGGTGATGACTAAAGGGAGATGCAGGTGTAGGCAGGTGATGACTAACGGAGATGCAGGTGTAGGCAGGTGATGACTAACGGGAGATGCAGGTGTAGGCAGGTGATGACTAACGGGAGATGCAGGTGTAGGCAGGTGATGACTAAGGGGAGATGCAGGTGTAGGCAGGTGATGACTAACGGGAGATGCAGGTGTAGGCAGGTGATGACTAAGGGGAGATGGTGTAGGCAGGTGATGACTAAGGGGAGATGCAGGTGTAGGCAGGTGATGACTAAGGGGAGATGCAGGTGTAGGCAGGCCATGACTGGCTGACGATCAGCTGTCGGTCAGAGGGCGGCGACAGGGAAATGGTTAGATGTCTGCTGTCTGTTCTGTGACGTTATAACAAGCGTGTGCTCTTTTGTCTTTTGTAACTGCATCCAGTCAGAAGAACTTCATAGAACAGTGGTTCACCTCAATGGACACGAACCATGACGACCTTATCGAGAAGGGCGAAATTCGGGCGGCCTTTCACAAATTCGACCTCAACGGTAAGTTTGAGATCTCCTGCACGACAGTATATTTCTGAGGATGAAAACCTAAAGCTAAAGACTTTCCTTCAAAGGAACTTGCTTTCTCAGTTCCAGCGAAAATAAATAAATATTGTGTATGATTTTTATATATATTTATATTATTTTTCATTACATGATTTGTTTTCCATCTGCTGGCTAACTGAAAATAAATGACCAGTTATGGTGAGCTAACAATGGCTTGATGTTAACCCAACAGATAAAACTCTTTTCTAGAACGCTGCAGTACGTCATCACGTTTACTCCACGGAGATAAACACTACGGAATGGTTTAAAAAAAAAAAAAAAAAAGAAGCTTTTTAAGATAACCCCGCTGCGCTCAGCTTAGCACTGTGGGCCCAGAATAGGATTCGGCTCCGGGGAGGACTGCTGCACCCAATGGGCTCTTAACGAAGGGAGCAACCCCCCCCCCCCCCCCCCACACACACACACACACATACACCCAAGGGGCTCTTAACGAAGGGAGCAACCCCCCCCACACACACACACACACACACACATCTCAGGGATATCCCTCAACCTGTATCCCTCTGTATAGTGACTGAATGTGTGTCATTTCAAAGACAGCACTGGGAAAACAGACAAACGGAACGAGGTGAGTCGGATAAGTGGCTTTTTGCCACTACAATCATCAGATGCACCTTGAACTGGAATGGCTGAACCGACTTCATGATCATGATGATGACGACGATGGTGATGATGATGACTACTACGACGACGATGGTGATGATGATGACTACGATGACCATGCTGATGACGACGGTGATGATGATGACGACGGTGGTGATGTTGACGATGATGATGACGACGATTATGACGAGGATGATG
>OY757543.1:31030534-31075534 GCA_963584105.1 Alviniconcha strummeri
GGGAAATGTTCTACTTTTCTGAAAATATATCATTAATATTCCATGGGGTCAAGACGAAAACTTTCATTCACGATCTTGCAGTCTCTCTTGTAAGACTGATCGAAACTGACTTCTTTTCGGTAACTGAACATGCACTTCAGGTGCAGGGTATGGCAGGCCCAGATTCTGGATGTGACTGGCTGTCATTTACCTCTGGACCACCCTTGCGCTGTCTACGAGATCATTAGGCTTGAAAACGCTAACTTATTGAAATCTTCAGTGGCCGGTACTCTTGTCGTTTACAACTGACATTGCTGTACGTACTGCTGCCTCAGCCATTTTCAACTCGTCCAACGGAGACAATTCATTCAATGCGAGAACGATGTGAATACAAATATAAAAAAAAAGAAAAAAAAGAATTAAAGGCGTTTAAATATATGACAGGAGAACTTGCTCACCGTAAGCGGAATAGTTGGTGCATAAAGCGTATGCGCATTGCGCCCGAATACTTGTCTCCCTTCCAACATGAGTTTGAACTGGCCAACGCCGCTAATAACACTGATGGACCTATACGTCCATGGCAAATAACGGGTAGATTTACAGTTATTCGATGAAGTATTCAAGGAGATTGGACTTTTAAAAGTTATTTCGGGTCACATATATCACATCACAATCATTCATAACTTGACAGATTGTTTCGAGTCGGCGTCACGGATTGTAAACGGCGAACGAAGCCGACGAAGTGCCGCTAGGTAAGTGGCCTCCGGCGTTAACAAGCTACGGCAATTAAAACCCCACGGAAAATGTTCGGAAAAAAAACTGCAGTCTGAGAACGTTCAGTCACGAGTGCGGATTGCCTTGCCAACATCGGCACCGCGGTAAGGAAGCGGCAGGTTCACTCGTTACTGGGAAACTAGCGGGTCAAACGTCAAAGGGCAACATGATGTGCCGACTCGAAACACTTTGTTGCGGATTTTGGCTGTAATCGGTGGATATGGACCTCACTGATTTAATGATTGTGATGATATTTGTCAGTGACCCATAATAACTGACTTTGACTGAAACGGTCCAGGAATTTCCGACATACCCCGTCTCCGCTTGGATTTTACCATCATAGCGGCATTGCCGAAGATGTCGACAGGTTACCGCGGCTTTTCATACCGCTGTTGACCCGGTCGACAGGACGTGGGTGTCCCATAATTGAAGTAATACACGACGTCGAAAAGCTCCCTTCCAGCAAGGGTTCGACATGGCCGACACTGGTCAGTCACCTACTGCCAGCGCCGGCCAACTCAGTCGACGTAGTCAGTACTGAACTGAACGACAGTACTGAGAAATACCATTGATGATATCGATGCTGGTAGCGTTTTTATGCCTCATGACCTCGTACAGATCATCGCTGCGGTGTTGCAGAAGTAAAACATGATCAATCACACCCAGAATCTAGGCCTGCCATACCCAGCGGAAGTGCATGCAGAGATCTACTTCGCCGCTCAGAACAGTTACTGAAGTGACTACAAGGCTTTGACAGTAAGGCCGCAGTTAAACTTGCACTTGGAACACCAGTACACGCGACTATACCTTGCTTGAATATGTGTGTGTGTGCGCGAGTGCCTGTCTGTCTTGAAATCAATTTGATAAGGAAAAGTCACTCGTGTCATATTATATTTCCCCCCTCAGACGCGATACCCTTCCTTGGTCAACACTGGCCCATCCACCAATGAGATCTCGTATCTTCGCCGTGGGAAACGGAAGTAAACAATATGGCGCCGGTCGCTTGCATACCACAGTAGCCAGAAATCCAAACTCACGCCACGCATTCAGTCTGTGATTTGCTGACTGAAAAATCAGTTGTCGTCGTTTTAACTCCCTTTGATTCAGACGATGTTATTGTAAGTCGGGCAAAAAAGAAAAAGAAAAAAAAAGAGAGCTTGAAGACATGTCGGTGGACGAGCATGTTTGGCACAGACCTCCGTCTTACGGTTCTTCGGGAGGAAGACGTCCTCTGCGTGCCGTCAGGTAAGTCTGCTTACCTTGCTGGTTACCTTGCTGCACAGCACACAGTTAGACATTTAATGTCTGTCAGGTAAATCGGAAGGGACATGGCTGGTTACCTTGCTGGCATACGCACAGCTCCCAGTTAGATATTTAAGGGCTGAGGGTTAAAACAGGAAGAGACATGTTTGGTTACCTTGCTGGCATACCCACAGCTGCCAGGATTGCGGCCAGTCAGACAGGTAAGGGCTACATCAAGCTGTAATGGTGGAGAGGTTTGAAAGGAGAGTTGGTGGTGCAGAGCAAGAGCACTCCACTCCCAAAGCCAAGTGAAGCACACTCAAGCATGGTCACCGGACGGATCAGTGGCTGTCACGTGTTTGGATTTGAGCCCACCCTGAAATGCCTCCAGAGTCAAATTAGGATAGACTGTACTAAAGTGCTTCAGATGACACCATAAACTGAGGTCCCCTACTTGTATGCACATGCAAGAACATCCTATACACGTATAATGCTAAAGGTCCTGTAGTCCACATCAGAGTTCAGTGGTTTAGGAAAACGCTAAAATAAGATCACACACACACACACACACACACACCACACACACACACACACACACACACACACTAAAATCTCTCTCTATATGACATTAGTGGTCAAGGTCTTCACTACTGGTCATTACTGGAAGAAGAAGCTCAAATGGGGGAGGTTATATTTTAAACATCTCCCATCTGTTTCACTTTCAGTTTGAAGGTACACAAAGGCAAGACCATTCACTGATTCAGCACACTCCACCTATCAACTCTGACCAGCAATTTCAGTCTGAAGGTACACATGGCCAGGTGTCTTCACCATGATGGCTAGCTGTTTCCATTTCAAGGTACACATGGGCGGGGCCGTTCAACACGCAGATGTACGATGACCAGCTGATGGAGCTGAGTGACCAGACCAGGGATAACCTGTGTCGACTGGCTGGAAACATGATGCAGAGGGAGTCGTGCGACCAGTATGGCATTAAGCATTACCATCCAGAGACACGTCCTCGCCCTGCCACTGCCAGTGAGTATTCCAGTTTGACCTGAAGGTTTTCAGGTGTGGGTTTCTCTCTCTCTCTCTCTCTCTCTCTCTCTCTCTCTCTCTCTCTCTCTCTCTCTCTCTCTCTCTCTCTCTCCTATACTAATGAATTAATAAATATCTTTAGGATGTTTCCTCTCCATATAATATCATAATATATAAATGTAGTAATAATACTGCAGTTACTGATTTAGTCCTGTAGGTGTAGAAAAGCCCTAAGTCTAATCCACTATCTTTGTGAAATGAAGTTCTTCTTCTCTCTCTCTCTCTCTCTCTCTCTCTCTCTCTCTCTCTCTCTCTCTCTCTCTCTCTCACTCTCTCTCTCTCTTTCTCTCTCTCTCTCTCTCTCTCTCTCTCTCTCTTTCTATCTCTCTCTCTCTCTCTCTCTCTCTCTCTCTCTCTCTCTCTCTCTCTCTCTCTCTCTCTCTCTCTCTCTCTCTCTCTCTCTCCTTTTCTCCATCTGCCCCTTCCCCTCTCACTTTAGTCATCCAGCTACAGTACACAGTACCTGTTTACAAGGACTGATTTGCTGCATATATATATATAATATATTCTTTCAGTGCTGAGTGGTGCTCTAATTAATTGGTTGAAATCACAAAGCAGGCTGGTTTCCACATGGTCTTTCAGCAAGCAAACTATCCTTTTGATCATTCTGATATTTTCCTCAGAGTGTGCTGGTGCCATTGGCTATTAGTGTTATTATTCTTACTGTAACTGAATTGCCCAGTTACCTCAGTTTTAGAAAATATGGATATTTAGTTTGATGTACGCAAAAGGCCCATTGGTTTCTTTTGAGTTGTCAGCTTTCAAAGTGGGACATTTAGAGGGGAAAGGAACTGAAGATGTATTTACTTGTAGGCATTAGTAGTAATGGATTTGTTTTTAAATCACAGATTGCTCATGCTGCTGGTTAAAAAGTAACATTTTTAAACAGACTGCTCATGCTGTTGGTTTAAAGCCACATTTTTAAACAGACTGTTCATGCTGTTGGTTTAAAGCCACATTTTTAAACAGACTGCTCATGCTGTTGGTTTAAAGCCACATTTGTAAAGAGGTTGCTCATACTGCTGGTTTAAAGCCACATTTGTAAAGAGGTTGCTCATGCTGCTGGTTAAAAGCCACATTTTTAAGCACAGATTTCTCATGCTGCTGTTTAAAAAGCCACATCTGAAAGTCGCAGAAGTATGACCCTAAATGCTGCCATTTTGTGCCCAGCAGTCCAGTATCGGTGATGTCATATATACTAACAAGGCCAGATGTGTGGCATAAGTACCAAATACCAACCTTTTTCTGCTCTTTATTGGTGAAAACCAAACCAGTATATGTCTGCACCCTGTGGAGCTCAGATTCAAAGCAAATAAAAAATTAAAAAAGACCTTTGTATAAATTTTGATTCAACAGCCTGTTTATAAAATATGCAGGTCAAATACTTGTATGTATTCTGTTTTCAAGATGAATTGTGTCTTCAGTTCAGTTCCCCTTTAAGAAATCCAAGTTTCATGTATTGCCTCTATTAGTCTATAATCAACTATGCCTGGGAACTGAATGTGCAGTTAAGACACTTCTTAAACACTGTTGTTTGTTTTTGTTTGTGTCAGTGGGCAGGTGGATAGAGGTGGGGTGGGGGGATGAAGTACCACTGTAACAGAACTTAAGTTTGTTAATGTGATGTGGCGGCTAGTTTGCTCTGATGAGTCTGGAAAGTGTTGTGGCATATTTCTTCTATTTCTTACACTCGTGATGACTGTTGAATATGCATTCCTCATTTGCTATAATATACATGTGCACTGTGAGTTGTGCAACAGCTCCAAGTCATTTTGTCTTTAGTGCAAATAGCGCATGTTAAGCATGCTTCCAGATTTAGGTCAACTTTAGTCAGCTCTATTATTTTTTAATGGTCTTGCACTTTGTAGGAACTGCCCAAAAGTATTGTTAAGATTGACTACTGCAAGACTGTATAATAGAGCCTGGTTATGCTATGCACACTTGTGTTGCTGAGTGTGCCTGAAATGGAGGGTATGTCTATATACATATATAGGGGTCATCCTTTTTTGAGGATGTACCTTTGGTGTGGTTTGTGTGCCTTGTATGTACTTGCATTCCAGGTGAGAGTTCCTATAGGTGATTCAGGTCTTTGTTGTTGTATTCATGGGATTAACTTCCTTTGTTTCTTGATTCTTCATAAGCACTTCAGGACTTGTTGTGTTTCCAGTTATTTATTTATTGACAGTATTTTGTTTTAAAGTGAACTTGTAGTTCAGTCCCTTCATGCAATGAGAGTGCCCAGCATGCTTGTCATGTCGTAACTTGAGTGTTGTGACCTTGTTCCCTTTGACCCCTGGGTGGCTAGAGGTGGGCAGTGCTGCGGAGCGACCGCCCAGCTGCAGCAGCTGGACAAACATGTCGGTGATGTTCACCAGTCCCTCTGTCATGGATGCTCCATCACGCGCTGCGGACGACTCGTCTTCAGTTCTCTCTGCCACCCCAGGTAGAACTTGGCCAGTCACAAAACCCATCATTGGGTGGTGGGGAGGGGGGGGGGGAGTGTTGGGGGAGGGGGGTTGTTTGGTGGGGTCAGGTGTTTTATTTCAGTGGGCAGAAGTGTGGGGAGGCACAGTGACATTTTCCGTGTTATTTCCTCCTTTAAGACCAATGCAATTCAAAGCAAAACTGGTCTTTCCTCTTTTTAGGTCACCCAAAAATGTTGTGCAGACATAGCCTTACCTCATTTAACTTAAGACCACCCTCTTACCTTTTTAAGACCGCCCTAAAAATCAAAGCAAAACTGGTCTTTCCTCTTCGTAGACCACCCTCAAGTTCTAAACAAAGCTGATGTTACCTCTTGTAACTGTAAGGCCACCCTAAAATGCCAAATAAAGCTGGTCTTATTGCTTTTAAGACCACCCTAAAATTCAAAACAAAGCTGGTCTTACCGCTTTTAAGACTGCCTTAAAATTCAAGGCAGATTAAAATCTCAGAGCAAAGCCAGTCAGGAAAGAGGGGCGTTCCTTTACCAGGTGTCAGTTTACATGGAAATGCAAAGAGAAGTTTTCTAAAAGAAAATAATTATAGTTGGTCTCAAAAGAGGATTGATATTCCTTTAAGGTGGTCCTTTTTTGGAGTTCACTGTACTTATATTTAGCTTTGCATCCTGAAAGATAAGGGCCAGCTGGATGCAGGGTTGGGGTGTGTGTGTGTGTGTGTGTGTGTGTTTTTTGGTGGGGGGGGTGGGGCTGGTTTGTAGAAGGGTAGGTGTGGAGGTGGGGGTTGTTTGTGTTGTGTTTGTTATAGAACACTGGTACGGAAAATTTTGTAGGGGGTGGCTTTTTTGTTTTGTTTTGGGATATATATATGTTTATATATATATATGAGGGTGTTTTTTTCTTTCTTTCGGGGGTGGGGCTGGGGGAGAGGTTACTAAAAGAGTTGTGCTGCTGGTTGAACAGTTGTGATACTGGACTCACAGGATCAAAGGGTTGTGCATTCATACCCGATATATATTTTTATATAAGTCTTCTGAACGTAAACTCTTTGTCTAACCTTAGGCAGTCACAAAAAACTTGAACAGTTTACATACATTACAGTGTGCATGAATAATGGTGTTGCTACTGGCCTGAATGTAACTTGGTTCACGTCTTGTGGTATTGATGAGAGTACACCTGTTTCTTTGCTTTTGATGTTTTAAATCAGTAGATGGTATAGCTTCATTTTATGATGACAAGTTGGAATGTGCATGTTGTCTGTCTGTATATTAACAGATTCTTCTTAGTCTGTTCTCTCCATTCTGTTTGATTGTATACAGCTGTGTGTAGAGTACAAATCATATGCATGAAAACCTTTCCCATGTGGAAAGTTCTTTTGCTGTGTTAAAAAGATTGCAAACATGCTAATTGTTTGCATCATATTTGCTCACTATCCTCATGAATGAGTGTCAAAAATCCAAATGAAATTGACAGAGTTTCATGCTAATGCATCTTTTCATGTTATGTATTTCAGTTCTTTCTTTTTCCTAATGGTTCTGCTTGATGACATTATCTCTGAAATGTACGTGTTACATCTTCTTGCCCTGATATAACGGCACTGGTTGACTGGGCGTAAAACCAGGCCACTTACTTACTCCGTCTTCTTCATTCTGCATAAGTGGGGGGAAAGATGTTTCATAGTTTCAGTGTGTTTTAGTTCTTACCATTCTTTTTTTCATCTTGTTAAAGGAGCAATGAACTTTTGTTACCTCTGCTCTACATTGGAAGAACATCAACGGAATCACCTGAAACTGAGAGTTACAGTAAGAAAGAGTGTCAACAGTGTGCATGTGGTGTGTGTGTGTATGTGTGTGTGTGTGCATGTACATGTGTTTGTGTGCATGTGTGTGTGGTGTGTGTGCGTGTGTGTGTGTTTGTGTGTGTGTGTGTGTGTGTGTGTGTGTGTGTGTGTGTGTGTGTGTGTGTGTGTACATTTGTGTTTGAGTGCATGTTCATTTTTAAATGTGTGAGTACACTTGTCCCCAGCTGATCTTCTTATCTTGCTATCTTTTTCTCTCTCTTTTTTTTCTTTTTTTCTTTTATCTGTTTATTTTTCTCCTGCTTTCATTTTCTTGATTGTTTGCCTACAAGAATGCCATACAGATAATAAATGATTGTTGGCCTACAGGAATGCCATACAGATAATAAATGATTGTTGGCCTACAGGAATGCCATACAGATAATAAATGATTGTTGGCCTACAGGAATGCCATACAGATAATAAATGATAAAAAGTCTTGACAGTAGCTAGTACAATTATGTGATGGACTTGTTTGTTTATTTACTGGTGGCTGACTTGCCAGTTGATTGTTTATTTACTGGTGGCTGACTTGCCAGTTGATTGTTTATTTACTGGTGGCTGACTGGCCAGTTGATTGTTCAGTGACTGATTGATGTAGTAATAGATAGTCAGCACAGCCCAGCTGATTGGATAGTTAATTGGTTCTTATCATTATTACTAACTTTCTTATCAGTGGGTAATTAGGTCAGTCAGTCACTCAGCAAACTAGCCAATTAATAAAACAGTCAGTCATTGACCAGTTCACCTGGTCAATCTAATAATCAACTAATGGGCTAATTTGTTGGTGAGGTGATAAGGACCCATAGTGGATCCCCTTCATTGAACAAAAAGTCCTTTAAGGTAAATGATTGTTTAGACAAAGTGATTTAGACACCCTCTGTTTACACCTCCTGCATATTCTTAGTTCTTTTAAGGCAACTTTTTCTCCAGAAGTTGTGCAGTGGGTACCATGGACACAAAAATTAAGTCCCTCTGCAGAGAATCCAGCCCTATGAAAGGTTCCCCCTTTTAAGACTGAAGTTGGTGAGAATATAGCTTTGCATGCTTAACCTGCTGTCAGCAATTCTGCCTTTCTAATTTTTAGCTTTCCAGTTCATTCAACTTAATAATGGGGAACTTATAGAGCACTTTTAGAAACTCAAAGCACTTTACAACTTAAAGTAAAACATACAATGCACAAATACCCATAATTATATGAATTAATGGTATACAAGCATACAAAACATGAAAATTAACAAACATTTTCATACAAAGCATGGCAAAAACACAAACACACACATGGCTGAAAAGGACGTGGGGGAGGAGGGGGGGGGGGGGGGGGGAAAGACTAATTTGAAGGCAAGGGCTAGAAGAGCTGTAATAAAGAGCAAAAGAGAGAGAGTTCCAGATTTGTGCAGCAGAAAAGCCATTACTGGTCAAAATACTATTCGAAGAGGTAAGTTTTGAGGCTAGTTTTGAAGGCAGGGAGGGAAGGGCTGTGACGGAGAGCGAAAGGAAGAGAATTCCAGCTGTGGACAGCAGAGAAGCTAAAGGCACAACCACCATGCTGTTTTCTTAAGAAGAGGATGCGAAAGGTTCTATCGTCCAAAGAAGAGTGCAGAAACCTAAAAGGGACATAGATCTGGACAAGTTCAGCGAAGTATATTTTTCTAAGTCCTCTTCAATCAAAAAGTAGCATATGTTGTGAACAGTGAATCACAGACATTTCTACTTGGGATTTGATAATTATTGTTGACCATCACAACTGACTGGGCATTAAATGTCAAATAACTCAACTATGTCTCCTCCACACACAAACAAACAAACTTAAATGGAGTGGACTGTTGGCATTCAAAACAACAACACTCAGAAGACACGAAAGGTTAAAAAAGAAGACTTATTTTAATGAGACAATACAGAACAATCAAAAGAAGAGAATTTAAGGAGACAATACAAAACAAACATTTGTACATGTTTTGTTTTGACTCATGACAATAAGCATTGTATTTAACTTTTCTGTGTGTCCCCATCCTGATTCTCTGGAGGAAAAGTTATGTCTCTGTTTCCTGGCGTGTCCAATAAAGGGGGACCATTTTTCAATCAAGCAGGCCTTCTGGTATGGGGATTTTCCACACTGAGTGATTTCCTGATGAAGCGGTCTTGTTTCAGACCCCTCTCAACAAGGACGGGTCACTGCGGCAGAAAAAGCAGCGCATTCAGTACATAGCCCCACCACCCCGCGTGAAAAAGAAGATGGAGGAAGAGCCGCTGGTGGTGCATGAGGCTTTGTACAAAGTCACCGTGTACACTGGGACTGTACCGGGGGCTGGCACTGATGCCAACGTGAGTGTTGTCGCTGTCATTGGTGGTGGTGGACAGGGTTTGTACATCCACTGTATATACTGGGATTGTACCTTGGGCAGTTGTGGTGGTGGTGGGGTGGTGGATGGGGTTTGTACAGTCAATGTATATACTGGACCAGGTTTGTACGGCCACTGTATATACTGGGATTGTACCTTGGGCAGTTGTGGTGGTGGTGGGGTGGTGGACCGGGTTTGGAAAAAAAAGAGAAAAAAGTGCCAGACTGTTTTTTAATGGCGGTTGTAACTTTTGTCACAGCAAATAAAAATGTTAATGGTGGTTGCAACTTTTGTCACGGCAAATAAAAAAATTAATGGTGGTTGCAACTTCTGTCACAGCAAATAATCTAACAGTGCAAGGGAGATGATGTTTTACCCAACTTAACTGGTTAAATATGTACTCAGAGTTTTAACACACTTCATAAAAAGAAATAAAACAGCTTCAGGAAAAAAAAGCCAAACTAGAACAAAATCTGGGCCTTAACCATTGTATTCTTTTTATTCAGGTGTACATCACGCTAGTTGGCGACCAAGACATGCTGCCCAAGACCAGACTTGCACGCCGACAGGGGACCAGCAAGTTCTGCTTTGTGCGCAGCTCCAAGGAAGTGTTCCACCTCAAAGGGCCCAAACTGGGCGATCTACGCATGGTTACCATTGAAGTAAGCAACCCCCTCTGTTGCAATCTCTTTACTAAGTAACCCCTTCTGTTGCCACCTCTTTACTAAGTAACCCCTCTGTTGCCACCTCTTGATTAAGTAACCCCCTCTGTTGCCACCTCTTGATTAAGTAACCCCTCTGTTGCCACCTCTTTATTAAGTAACCCCTCTGTTGCCACCTCTTGATTAAGTAACCCCATCTGTTGCCACCCCTTTACTAAATAACCCCCTCTGTTGCCATCTCTTTACTAAGTAACCCTCTCTGTTTCCACCTCTTGATTAAGTAACCCCCTCTGTTGCAATCTCTTTACTAAGTAACCCCTTCTGTTGCCACCTCTTTACTAAGTAACCCCTCTGTTGCCACCTCTTTATTAAGTAACCCCTCTGTTGCCACCTCTTGATTAAGTAACCCCCTCTGTTGCCACCTCTTGATTAAGTAACCCCCTCTGTTGCCACCTCTTGATTAAGTAACCCCCTCTGTTGCCACCTCTTGATTAAGTAACACCCCCTGTTGCCACCTCTTGATTAAGTAACACCCTCTGTTGCCACCTCTCTACAACTATCCCGTTGGGTGATGGACTGGACTCAATGCACCATTGGTGCTGAGTGATGGACTGGACTCAATGCACCATTGGTGCTGAGTGATGGACTGGACTCAATGCACCATTGGTGCTGAGTGATGGACTGGACTCAATGCACCATTGGTGCACAGAAGCCTCTTTCTCTGATACAGTGTTAGCACAGATGTCCCTGCCAAGTGATGGACTGGACTCAATGCACCATTGGTGCTGAGTGATGGACTGGACTCAATGCACCATTGGTGCACAGAAGCCTCTTTCTCTGATACAGTGTTAGCACAGATGTCCCTGCCAAGTGATGGACTGGACTCAATGCACCATTGGTGCTGAGTGATGGACTGGACTCAATGCACCATTGGTGCACAGAAGCCTCTTTCTCTGATACAGTGTTAGCACAGATGTCCCTGCCAAGTGATGGACTGGACTCAATGCACCATTGGTGCTGAGTGATGGACTGGACTCAATGCACCATTGGTGCACAGAAGCCTCTTTCTCTGATACAGTGTTAGCACAGATGTCCCTGCCAAGTGATGGACTGGACTCAATGCACCATTGGTGCTGAGTGATGGACTGGACTCAATGCACCATTGGTGCTGAGTGATGGACTGGACTCAATGCACCATTGGTGCTGAGTGATGGACTGGACTCAATGCACCATTGGTGCTGAGTGATGGACTGGACTCAATGCACCATTGGTGCTGAGTGATGGACTGGACTCAATGCACCGTTGGTGCTGAGTGATGGACTGGACTCAATGCACCGTTGGTGCTGAGTGATGGACTGGACTCAATGCACCGTTGGTGCTGAGTGATGGACTGGACTCAATGCACCGTTGGTGCTGAGTGATGGACTGGACTCAATGCACCGTTGGTGCTGAGTGATGGACTGGACTCAATGCACCGTTGGTGCTGAGTGATGGACTGGACTCAATGCACCATTGGTGCTGAGTGATGGACTGGACTCAATGCACCGTTGGTGCACGAATGCTCTCTCTCATTTTTATTTTTCATTTGAATGCAAGTCAAGTGAATCATCTCAAGATGAGCCAAAAGCACTCCACAATGGCAGCTGTAGCATTATTCTCTGCTTCCGAACAGACCCACTGCACTCTAGGGGGCTGCAACTCTGAATGAGTGACTGCAGATTTACACAGCCTGTTTTGAATAGCCACCAAATCTCGGTTGAGTTCATCTCATTATTTGGACTTAAAACCACCTGCATCCTATGTGAGGAGATGCTTACCGTAGAACATTTTTCTTTTTTGTTGTGATTTTACTGAAGCAGAAGAGCAGTATTTCACAGCTTGGTCACTGATGATGATGTTTGAGGACATGTCTTTGGATCTAACTACTTAAAGGAGGTCGACATTTATGGAAACATATAACTTTGCAGCTGCTTTTGGATCTGTTTCTGATTTGCCCAGTTTTTACCTATATTTTTTTAATTGACAATGCACTAATTTTAGTATATATATTTAGCGTTTGTTATGTTTTGATCAAAGGTGTTGCAGCCAGATGTGACAGTCGTGGGTGACGGCATAAAACAGCCAAGTTACTGCTGGCTTCTCTTTCCCATCTAGCATGACGGACTGGAGTCGCGGCACGGCTGGTACTTGGACCGGCTGGAGGTGCAGTGCATGCAGACCAGCAGGGTGTGGGTGTTCCGCTGCAAGAACTGGCTGTGTATGCACCGGGGAGACTACCGCACCAGGCGCGACCTGGAGGCCCAGGAGAAGGAACGTGTTGTCAAAGGTTCAGCTGCAGTTTCCATAGTTCTTTTGATGACCCCACCAGTTAGTCCCACAGCTCTTTCGATGACCCCACCATTAGTCCCTCTGGTCTTTTGATGACCCACCATTTAGTCTCTCTGTTCTTTTGATGACCCCACCCTTTAGTCTTTCTGTTCTTTTGATGACCCCACCATTCAGTCCCACAGCTCTTTCAATGACCCCACCATTAGTCCCTCTGTTCTTTCAATGACCCCACCATTAGTCCCTCTGTTCTTTTGATGACCCCACCATTTAGTACCTCTGTTCTTTTGATGACACCAACATTTAGTCCCACAGCTCTTTCAGTGACCCCACCATTAGTCCCTCTGTTCTTTTGATGACCCCACCATTTAGGCCCTCTGTTCTTTTGATGACGCCACCATTTAGTCTTTCTGTTCTTTTGATGACCCCATCCTTTAGTCCCTCTGTTCTTTTGATGACCCCACCCTTTAGTCCCTCTGATCTTTTGATGACCCCACCCTTTAGTCCCTCTGATCTTTTGATGACCCCACCCTTTAGTCCCTCTGTTTTTTTTTGATGACCCCACCATTTAGTCCCTCTGTTCTTTTGATGACCCCACCACTTAGTCCATCTGTTCTTTTGATGATCCCACCATATAGTCCCTCTGTTCTTTCGATGACCCCACCATTTCATCCCACTGTCAGATGATCAGTCAGTAGGTCCTTTTTTCAGTCAAGGGAAAATGTCACTTTGATTGTCAGTCATTCAGTCAGTTTGTCAGTCAATCAGCCAGTTTTTCAATCATTCAGTCAGTTTGTCAGTCAATCAATCAGTCAGTTTGTCAATCATTCAGTCAGTTTGTCAATCAGTCAGTCAGTTTGTCAGTCAGTCAGTTTGTCAATCAGTTAGTTTGTCAGTCAATCAGTCAGTCAGCCTGCCAGTCAGTTTGTCAATCAGTCAGTCAGTCAGTTTGTCAGTCAATCAATCAGTCAGCCTGCCAGTCAGTTTGTTAGTCAATCAGTTGGTCAATCAGTCAGTCAGTTTGTCAATCAGTCAGTCAGTTTGTCAGTCAGTCAGTCAATCAGTTTGTCAATCAGTCAGCCAGTCAGTTTGTCAGTCAGTGACTTTATAGATGATGTACAGTTATGCATCAAGTAAAGACTACATACACAATGTGGCTCTTCTTGGGGTGGGGGTGGGGTGGAGGGGGTCGATATATGTGTAGTATAGACCTGCTTAGTCACGCTTTTCTGTTTTCTTCTTCTTTCTATAAGATCAGCTCGCGTTTCTGTTTCCTTCTTTCTATAAAGATCAGCTCACATTTCTGTTTCCTTCTTCTTTCTATAAAGATCAGATCACTTTCCTGTTTCATTCTTCATCTCGTGAAGATCACCTTAGATTGTTAAAATGTACTGCCATTTTCACCTAAAAAGATACAGACCATGTGGGATATTTGGTACATACACTGACAGTCTACTTGCTCCTTTGACAGTGTTTGAGGTTACCGTGGAGACGGGGAAGAAACGTCTCGCAGGGACTGACGCCAACGTATACATCACACTTCACGGTACCAAGGGCAACTCCCTGAAACATCATCTCAACGCCCACAACCGCGGCTCCTGCTTCCAGCGTGGACAGACGGACAAGTTTAAGATCCATGTGGGAGACATTGGGGAGATTCGCTCCATGAGGTTGAGAAATGTTTTTCACTCTCACTCTCTCCTCTCCTTACTCTCAGCCTGGTGGAGTCTACCGGTCCTGTGCCGGTCTGAACTTAATCCAATTTGCTTTTGGTTTTTGGTGCACATCACTGCGAGGCATCTCTGATAATGTGCGTCCATCCACAACAGTATACATTGGCCTGTCCGTTCTCACTTCTTTCTTCTTTTCCTTCTAACTGATTTTTAGCATAAATAAAACACCTGTCCATTCTCACTTCTTTCTTCTTTTACTTCTAACTGATTTTTAACATAAATAAAACACCTGTCCGTTCTCACTTCTTTCTTCTTTTTCTTCTAACTGATTTTTAGCATAAATAAAACACCTGTCCATTCTCACTTCTTTCTTCTTTTACTTCTAACTGATTTTTAGCATAAATGAAACACCTGTCCATTCTCACTTCTTTCTTCTTTTCCTTCTAACTGATTTTTAGCATAAATAAAACATTTGTGAAAAGCATTATGGTAGCTTGCTCTCCTTGATCCCTTCTTTGTGCGTGGCATCAAACAAACAAATGTCACTTTGCGTGTGCTGACTTGCACTGCGTAATAGGAAGACTGAGTTTGTCTGTCCCATTTGAACTTTAAGGCTAGCCTTTTCTCAGAGACTGTGTAAGCAAGTTGTTTTTCTTTTTTCAGAATTGAACATGATGGAGAGGGATTAGCCTCTGGCTGGTTTCTGAATAAGGTAAGAGATGTTCTCCGTGGCAGGCTGTCACTTCACTGGGTTCTGTGTGGTAACAGGCTAATAGCCAGACTCTGCTATTTGTTTTCATCCTTTCTTCACTGCACAGTGAGCATGCATATTTTTGTATGGAAGTTTTTTATGCGCATTATAAATAATCAGTCATTCATTCATTGACACCAGCTGGCTTGTGGTCAGTTGACATTCACGGGGCACCGTGTGGTGTAGGCCCGATTCACAGGGGCTGTGACAAGGCCTGCATGGTCAGCCATTTTGTACACCACCGCTGGTCACCGCTGGATTCTGTTTGTACAGGTGACGTTACAAGATATACACAACCCCCATGTGGTCTACCATTTTGTTTACAATGGTTGGCTGGCCAGAGATGTAGGTGATGGACACTTGTGGCGAGAACTGCGTGCCAAGAAACGCTTGCCGAAAGAGGTTATGACTGGTGAGTGCTTTTGGTTGTTCATAGTATTTCTAGTGAAACTTCGCCATTTCAGCCCTAGTCCATCTGACTCAGAGCAAACAGAGCAAATGGCATTATGTCTGCAGTTTAATAGCTGTTTAGCTGAGCTTTTTTTGTTTTTGTTTGGGATCCTGACTTTTTGTTTGGGATACTGATTTTTTTGGTTTCAAATGCTGATTTTTTGTTTCAAATACTGATTTGACAACAAAATCCAAAACTGAGACTGCAGCTTTTATGAAGTGGTTGCTGAAATATTTTAAATATTTTTGTAATTTCAAGCACTAATTGCTCTACAAGTCATGTGCCAAATATTAATGCAATATTTATGAAGAACATGTAAATCATAGCCGACTCAATAATGATTTAATTGTGAAAAAGGGAAATACAAAGGATTTTATGGCTGACCCTTAAAGTCACGGAAGTTGTGTGCTTTGTGGATTGGGGGGAGAAACCAGCAGATTCTGCTGTTAGTTGTGTATGCATGAATTTAATTGTATTATGTATAACAGCTGGTTAAAAAAAATGCTGCATCCCAAACTGCTGGCATGGGTTTAGGCATCCTTCCTCCAGCCACTGCTGTAACTCCTTATGCCCTACGTCTCCAAAACTATCAGCTGAGTTGTTCTTTGGTGCTCAAATAGCAGTAGGTGTACACACTTTTACACACAGAAAACTCAAACTATATCAGGCCACATTTTCTGTGTAGACATTCATGAAGGTTATGCCCAAACAGCTAAAACCAAAATTGTTCAGACTGAGACAGCACACAGTTTTTACGTAGGGCAGATGTACGCAATGTCTACGTGCATGCTGCACATCATGTTGCTTCCACAGCTTCAGCACTCCAACTTTTCACAGATTTTACTGCCAGATGTATGGGGTTGATTTTGTCAGACACATGCACAGAGATCAGGAGCGCCCCTTCAGCTGGTGCATGGTTATATTTTGTACACAGAACCTGCACCGCGATGGGAACAGATTCACATGGCACCAGCCATGTAGCCTAACAACTGAACAGCTCTGTAACCACTTAGGTAGATATTGAAAAATGGGCTGTTTAAAGCTATAATTACTTATTCAGCATAGTTACACATTCACAGTTGGATATGACTTAGCACAGTGGGTCTGCCTGGAAGCAGAGGATAGCACTATGTGTGTGCCGTAGTGAAGTGCATAGGGCTCATCTTGAGATGAGGCACTGGACAAGTCATGACATAAAATAAATGAAATAAATGGTGTAGCTAATTAGAGCAGAGTTTGGAGGAGGGGTGCCAGAGAGCGAGGCTTGGAGCGTGGCTACATGCAAGCTGACGTCAGCCCTAATCAAGACGTGCCATGTCCTTTGCTCCACAGAGCGCCTGCCTCCCAGGCCACCAGTTTGTAAAGCCAGTAAAGGTTGGACCACAGTGTTGGAGTACCAGTAGACAATCTTCACTGTATTGACTGTAACTGTATCGTACTGCATGCCTCTGTCTTCCATCTCCTTTGCCATCCCATAGCTGATGCAGGAGTGTCACCTTTTGAAGGTGTAACTCAACTACGGTTGTCACCTTTTAAAGGTGTATCTCAACTAAATGTACAAACAGACAAAAAGTGCATAACTCTAATTGGTGCTTGTTAAAGCTGATTTTTGAGATAGAATAATTGCCATGTCAGTAGATGAAGTTCTACAGGTGATCAGTAGTTTGTGAAAGAAAAGAAATGTGCAAAAGTGTCAGGTATGAATAAATAGTTTACCTATATAAACATGCACATAAAGGTACACATACACAAACACGCACACAAGCATGCACAAACACATGCATGCACAAACACATGCATGCACCACCACACCCTCCACACACACACAGCATAGAGAAGATGAACTAAAGCTAACTAGAAAATACAATGTAGGCAAACCATCTTTTGCTACAGGCAGCAGATGTGCAGCATGTTGCTTTCAGTTTTTACATTGAGGGGCTGCACACATAACACACACACACACTGACAGCATTATGGCAAGGCTGACAACTCCAGCAACTCCACACATGGCATATGCCAACAGCTCATTGTCTGCCCGAAGCCCTGCAGACCAAAATGTATTAAAGGACAAGTGTGTGTCTAGCGTCAGGCAGCAGTGAGGTGTTGTTTTGAGTTGTCACACTGGCAATACTGCTTGTGTGTCAGGAGCCCCTTAGCTGTGTTGATGGCAGGGTGTTCTGAAACAGCTTATAACAGTGTTCATTACATGGCATCATGGAGTAGCTGACAACAATGGTAACTGCATGATGTTCTAAAATAGTTAGCAACAGTGTTGACAGCATGGTGTTCTAAAATAGTTAGCAACAGTGTTGACAGCATGGTGTTCTAAAATAGTTAGCAACAGTGTTGACAGCATGGTGTTCTAAAATAGTTAGCAACAGTGTTGACAGCATGGTGTTCTAAAATAGTTAGCAACAGTGTTGACAGCATGGTGTTCTAAAATAGTTCACAATGGTGTTGGCGGCATGGTGTCCTGGAATAGCTCACAACAATTTTCACTGCTTGATGTCCTGGAAAAGTTCACAACTGTGTTCACAGCATGGTGTGCAGGAATAGCGCACACCAATGTTGATCGTATGGTGACCTGAAATAGCTGACAGCGACAACAACATTGTGCCCTGGAATAGCTCTCAGCTGTGTTGGAAATATGGTGTTCTGGAATAGCTGACAGTGATAACAGCATGTTGACAGTTACAATAACATGGTGTCCTGGGTTAGCTCACAACAGTGTTGACTGCATGAGGTCCTGGAATAGCTCACAACAGTGTCGACAGTGTAGATGGTTATGGGGTCCAGTGTGTTTCACGGCATGCTAAATCTCCTCTGTAGCCTTTCTTCACAGGAAGAGAAAATGTACGTGCTGCTCCTTTCCCTACTTGTGCATATACACTAGGCTGACCCCTACTTGTGCATATACACTAGGCTGACCCCTACCTTTGCATATTCACTAGACTGACCCCTACTTGTGCATATACACTAGACTGACCCCTACCTTTGCATATTCACTAGACTGACCCCTACTTTAGCATATTCAGCAGACTGACTTGCAGTCGTTTGTAGCACTCCCTGTCAGTGCAGTTTTCAGTTCAGCTTCAAGTGACATTATATGCCATCAGTGACATACACTGTCAACAAGAATAGCGTGTCAGCCCACTTATTATGTGTTTACTTTGGAGTAGTGTTTTTCTATGGTAAGCTGTTGTTTTTCTTCCTTTTGGTTTTTGTGGTTTTGGTAATGTGATTTGATCATTAATTCTCTGTGGATTTTGTTTGTCATTTTAACTTAAGCTATTATGACTTGTGATCTAATACAATTTCTTTTCTCTTTTTCGTCAAAAGATTTTGTTTTTAAAAAAATCCTCATATTTTATGGGTATGGTTGATTGTTTTTTTTAAATAACAACAAACTGTTCATAACACATGTTTTAAGTTTATAACAACTGAAAATGAAAGTAGTTACTGTTTCTTTTGTTTTTGTCTTTTTCAATTTACATCAGCATTACAAGTATCACAAGTTTTAATTCTACTCTTTCTATGATGGACATATTTTTCCAAAGTCATGTATCATGGTCTTTTGCATTTTAGGTTATTGCTGTTATTGTTTTTCACAAGTGCAAGCTGTGTGTATTGTTTGTTCAGTGTGCTTTGTGAAGTGGTATGCATGTGCTGATGTTAAAAGTTGTTTTGGTGTGTTGGGTTATAGTTGTTCAGTAGATGTAATGTTGCCATTGGACCTTACAGTCTAGACAAAGTGATATGCATGCTTGTTGTTTGTGCACCCAGCTTTGTGATGTGCTACATGTGTGCTGATATTAACACTTTTACTGCCACAGTATCACTTGAAATAAAACCTAAAAGTATGAAATTTGAAATCCATAAGCCTTTTTTCTCCTTTCTTTCTCTCTGTCTCTGTCTCTGTCTCTGTCTCTCTGTCTCTGTCTCTGTCTCTCTGTCTCTGTCTCTCTGTCTCTGTCTCTTTGTCTCTGTCTCTCTCACTTCTTTTTTTGTTTCCTTCTCCATCAGAAAATATTCTGTTTGCAGGCATGTGTGTGCTTATTTCAGCCCAGAAATTGTGCGGGTTGTGGCAGTGAAGGGGTCAATAGCTGTGTTGTTTTAGTTTGATTGGTTATTGAAGTGAGGGGCACAGGTTAACCTAAAGATGTTGCAGACTGTGGCAGTAAAGGGGTCAATAGCTGTGTTGTTTTAGTTTGATTGGTTATTGAAGTGAGGGGCACAGGTTAACCTCAAGATTTTGTAGATTGTGGCATTGAAGGGTCAATAGCTGTGTTATTTTAGTGTGACTGGTTACTGAAATGAGGGGTGCAGGTTAACCTCTTTGGAATAAGTGTACTGCTACCACTGGATCTCACAGTCAAGATTTTGTGACAGACAAACACCTGGCAATTTGCCGTAAAAGTACATTCTAAATTTTGTAACAGACAAACACCTGGAGATTTGCTTTAAGTATATTCTAAATTTTGTAACAAACACCAAGCAGTTTGCCATAAGTATATTTTAGCTTTTGTAACAGACAAACACCTAGTGATTTGCTGTAAGTACATTCTAGATAAAGTAACAGACAAAAAATGGCAATTTGCTGTAAATATATTCTAGATTTTGGAATGGACATACACCTGGTGATTTGCTTAAGTATGGTATACAGCAGAGCCCCTTCAGACAGAAAAACCTGGCACATCAAAATAGGTTCTCCCAGACAAAACATTGTTTTAAGAGGATAAAAAATGGACAGGGGATACACTGGAGGGATTTAAGTACTAGTTCTTAGGACCAGTGCATACTGGAACATATACTTTGCATAAGCAATTTGTTTAATTTTAATAATGACAGTACGCTGACAACAGTGAATTGTCTTGCAGGCAAACCTGTGCAGTATGAGGTGTTTGTGAAAACTGGCGATGTCCGCTATGCTGGCACTGATGCCAATGTCTACATCATTTTCATCGGCACCAATGGCAAAACCTCCAAACTTTTCCTGGATGACTCAAAGAACAACTTTGAACGAGGCATAACAGAATGTTTCAAGGTTTGTGAAGTTTGCTTTCATTTTACCTCCTTTGTTGATTTTCAGGTGTTTAGATCTTTCACCAGGGTTTCCACTGCACTGTGAAATGTTGTGAGGTATGCATTGTGAAATGTTGTGAGGTATGCATTGTGAAATGTTGTGAGGTATGCATTGTGAAATGTTGTGAGGTATGCACTGTGCAATGTTGTGAGGTATGCACTGTGAAATAATGTTAAGTATGCATTGTGAAATGTTGTGAGGTATGCATTGTGAAATAATGTTAAGTATGCATTGTGAAATGATGTGAGGTATGCATTGTGAAATAATGTGAGGTATACATCATGAAATGATGTGAGGTATGCATTGTGAAATAATGTGAGGTATGCATCGTGAAATGATGTGAGGTATGCATTGTGAAATGTTGTGAGGTATGCATTGTGCAATGTTGTGAGGTATGCATTGTGAAATGATGTGAGGTATACATCTTGAAATAATGTGAGGTATGCATTGTGAAATAATGTGAGGTATACATCATGAAATGATGTGAGGTATGCATCATACACTCTGTGGTGCAGTGATTCCACTAGCTGATGCAAGTAAATCCAAGAAAGATAACTCCATCAGAGCTACATCCCTTTGTGTGTGGATTGTGCACCGGCACGGTGCCCTGGGCCTCTTTCTGTTTCACAGTGGAAAGAATAGCATGTTGCAAAGTGATAGTATCAAATGTGGAAGAAACCGGGTGCAGCCTGTAGTCATGAGATGAGATTTGAGAATGCAGAATCTCACTGCTCTGAGTGCACGCTGAATAAAAACCAGGGGTTGTGGGGGAGGGGGGGGGGGGGGGCATGTTGGGGTGGGGGGTGCAGGGTTCCAGCCCATCATGCCAGTGAATAGATTCCAGAGTTTTCCATGAAGTCCATATCTTCCCCATAAGAAATGAAAACATTTTAGTTCATGGCACCACCTCAGTATACAGTCACAGGGACCCTTTGGACTTTGTGTTTTGCAGGTGAAGGCTATGAACGTGGGTGGCTTGAAGAGCATCATCATTGGCCATGACAACTCTGGACCTGGCGCTGGATGGTTCTGTGAATATGTGAGTACAGAAACCAGACATACTGAATAACTGGTCTGTGCTCAAACTGAATAATGTCAAACACACACACACACACACACACACACACACACACACACACACACACACACACACACACACACACGCGCGCGCGTGCATACACACACACATGCACATGCACACACAAATACACACATGCATACACACGCATACACAGAACCAGTGTAGCATTTCTCTTGATGAGCCATCTTGTCAGCCACAAAAACCTATTCTAGCTCTTCCCCCAAAGGGATAGAAAGTATAGCAAAATGATAGCAAGCAATCAAGACTAACATGGTAAAGTATCACAGAAATGGGAAAATGTTTTCATTCCAGATCAAAGTACGCAAGTATCTAACTCGCCAGGAAATCACTGAACTGCTCTCTCAGCAAAAAGAGGCCTGGAAATCCACAAGGAAGCATCAGCACAAACGACTGGCGGACAAGCTCAACCGCGCACACAAGGAAAACATCTCCGATGACGATGATGAGGAAGACGATGATGGCGATGATGATGCAGGCTCCCCAAAGCGCAGAGGGAAGGTGAAGAGGGATGAGCGTTTTGCAGGTGCATTTGACCGCGATGGGAAAGTGGTCAAGGTTCCTGTGTATGAAGAGTATTCTTTCCCTTGCTCCAAGTGGTTCGCTTCCGACGAAGCAGACGGACTGTTGGAGAGGGAACTGGATGTTGGGAAGCAAACACTGTTCTTCCAAGAGAGATAAACACTGTTCTTCCAAGGGAGATAAACACTGTCATGCTGACCTGAGTGTTTCACTGCTCTGTCCTTCTGGTTGGTTGGTGTTGTTGTTTCTTTGTTTTGTTAGCGGGGCCTTGGTTTTTGCTTTTTTGTTGTTTGTTTTGTTTTGTTTGTTATTGGTTTTGGTTTTGATGGATTTTTAGTGGTGGGTTGGGAGGGGGTCTGGGGTTTTTCCCCTTTTTTTTTTCTTCTTTTAAGAAAATGCAATGCATGTGGTAATTAAAATGACAATAACAACAGTAGAAATGTTAAACTCATTTGATACACTCAGTTTTATTTGTTACAGTCCAGTTAGCAGGGTATCTTTTCCTTATTTAACCATGAAATTATTCAGTAGACTAGCAGTGCTAAAACAACTTGCATGTGAATGCATCATGATATGACCGTTTCCTTCAATTCCCGCTTTCACTGATGTAAAAAAGTTGCAACATCTGTATAACAAAGGTGAACTATTTGACTCTATACAGGTTTATAATCATAAGTAAACACAAAAGTAAAGTTTTAATGAAAGGAGCTGAGTCATACCAGGCCTGTACAAAGTTTCATAAAGATATTTGCTGTGTGAAAAATATCACATGCAGCAGTATATATATATATATATATACTAAGACGGTGTTTTCTTTTCATGTCGAGTCAGGTTGTTTTCTTTCTGTAGTTTATTTCAGCTCCAAAAAGATCATTAGTGTAGCAAGTAACACCATGTTTAATTATATGTCAGTTTATGTTTTTTCTTCTCTTGCTGTTTTGTTTAAATCATTTGGCAGAAATTTCAGTGGCTTTAATTGTAGCTTGATAACCTTTGTTGCCTGGCATTTTGTTGGTGTGTTTTTTGTTTGTTTTTGTTTTGCTGTTGTTGTTATCGTTGTTTGCTTTGATCAGTTGGTCAGATGAATAGATGTCACTGTACAAAGCTGTATAATTTTGTTGTAAATTTCAATTTATACTGTTTTTATTTTTATTATTGGGTGTGGATAGCTTTTCAAGCAGACATCTGAGGAGGATGAATTTGTTAACTGGAATATTGTAAAGTAACTTTATGATCATTATTGTTATAACAGATGCATTACACTGGTTTATTTTTCTTTTCTTTTTTCTTTTACTGATTGTGCACTTTCTTGACTTGTTTTCTTTTTCTCTTTTAGTGGCCACGTTCTTGAACTTCTTTTTTCAACTGATCACATGCTTAGGATTTTTTTCTTTTTTTCTTCTTTTTTTCTTGGTACAGATCAGAGTGATGACACAATTTGCACCAAACAAGATAGCAGCTATACTGTTATCAGGTGCCTGTGGTTGATAAATGTCCCAGAGACCCTGCCAGAGGTGTGCAGTGCATATTAGGCTTGTGTTCAGCTGTACCATTACCTGTACATAGTTCTTACCTGTGTGTGCCAGGGACTGCTGGGAAAACCACAACTGCCCTTGCAAACACCAGCACCTGGTCATTGTAAACTCAGGCTGGAACCATTTGCTGTTCATAGTCAACTCTGAACCATTTGTTGTTCACAGTCAACTTTAAACCATTTGCTGTTCACAGTCAATCTAAACCATTTCCTTTTTATGGTCAACTCTGAACCATTTCCTGTTCACACTTAACTCTAAACCATTTGCTGGTGCACACTCGACTCTGAACCATTTGCTGGTTCACACTCAACTCTAAACCATTTGCTGGTTCATACTCAACTCTGAACCATTTCCTTTTTATGGTCAACTCTGAACCATTTCCTGTTCACAGTCAACTCTGAACCATTTCCTGTTCACAATCAACTCTGAACCATTTCCTGTTCACACTCAACTCTAAACCATTTGCTGGTTCACACTCAGCTCTAAACCATTTGCTTTTTATGGTCGACTCTGAACCATTTGCTGTTCACAGCCAACTCTGAACCATTTGCTGTTCACAGTCAACTCTGAACTGTTTCCTGATCACACACAACTCTAAACCATTTGCTGTTCACAGTCAACTCTAAACCATTTCCATTTTATTGTCAACTCTGAACCATTTGCTGTTCACAGTCAACTCTGAACCATTTCCTGTTCACACTCAACTCTAAACCATTTGCTGTTCACAGTCAACTCTGAACCATTTCCTTTTTATGGTCAGCTCTGAAGCATTTCCTGTTCACAGTCAACTCTGAAGCATTTCCTGTTCACACTCAACTCTAAACCATTTCCTGTTCACACTCAACTCTAAACCATTTCCATTTTATGGTCAGCTCTGAAGCATTTCCTGTTCACAGTCAACTCTGAACTATTTGCTGTTCATAGTCAACTCTGAACCATTTCCTGTTCACACTCAATTCCTGTTCACACTCAGTTCCTGTTCACACTCAACTCTGAAGCATTTGCTCAGCTCTGAACCATTTCCTGTTCACACTCAACTCTGAACTATTTGCTCAACTCTGAACCATTTTCTGTTCGGACTCAACTCAGACATAGGTCAGTACAGTTACTAACTGAGAAAAGAAGTATTGTCTTTTGTTTTTAAGTTGTGGGGTCATTTGTCTGTTATTCTTTTTCTTCTTTTTTTATTTTTTATTTTAATGAGTTTGTTGTTTTTGTTTTGTTGTGTGTGTGCCTGCATGTGTGTGTGTGTGTGTGTGTGTGTGTGTGTGTGTGTGTGTGTGTGTGTGTGTGTGTGTGTGTGTGTGTGTGTGAGTGTGTGTATGAGTGTGTGTGTGTGTGTGTGTGTGTGTGTGTGTGTGTGTGTGTGTGTGCATGTGTGTGTGTGTGTGTGTGTGTGTGTGTGTGTGTGTTGTTTTGTTTTGTTGTTGTTTTTCTTGTCTTTTTCATGTTTATTTTTTACTTCAGAGGTTCAGGATCTGAGATGGCACATGCTGTTTTGTGAGTGTTGGGACTGTTTTTGCCCACTGAGAAGGAAACAGTTGTTTGCATGTTTGGCACTTTGAGGCCATGGTTTTGGTGGCCTTTAGCAACCTCTGTATTTACTTGCTTTCCAGGCAATATTTACCATCGGCAAGTCAGGTCCCTCTTGCCGTGTCTTTTGTGGTGTTGACTGAGTTGTCTGGGCTCCCTTTGCTGATCAGCAGTTGATTATTAAAGTGATTGCTTTGTTGGCTGTGGGATTGTTTCGCAACTGCTTTCATTTATTCTTTTATCCATGATACCGGACTGCGTAGTGGAAACTCCGCCAGCTGCCTGGTGTACGTGCCTTAGCATTGTGAAGACAGTGTTGTTGTTGATTTGATGGGCTCAGTCTGTGTTTTTTCCAAATTCATCTTCGTCCCATACTGCTTTCACTGCCTTCTTCTCCCAGATGTAAACAGCTGATGGTGTTCATGGAACTTTGCCTTTAAATTGCGGAGTTGCTGTCGGGGGTTTGTGTTTTTGGTGTTGTGCTTTGTTTCTTGCTGTTTGTGTGTGTGTGCGTGTGCGCACTTTATTTTTTATTTTTTATTCTATCTGGTTGATCAAACCGTGCAGCAGGGTAGGAAAACAAGAATTGTGAAACAATAAATATTTTCACCTACATTCCTTTGAGTGTTTGAACATTTCCAGATTCTAGTCTGGCAGCTGTGTTACATCTTCATGAAGCAATGATTCAGCTGACATACTGAGGCAGTGCAGATGCATCCCATAATCCTGGGTTACATGAGTGATACTTGCACATACATACCCTAACCATGGGTTACATGACTGAGACATGCACATACATACCCTAACCATGGGTTACATGACTGAGACATGCACATACATACCCTAAACCTGGGTTACATGACTGAGACATGCACATACATACCCTAACCATGGGTTACATGACTGAGACATGCACATACATACCCTAACTATGGGTTACATGACTGAGACATGCACATACCTACCCTAAACCTGGGTTACATGAGTGATATATGCACATACCTACCCGTGGGTTACATGACTGATATGCGTACATACCTACCCCAACCATGGGTTACACGACTGATACATACACAGACCTACCCTAAACCTGGGTTACATGAGTGATATATGCACATATGTACCGTAACCCTGGGTTACATGAATGATATGTGCACATACCTACCCTAACTGTGGGTTACATGACTGATACATGCACATACCTACCCTAACTGTGGGTTACATGACTGATACACGCACGTACCTACCCTAACCATGGGTTACACGAGTGATACATGCACATACCTACCGTAACCCTGGGTTACATGAGTAGTACATGTACGTACATGCCCTAACCTATAGCTAACTGCTTGTTTAATTTGTTGTTGCGACTGTTGTTGCTGTGAGCGTAACCCTTGGAAAGGCCTATTCAGGTTGACTCCATTGATTAAGACAGTAGTACCTGTGCAAGTATTTCTATAGGCCCTTTGATCAGTCCTTCAGATCCTATAAACAAACAGAGGACCTATACAATGCTGCGCATGTTGCGGTGATCTCATAGTGGTGGGAAAACCTGTTGCTCTGATGCAAGTCTTCAGAATCTCCGCTAACATTTGTTATTAATTATATTTGGCATTTTGCCACTGGTGCAGCTGGCATTCCTTGTAAAATGTAGCCCTCCTTTTTTTCTTCTTTTTTTTCACTTGGGAGAAATCCCAGTTGGACCAATCCCAATGTAAAACGCATGCACATCAAAAGGGCAGAACAAATTTATTACTCTGAGCAGAAAAAGAACTTGCTTAAGGGGTAAGGTTGGTCATACATGAATGACTGAAAACATGGTCAATCTTTTAAACATGGGCACTGCCACACTGTTGTCAGACCTTGCGTCAGTGTGCGGAACAGCGTCCAGGCAGCCCACGGTTTGCACTAACAGCACAGGATCAAATATGGCGGCATGACAGTTGTGTAATGTTACCAATTGAGCAATCACATGTCTATTCTATTTGGTTCAATCCAAGGTGTTATGTTAGGCCACTTGTAATAGTTGTTCAATATTGCTTCCCAGTCTGTCCGCTTAGTCATTTTCCTTGACTCCAGCATGCCAAGGACAGCTGAGCCAGAGAAATCTCTTTCTTGTGCATGAAGCTCTCTCAGTGCACTAAGCTTTTAAGACCCCTAGCAGTTGAAAATCAGATGCTCAGACCGAGCACATGGAAGTTTGCTGCTTGCTTCCCAGTCCAACCAAGACATTTACAGGCTTGTAAAAAGGCAAGACATTTACAGGCTCATAAAAAGGCAAGACATTTACAGGCTCATAAAAAGGCAAGACATTTACAGGCTCATAAAAAGGCAAGACATTTACAGGCTCATAAAAAGGCAGTCTTTACAGCTTTGGGGTGGCTCCAGGCTTTGTCCAGGGAAGGAAGGTCTACAAAATCAAATGAAATATGTTTGTGTGAGGTACCAGATGTCTGGTACTTTTTAAATTGTTCAATAAAAGTACTGTTCTGTTCCTACTTTAGCAAATAATTTATTTTTATTTTTTATTATATATAATTTTTATGTTTGGTCTGCCAGTTCTTATTTGCATGCTTTAAAAAAAAGAGTTACCTTTTTTCTTCTTTAAAAAACCTTAAATGCAGTTGCTAAGATGGTCTGGCAAGCCTTCCTGCTGTTTGCACACTCTGCTCATATACTTTGGCATGCTTTACAATGTTAGAGTGAGTGCAGTTTTTTGGACTAGCTGTGATAAAAAAAGGAGTTTGTTTTTCCACAAGTATTATCCAGAATATTAATGATCTTGTCCTCTTGGGTTGTGGTTCCTGTACAGAATGGGAGTGTGGCGGTGTTCTTCTCTTTGTTTTACATGTGTCCACTGTAAATTGAATTGTGTCCATGACCATGTTATAAATATGTTGAGATCTCATGAATAATAATTCTGCAGCAATTTTATCATGGTGTTTATGATTTGTAATGCAACATAAGGAAGATCTCCATAGTTTTACTGTACCATAGTTGAGGAGCTGTGTGAGAGTCGAGGTGGCCATCCTGGGCTGTCCGTCCTAACGAGCCTTCTGGTTTCCGTGGATGGAAAGCAGTATTGAACCGTGCTAATGCATTGGTCTCAGCTTGTACCTAATATGTCAGCTGACATCCAACGACATTAAATATCACCTGAAGGAAGTTTTACTGTAGTAATTTATACTTACCATTAGCCTTGTTATTTTCAGCTTGTGTAAAACCCAACTCTGTTGAAGGTTTAACATGTTATCGTTTTGTTTTCCCATGAGATCTTAGAGGGTCATTAGGCCATAATGATGTATTTCATGCGCTCTAAGATTAGCCATCCAGCTTCAAGAATTCATTTACAGTTTAGTTCAGTTCCATTTAAGATGGTATCACAGATCTTAGGCAAGGACATGCACTCTGCACCATCAGAGGTTTCCCTAAAGCTGGAGTTAGATTATGAATGTTGTGAGTAAACATAGCACCAGAAAGAGTACTAGACAAACAGATTATGAATGTTGTGAGCAAACATAGCACCAGAAAGAGTACTAGACAAACTTGGTTAACTGCTGCTGGGTGGTGGCTCAGTTCAGTTACAGTAAGTAAGACTAGTGTGGCGGAAGCTGGCCCAGGATGAGGAGGTAGCAGTAATAAAATACTCTAACCATACACGGTGTACTGTCTTGTGTCTCATGCTGTACATGCATGCTGCTGGCTTTGTTTGTTTGCTTTTGTTGACACTGTATTGTTGTGCGTACACGGACAATCCCTGGCAGGTTTGGTGTTAAAGTGAGGGGAACTGCGTTTGTAAGCCAACACATTTGCTGGCTGCAGATTTGAATCTGAATTTCTGGTCATCATTCATCAGTCTGTGTGACATGTGTGGATGTGTGACTTTGTCCCCCATGATTAACAAAACAAGCAAATAGTTCCAGCCAGCGGCCATTTTTATGCCCAGATTGTGGTGGTCCTGGTGGTGTTGGATCAGGTCCTGGCTGTCTCATCCCCAGTGCCGTGGAACTTTGTTAATGACAACTGTACGGCCCAGTGCCGTGGAACTTTGTTAATGACAACCGTACGGCCCAGTGCCGTGGAACTTTGTTAATGACAACCGTACGGCCCAGTGCCGTGGAACTTTGTTAATGACAACCGTACGGCCCAGTGCCGTGGAACTTTGTTAATGACAACCGTACGGCCCAGTGCCATGGAACTTTGTTAATGACAACTGTATGGCCCCTTACCTCAACAGAACCAGGCCCAGAGCGCCTGTGCAGTCGATAAGCAAGGGAGTTAATTAGTGCTGAAAAGACCTCTCACAAATGCAACAAAGACCTGAGTCACCTACAGTAGCTCTCACTTGGTATGTGGGTAAATACAAGGTCCATAAACTCCACCATAGTCATGCCCTTAATTGTCAGTTCTGTAAATGCCCCTGTTAGATCAGCAGCATGAGGACATCAGTGTGCATTTGCTGTTGACAGAATTTGATCATCCTGAGTTGACCTGAGCAGGATGTTAAAATCCAGTTAATAATTGCTGCAACTGCGCCCAGTATATGAACACCTCAGGTGTCAGTTGTGGTCTGTGGAGACTGACTGCAGTCAGTTGTGGTCTGTGGAGACTGACTGCAGTCAGTTCTGGTCTGTAGAGACTGACTGTGGTCAGTTATGGTCTGTGGAGACTCAGTGCAGTCAGTTATGGTCTGTGGAGACTGACTGCAGTATTTATGGTCTGTGGAGATGCACTGCAGTGCCTTGGGCATCAGTTCTGGTCTGCGGAGACTCACTGCAGTCAGTTTTGGTCTGTGGAGATGCACTGCAATGTCTCAGGCATCAGTTCTGGTCTGTGGAGGCTCACTGCAGTCAGTTCTGGTCTGTGGAGACTGGCTGCAGTCAGTTCTGGTTTGTGGAGACTGCAGTCAGTTCTGGTCTGTGGAGACTGCAGTCAGTTCTGGTTTGTGGAGACTGCAGTCAGTTCTGGTCTGTGGAGACTGTTTACAGCCTGGATGACATGCAGTGTGCAGCAGTTTTCATGTGGAGAAGTGGAGTTTGCTTTTAAATGCTCGACAAGGAGGAACTGTCATTTTTGGCCTTCTTTTATCACAAAAGTGGCACAGAATGAAACCCTTTAACCCAACAATTTCCACAGAGGCTAAAAACATTTTAAGTCCATAAATACCAGCCAAGTTCGTTACCAATTGCAGAGATGTGTCGTCACTATAAAGGGCTAAATGAATATTGACAAATCCTGAGAAAAAAAATGCTGCTCCAGAAAGCTGTTTTGCTCTCCACCTCTATGCAACTGCATGTCACACACATACACAAACACACATGCAGGTACACACACACACACACACACACACACACACACACACACACACACACACACACTGTACTTTATAAGACAGACCCACACAGTAGCAGTGATGAAATTTAACTTAGTCACTTCAACAACAACAAAAATCTTTATTTCTTCAAAAGGGTTTGCACTACATAAATCATTCATCCATGTACATTATGTAGTTATGTTCAACCCGTTCCACAGCAACTACTGAGAAATGTCCAGTGTATCACAGCTTGAAACAGCAGAACTGCAAGTGAAAAACAGCATCTAATGCAAATAAATAGTTGATCTTACCAACAGAGCAGCACAAAAACAAAACAAAAAAACTTGGGTAATACTGATCTTGGCATGACTGACCAATCCACTACAAAGCAACCTGCATTACTACTGAAGACGATTTCCGATCTTGGCACACACAGTAGCTGTCATTATCATAACACATCCAGTTCTGGCACAAATCATGCAGTAGTTCTAGAATGCAAGAGTGAAAATGGGGGCGGGGGGGAGGGGGGGGTAAGGGGGGGGCACTGAGGGAGATGGGGGGATGCTAAGGAGGGAGCTGATGAAAACCAAACAGTTCACAATAATAGGAGTTGATGAAAACCAAACAGTTCACAATAATAGGAGTTGATGAAAACCAAACAGTTCACAATAATAGGAGTTGATGAAAACCAAACAGTTCACAATAATAGGAGTTGATGAAAACCAAACAGTTCACAATAATAGGAGTTGATGAAAACCAAACAGTTCACAATAATTGGAGTTGATGAAAGCTAAACAGTTCACAATAAATCTGTACAGGAACTCGAGGAAGAACCACCTGTGTGAGAGCTAGACTACCCTACTTTGAGACTGCCTGTTTGAAGCAAAACTTCAGGGTTAGATAATAATAATAAAGGTTGTTAGTTTTCAGGGCAAGTTTGTAAAAAGCTGATGGTGCATCATTTCTTTGTTGTTATCAAGTGCACGAAAGCTGAGAGTACGGGCACTGCATGCTGAGCACGACCTGAATAAAGGCTCTACCCCTGAGAATGGTTTCCTGTTTTGGATTGTCTCGTTAACAGTACTGTTCTTTTTAACCTTCTGTGTGTTTTGGCCTCCACCAGCCACAGAATGGGGCAACATCACCACTCTCATCAGCATCAGTCTGGTGGGGAGAGTGCAAACATGATGAGGTTAAAACAGTGAGCACTCAGCCACCTAGTACAACCTGTCTAAATCACCGAGCTACCATTTTTTTTACAGCCCACACATCTTAAAAAAAAATGTTTAGTGCAAATTAAATTGACAGTTCTAGACACAACCCATTGCCCCTAATCTTTACGACAAAAACAAATTCTTGTGGATTTTAGTTTTAAGGAGCAGGGCAAGATTAAAAAAATCCCCAAGATGTCGTGACATGTAAATACAAAAGGTATTGTGTACGCTTGTACAACTTGGTAGACCTGCACATGCTTTGCTGTTTGTGCGATTTGTTTGGCCAGTGAGTTGGGTGCAGCCAGCACACAGCACATTCCAGTGGTTAAACAATGGTCTGCCATGAGGCTTCACTCTTTGCTCGTCGCAAACATTTGGCATATATATATATGTGAACAAAATATCACAGAAAAATGGATGCCACTTTTAAACAGTCACAAATCCAGTAACATAAACCACAAATAAATCATGATTAATTTCATTTAATTACTGATCAGAAGATGACACAATACAAAAATTTGTGTAATTTTGTTTAATAAATTACTGATCAAAAGATGACATGATGCACACAAAAACTTCTGGAAGCATATCTTTCCATTATTAGCAGATGTTAAAATTCAGTGGAATGTTTTGTTTCAACCTCCCAACCAATCTAATACCATAAAAATAGTTTACCTCAAACATTTGTTCTGAATATAAAGATGCATAAAACATACTGACAGTCATACTTTGACAACTGATTTTACTACTGACTGTACCACCATAGACGATAAATACCAGTATTACATGTTTACATTTTATGCATGAGTTTTAAGGAAAGTTTCCAACAGTCCAGCTCAATGATCTTGTGCAGAACATGCAAATCTCTGAGCCTTAGACTATGGGACACAAATGGTAAAATATGGTGTATGACATGTACACACGCTCACAATGTATCTGTTTTTCAGCATCCATCTATGTCATGGTCATACCCTGTGAACAGTTTGAAGACTAGCTCAGCCTGAACATCAAACTCCGGATCTGATCAAGCCCAGTTCCCCTCACAATGCGATATGGAGAGGATGACAGTAAGAGGGGCAATGGGAGTTAAAGGGGGCAATGCAGAGACAGAGATAAACATTTTATGAACAATGTTTTAGCTCCACAGTTCTTGCATTTTACTGAGCAGGTTATAGTCACCCAAACTATTCAATAATTGTTGTGTGAACAGTGATTTGACCTACACCAGCTGTAAGAACCCACCAAGGAAGGCAGCTGTGCCAAAAATTTGGTACATTTTCAAGCCCTCTTGTTGTTTTACTTTCAATTTCTGTTTTATATACAAATAATTAAATGTTTTACAAAGGCAGAATTCCTGGCAGTAGGTCAGCATAAAAACCGATATTCTGACCTACTTCAGGCTTAAAAGAGGGCACCTTTGATAGCTCTGGATTCTCAGCAAAGCAGACCTTAATTTGCACATCCATGGGACCTTCCCCCTGTGGATTGTAGGAAAAACACCACCAACATTAGTATGCACACACATACACACAAATTAAACAAAAAATGGAATAAACTGTGAATAATGTTGTAAAGTTCAGACTTGCAGTTTTGTTACTTTATTCATAATATAATAAAATACTGTAGTTCATTCAATCACATACAAATTGCAGCAGTGATGTACATGCTTACCAGTAATAGTAATCTGGTTACAAAAGATTATGGACGGATAGTTGCAACAGCAACAGAAACAGTAAAGTCAGACATATAAAGACTGCCCACAATACACTGAAGAGAAATCACACGGACAGTCATTCAACACTTAGCACAAAGTGGTGGAAGGTTTCATCAGCAATACTGCGCGTTTCAGTGGTTTTACGTCATTGTGTAAATGGACTATGCCATAAGCAATATATACATAATTTATTTCTGGCAGAACAAATACAATATAAACTTGACATATTATCTGGACAGGTTCACCCAGATAAATAAAGGTAACAGAGAGATTAAGCAAAGTGTAAATACAAAAGACTCTGCTTGGGCACAGGACAAAAACACTACGCTAAGCAGGGTGCAGACTTAGACCCCCTACTGTACGAGACAGTGTAGGCGATGGCACAGTCGGGGTTTTGTAAAGGCCCTTCTGGTACTTTTCTTTCAGCACGTGTTGGACCCTAAGTAAGTTCCTCTTCCACACTGCTTACTAAATGCGTTATACCCTGTCTTCAGCTTCTCCCAGAGACTTAGCCACAGTGCTTTTCAGACTTAGCCACAGTGCTTTTCAGACTTAGCCACAGTGCTTTTCAGACTTAGCCACAGTGCTTTTCAGCTACTAATGACTATCTGGATGCACTGGAGATCCTAGGTCTGTCTGCCAGCGAAGCCACATTGCTGCCTTGGTGGGCTGGATCCTAGATCTTTCTTCCAGAGAGGCCACACTGATGTCTACATGCGTTGGATCCTAGATCTTTCTTCCAGAGAGGCCACACTGATGTCTACATGCGTTGGATCCTAGATCTTTCTTCCAGAGAGGCCACACTGATGTCTACATGCGCTGGATCCTAGATCTTTCTTCCAGAGAGGCCACACTGATGTCTACATGCGTTGGACCCTAGATCTTTCTTCCAGAGAGGCCACACTGATGTCTACATGCGCTGGATCCTAGATCTTTCTTCCAGAGAGGCCACACTGATGTCTACATGCGTTGGACCCTAGGTCTGTCTGCCAGTGGACCACACTACACTGCATGCTGTCTACATGCGTTGGACCCTAGGTCTGTCTGCCAGTGGACCACACTACACTGCATGCTGTCTACATGCGTTGCACCCTAGGTCTGTGTGCCAGTGAGCCAGACTACACTGCATGCTGTCTACATGCGTTGGACCCTAGTCTTTCTTCCAGAGACGCCACAGTTTTCTGCATGTGCTGGGTCTGAGAAAGACCTTTCTTCATAATTATGTGGCTTTTCTTGCTTCGAGGGGGTGTTACATTCTATGCATTTCTTCCACAGAGGTCATCATGCTTTTTAGATATAGTGGATCCTAGGTATTTCTTTGTCACAATCCTTGTTTCTTTCGAAGAAGCCACTTTGTTGTCTGGTGCACTGGATGCTTGGTCCTCCTGCCGGCAACATGAGCCACTTTGTTGTCTGGTGCACTGGATGCTTGGTCCTCCTGCCGGCAACATGAGCCACTTTGTTGTCTGGTGCACTGGATGCTTGGTCCTCCTGCCGGCAACATGAGCCACTTTGTTGTCTGGTGCACTGGATGCTTGGTCCTCCTGCCGGCAACATGAGCCACTTTGTTGGCTGGTGCACTGGATGCTTGGTCCTCCTGCCGGCAACATGAGCCACTTTGTTGTCTGGTGCACTGGATGCTTGGTCCTCCTGCCGGCAACATGAGCCACTTTGTTGTCTGGTGCACTGGATGCTTGGTCCTCCTGCCGGCAACATGAGCCACTTTGTTGTCTAGATGCGTCAGCTCCCTCTTCGGGTGTGCTGGTGATGGTATGAAGGAAGTGTGGTGTCAGTGTCTACCCACAGACCCTGCAGTCAGGGTCTCATGCAGCTCTCTGTGCAAGTCAGCAAAATGCAATTGAAATGTGTGCCAGTCCTGATGGAAACTTCTTTCTTTCTTTGTTTTACCAAGAAATGTCTGTTACTTTCAACTTCAATAATACAAGTTTGACAATGTGGACAGATGATGTTAGTGACAAAATCTGAAAAAGCTTCTACAAAAAAAAAGAACAAACTACAGGACAGAACGAGAAGAAGAAGAAGGGAAAGAAAGAAAAAAAAGGGGGGGGGGGAGGGGTAGAAGGGGGGGAGATGGGAATCCTTTTAGGCACAAAAAAGAGGACATTAGTTAGTCCTTGGATTTCAACAGCCAGTCGGCTTCAGAGGGTCATAACAAAATGCAAAAAGGGCACAAAAGAATGAAGGAAATACAAATCAGGAAAAAGACCCAAAGAATTGTAAAAACTATATTAGTAAACAGTCACTACCAGCTTACAAAATGTTTGCATTTCTGGCAAATAATCTGAGCATGTAATCAAACTGAAGCTTTTATCATTGCTTACAGCAGACAACTATGAGATCTTTATATCAAAAATATAAATACTGTACGTGTTTGAATTACCTTCCACGCAGGAGTATATGAAAAGATTGTGTAGAAATGCATAGTCCAGTCAACTATGAACAGTGTACATAAAAAAATAATAAAAACTTTTTTTTATCACATGGTATTGTATTGTTGATTGGTTTTGACATCCTGTTGATCAGGAGAAGAGAAGAAAACAAAACAAATGCATCTTATCAGTATAAAGAAGAAGATTCCTCTTAAAAGAACTAATCACACCTTCTCAAACATATTAGGTTTGATTTTTCTCCAACATACTAAAAAGATCAAAACAAAAATCAGTAAATGAAGATTATGTTTTAAAATGCCGCCTGACAATCAAAAGGGGGGATCTGCACAATATCTGTTGTCCTATTGTCCTGTGTTGTCCTATTGTCCTGTGTTGTCCTATTGTCCTGTGTTGTCCTATTAAAATCAGCAGTCTTTTTAACCTTTTGTGTGTTTGGACTATATTTCAATCCCCTCTTCTTTCAATATTTTGAGAAGGCTTCATAGTTCCTTTAAAAATAAGCACAATAACAAGCACACAGCAATAAATAAATGGTGAATAATAAACAATCACATTCAAAATAAAGATCTAAAAAAGAAATACTGTGTCGTTGCTGTTTCCACGCAAGTCAAAGAAACAGCAGTATGCCATGTAAAAACACATGTACATGAATTGGAGTCATATATCAGCATTTCTTTCTTCGCAACACGCATTGCGAACTGCTTCCTCTTTCTTTTACAGCAGCATGCAAGCTATCAAAATCATAGTTACATTACTCACATGATCCTAAGCCAGTGAACACATTTCGTTATCCAAATTCCTCTTTCAAACAGCAGATAAATTAGGACAGGGCACACTTTATGAACTACTTATTTAAATCGGCACCTTTGTTTCAGCATAGTACTGCTGTCAAACATACAAGTGCTATTTAAACTGGCACCTTTGTTTCAGCATAGTACTGCTGTCAAACATACAAGTGCTATTTAAACTGGCACCTTTGTTTCAGCATAGTACTGCTGTCAAACATACAAGTGCTATTTAAATGGATGCAGGTTTTACAACAATAATGAAGCTGAATTTGCTTGGCTGCACACACACACACACACACACACACACACACACACACACACACACACACACACACACACACACATATGCACACACACACACACACACACACACATGCACACACATGGATGCTTACTTATACATGAATACATGTGCAGACACACAGACGTACACTTGCATAACACCCCAGTCACCTCAAGCTAGCAAGATGAAGGGCCCACCAAAGGCCGACACAGCTGAACCCTATTTCAGACACCACAAAATGATTACAAGACCTTTACGTCCACACAATCGATCACCTACCAAAGTTTCAGGCCCATTTCCTGGCATTTCAACTGAGCAGTCAATTAGTAAGCACTAATTATCACCAGCAGGCAGACATCTGTGAAATTAGCTGGTGATTACCACTGAAGTAAGGCAAACATACGGCATTACAGCAAGTACATGAACTAAGGAGGAAAACATGGCAGTCTACTTGCATCAGAAGCACATAACTGCAATCACGTGCTTTTGACACTAACAAGCTGCCATAGTCAAATAACAAACACCCTTGAGCACTTTTCTCACAGCATCAAAGTTGGGTGTCACAGTTTCACAAGATGCAGCAGATGGCAAAGCAACTCAGATCATCTGGACAACCAAAGTGATTTATTCCCAAGGGAAAACTGACTCTGAAGAATGCAGAGGCCTGCTAAGAGTCACTTTCCTAGATGCAGTGGAACCCTCACTGATGGTGAAGCAGCCTGGACCATATGGACCATCAAAGTGATTTCTTCCCAATGGAAAAATGTCTGTGGAAAACAGAGGCACTTCTGAACACCCATCACAAAGCTGCCCCCAGAGTCGCCACTCTAACTTCACAGCCCACCTCTACACCCACCACAAAGCTGCCCCCAGAGTCGCCACTCTAACTTCACAGCCCACCTCTACATCCACCACAAAGCTGCCCCCAGAGTCGCCACTCTAACTTCACAGCCCACCTCTACACCCACCACAAAGCTGCCCCCAGAGTCGCCACTCTAACTTCACAGCCCACCTCTACACCCACCACAAAGCTGCCCCCAGAGTCGCCACTCTAACTTCACAGCCCACCTCTACACCCACCACAAAGCTGCCCCCAGAGTTGCCACTCTAACTTCACAGCCCAGATAATCTTTGATGACACGGAAATCAGCCATGTTATAGAGGACCCAAGCAACAACATTACTGGACCCAGGTACAAATTTCAAACATGTCACTACAGGCTGTACCACACAATCCTGACTATAACGCCTCATGTCTCAACAATAAACTATTTGCTAGTTTGTTTCTGCACTTCAGTCTTTATAGTCTTGATTTGCCACATCTTCTCATGTGTCAAATGCATGCAGTTCTAATTTCAACTCCCTATTCTATTGTGTGTGTTTTTCATGACCATGCAGAGAACTTGATCTGTGGTCAGGGAATATACCACACTTTATTCTGCCTTGAATAAAATTATTTTGATTCTTTAACACATTGCAAAACTCTCTCATGGGCAGAGAGTGAAATTATCCACACAGTGATAGGAAACTGTAAACAGTACACTGATAAATTCTTTGCAAGAAAAAAAAAATCAATGTATCTTGAGTTATGAATGGTATCCTTCTTGAGAATATTTTCAAAACTTGGGAAAAATCTTTGCATTTAAATCTTAGGACCAAGATTTCTTTTTGCATTTTAAATCTTCACGTGGGCACACAAGAAAATGGAGACACCTACTTAACTTGCTCAACATAAAGTCTGCAACACATGAAAAGCACTACATCCCTGTATATCTCAATGAACCTTTTGAAAATAAAAAGCAACAAAAAAGGGTGACCATTAAATATGTGTCAACATACAGTACACATATAAATTAAATGCCAAAACAGTCTTTATATAATTAGGAGTAAATGCAATGACTGATTTTTCTTGGATACCTAAAAATGTACCAGCTAAAGTATCCACCCAACTGCAAGACAACTGACCAAATCATTAAATTTTCTCACTCTCATATTAAGCTATGAAATCCCCTATGCCAAACTAGGAAAAGAAGGTTGCGGACACTGAGTGGTTGAGGTACTGTCATCAATGTAGTGCTGATGGCAAGAAGTGTTGAGGGTGAAGGTGTAACAAACTGTAGCACTAAAAACACCATAAATACAGGTGTTGAGGGTGAAGGTTAACAAACTGTAGCACTAAAAACACCATAAATACAGGTCTCAATGGACTCACAAAAATCATTTCTTCCTCTGCCATTAACAGCACTGTGTACATGAGGAAGGTTGTTGGTTCAACACCAATGCCCAAAACACTGATTGACCGAGACACCACTGGCAGGCAGAGCCCCCCAAACAGTCAGTTAAGAGCCAAAGAAATCATCATCTCGTGGCTCAACGTTGTTTTCCAGTTGTAATGATGACGCAGGCGGCTGTCGCTGAAAGGCTGCGTCATAGCTGTCGACGGTGCTGGCACTTGCTGTGGAGCGCATTGTGGTTTGGACACGCTTCTTTGGACCCGAGCTTCCAGAGGCTACTCTCTCCATTGCCTCATCATCTCCCAGCCAAGAGTCCACTGAAAGTTGACATTTCAACAGGGGATTAGCAAGTGCCACAAAGACATACAGAAGTCCACTGAAAAAGGTACAAAGACATATGGGAGTCCACTGAAAAAGGTACAAAGACATACAGAAGTCCACTGAAAAAGGTACAGAGACATACAGGAGTTCACTGAAAAAGGTACCAAGGCATGCAGAAGTCCACTGAAAAAGGTACAAAGACATACAGGGGTCCACTGAACAAGGTACAAAGACATATGGGAGTCCACTGAAAAAGGTACAAAGACATATGGGAGTCCACTGAAAAAGGTACAAAGACATAGGACAGTCTGCTGAAAATCAACACTTCAATAGGAGATTTGCAAATGGCATAGAGACACACAAGTCTGCTGAATGTCAACATTTCAGTAGGAGATTAGCGAGTGGCACACAGTCCACTGAAAGTTAACATTCTAAGTCTGTCACTGTCTTGGTGTGCCCACATCCTGTGTCAGTGTGTCACTGTCTTGGTGTGACCACATCCTGTGTCAGTGTGTCACTGTCTTGGTGTGACTACATCCTGTGTCAGTGTGTCACTGTCTTGGTGTGCCCACATCCTATGTCAGTGTGTCACTGTCTCTGTGTGTCCACATCCTTTGTCAGTCTGTCGCTATGAGAATGCCTGGCAGCCAGTGGTACAAAAATACAGTTACCACATAAAGGCATACAATCTCAACATAAAAGTGACATATGAATCCTTACAATCTTTGTGACTGCTCTTGATGGAAAGTTGCTTCAATTAGCTGTCCATGCAAATCTTCACAAAAACAGACTTCAGTCAACTCAATTAGACCCTGGATTTAATCCAAAATGTGTACAGAATCTCACCTGGCTACGAAAAAGGTGAGGAAATGGAAAAAGAACAGCTTATACTACAATAGTGGATTAATATTTTCTACATCAATATTTTCATCAACAATACCTGGTTCTTTTTAACTTGTGTTGATTATAATGAACTTCCTTTAATCATGATAAATCCTTACCATCACTGGCATTAAAATGGTCATCCTTCTCAACATCAATATCATCTCCCTCATCTGCCTGCTTCAGTCTCATTGCCTGCAACATAAGTTTGTGTTCAGTACAAATTTGACAAGCATTTCTGTCTGTCATCACACACACACACACACACACACACACACACACACACACACACACACACACACACACACTCACACTCTGAGTGATAACAGAAAAAGAAGAAATGTTCAAAGGACATGCATTCAAAATGAGAAAATGCAACTTATTTTCTCCCTTGAATAATCTCAACAGACTATTCCCTTGGTCATTTTATTTCTCCAAACTTTAAACCACTGATTAAAATGTATCACACCATAAAACCAATGCAACTTTGCTGGAGGTGAGACAGAAGGAAAAAAAAGCACATAATAAATGATGCCAAGTCCCCCCCCCCCCCCTCCCGGCACTTCCCCTCCACTCTCCTTTTTCGTCCAGACTTGTGAATTATGGACACTGTTTTATTGCAAAGGGTTTACCTGACAGTAAAGTGTTAGGTTGGCAAGCGGTTTTGGCCTGGTGGTAAGGTGTTAGGTTGGCAAGCGGTTTTGGCCTGGTGGTAAGGTGTTAGGTTGGCAAGTGGTTTTGGCCTGGTGGTAAGGTGTTAGGTTGGCAAGCGGTTTTGGCCTGGTGGTAAGGTGTTAGGTTGGCAAGCGGTTTTGGCCTGGTGGTAAGGTGTTAGGTTGGCAAGCGGTTTAGGCCTGGTGGTAAGGTGTTAGGTTGGCAAGCAGGTTTGGCCTGGTGGTAAGGTGTTAGGTTGGCAAGCAGGTTTGGCCTGGTGGTAAGGTGTTAGGTTGGCAAGCAGGTTTGGCCTGGTGGTAAGGTGTTAGGTTGGCAAGAAGATTACATCAGTTTGGTTTCCTGCTCCAGCTCTCGTTCATGGTCACTGTCTTGTGATATGTCCCTCAACTATTAAAATGGTTCTCATCGCTGCCTATCTTAATGCAGGAATCACTGTGGTGGTAACAGTGTAGTGGTACAGTGCCCCCTCCCCCATCTCTTGGGATCTCAGCACCTCTCTGGAGACAACCTGGTGTTAAACAAGTCTAAAGTCATAAAGAAAGAACACAGTTTGTGGCTTTGGTCCCCAGAAATAATGAAACATTGCAGTGTGTTATAAAACTATCCATCCTCAGGTAGAATCAGTTTGATGGCAACAGTGTAATGTTAGGTAGTCTCCCTTTTCACCCACCTCTGGGGATCTCAGTCCCTGCCAGTATCTCACTGGTGATACTTTAAGTTAAACAAGCCTAAAAACAACATAATAAATATAACCAACATCCTTACACATCTCTCTCTCTCTGTGAATCAGTCTTCCATGTCTATATATATACACTTATTGTTCACAATGAATTAAATGCAATATACAACACTTGATTATTCTCCACTTACATGGTTTTGACTGTTTGTATGTATTACTCCCCCCCCCCCCCCAACCTCCCTCCCACACACACACACACACACCTGTCATTCCCCAACTTCCCATCTAAACAAAACAGTACACAACTCACCCTCTCTCTTGCCCGTCTTGCTCTCTCTTCTCGTATCTTCTGTTTCTCCTGAATTTCTCTGAGACGTGCTTCTCGCTTCAGTTCCACCTGTCTCTGCTGTTCGTCCAATGCCTGCCACAGATAACAGCGCTGGGGTGTGTACAGCAGAAATGACACCAGGATGCTGCAATCCTCTTGCCACAGAGGGGGCCCACTGGCCCGTGATGGCTTCAAACTGTGTAAGATCGGATCAAAACCCACAGGCACCTGGCCAGCCATATACCTCTGCTTTCTCACTGAACCGTGAACAGTCAAATGCAAGCTGAACCTTAAAGTAAAAGTCCAAGGTTTTTAAGTATGCAAAATGACCATCGAAATGATTGACAAATGAGTCACTAGTTTCAGACTTAATGAAATAAAAAAATAAAAAATGTTTAATTGGGTTTTTAATCAATTTTTTTTTCTACAGGTTGGCCGAGACTACAGTCTTGGGTTCTCCATCAGTCATGTCACTTTCCCGGAAGTGACGTCAGTCTGGGGAGTCAGTGCAGTTGCCATCTTAGATTCTTCAGTAAACTGTGTATGCGTGTGGTCGACAAAAAAGTTAACTATGCTGGCCTACTGTGTTGCTGCGATCGCAGACGACCCCAGGTATAACAATGCACAAGCTCCCGTGCAATCGACCCGCAGTGACGCGAAAGTGGATTAAATTTATACAATTCAAATGAGCTGACTTTCTTGCTGCGCCACATCACGCCCATTTGTGTAGCGAACACTTCAGTGAGTGCGATTTCGCAAACCCCATGGTGTTTGCTTCAAAGCTGACACGATGTTCCGGTACTCTTTCAAAATCCTGCCTGACAGGCTCAAACTGATACAGCTGTATCCTTGAGGGTCTCTCGGGCAAAGCATCAGTTTCATCTTCGGAGCTCGAGTTGGCCATTTTGCAGCGACTCCCCAGAGTGACGTAGTAGGCATATGGTCACGTGATTTGGGCATCATGGCGACGCTTTCGGTACAACAGAAAATGCCTTTTTTCATGTGTTTATAACCCTCAGATCACAGTTTTACCTACATCATCGTTCTCAGCGAGCTTTAACAGAAATCATGTCAAAAATCACCCCTAACCTTGGACTTGTCCTTTAAGTGACAGCAGGCAATATTTAAAAAGACACGATTTGCTGTTCCATGTGGATTTTACAGTAATATGCATTCTCAAAACAGGTCATCATTTCTCTGCCAGGTAGAAAAGCTCAACTTCAAACCCAAAACTTAAAATTGAGGATTTTGTTTTCAATGCCCCATTGATTTCACACACATTCTGCAGTGTATGGGGACTTTCAGCATGCACTTAAAATGGGTGGCTATCAGCAGCCTCAAAGTTGCTCAGAAAAACTTAACACATTCCCCAAAGAGTCTGATCCCAGTTGATGGCATAACTAACAGGATTTGTTTCCCTTCTTCTCCAAAACACACAAAGAGTCATTCATTAGCCAATACAAAAACACCTCCAAATCTTCAGTGAAAACAACTTTTTCAAGCAACAGACAACACACTAATAAAAATTAATGACGATAAGAAAACAAACTGACTGACAGAACTTTCAGTTTGTGGAGTTTTTGGGGGGAGAAACACACTAGCAAAAATTAATGTTGATAAGAAAGAAATTTGATTGATACAACTTTCAGCTGGTGGAGAGGTTTTGGGGGCAGAATGTCTGGCATAGCATAGGAAAGAACAAGCGTAAGTACAGGAGATAGAAGCCTAATGCATACTGGTGTATGAAAGGGCAAGTACAGGAGATCAGAGCCTACTGCATACTGGTGTATGAAAGGGCAAGTACAGGAGATTGGAGCCTAATGCATACTGGTAAATGAAAGAGCAAGTGTAAGTACAGAAGATAGGAGCCTAATGCATGGGACAAAAGAGGAACGAAGAGGAGACTGATAATGAAGGCAAGAACAAGAAACATGAGCCAAACAAAAAGTTGCAATCGTGGGAGTTTACAAAGTAATCTGACACAAACTGGACCGCCAGCGTTGTTTCATTCCTTTTTCATTCACGTTTTAAGAAACAGGGATGAAAGCGCAGTCAGTTACTGTGAACTATTTCCTGGCTAACCTTCTCGTGTTGCAGCTGTTGCTGCATCTCAAACTCCTTGGCCTTCATCAGTTCTTGCCGTCGTCTTGAGGCTTTCTTGGAAGCGCTGGCTCTTTTCTGCCGCACCTATTGTAGGACAAAACACAGAACATGGAAATGGACACTTACTTTCATCTGGCAATACAAAACGTAAAATAAAGAGGTGAAAGCACCCGTCTTTGAAAAGGACACTTACTTTCATCTGGCAATACAAAACGTAAAATAAAGAGGTGAAATCACCTGTGGTTGAAAAGGACACTTACTTTCATCTGGCAATACAAAACGTAAAATAAAGAGGTGAAATCACCTGTGGTTGAAAAGGACACTTATTTTCATCTGGCAATACAAAATGTAAAATAAAGAGCCACTGAACAAAGGCAAAAAAGCACGGGCCAATGGTAAGCAGGAGCAAACAGGAAAAACAATGAGCAGGAACAGCAGTGAACTCACACAACAGTGAGCAAACAGGAAAAACAATGAGCAGGAACAGCAGTGAACTCACACAACAGTGAGCAAACAAGAATAGCAATGAGCAGGAACAGCAGTGAACACACACAACAGTGAGCAAACAGGAATAGCAATGAGCAGGAACAGCAGTGAACACACACAACAGTGAGCAAATAGGAATAGCAATGAGCAGGAACAGCAGTGAACACACACAACAGTGAGCAAATAGGAATAGCAATGAGCAGGAACAGCAGTGAACACACACAA
>OY757543.1:31080534-31311787 GCA_963584105.1 Alviniconcha strummeri
GTTTGAACCTTTTTGTGTTTGGATGGTGTTTTATGTACCCCTCGGCTCTGGGGCTTCTGAATAATTCTTGTGACTTGGCACTGTGTAACTTGAGATTCGTCACTGGACCAAATTAGTCATACACACTACACAGCATCGCCGGCTCTAGTTATACTAACAGTCACAGGCCCGCGTCTCATATCAGCATGAAGAGCTGTTAGAATATCAGCCTGAAGAGTTGTTATCAGCCTGAAGAGCTGTTAGAATATTAGCCAGAAGAGTTGTTATCAGCCTGAAAAGCTGTTAGAATATCAGCCTGAAGAGCTGTTATCAGCTTGAAGAGCTGTTAGAGTATCAGACTGAAGAGCTGCTATCAGCCTGAAGAGCTGTTATAATATCAGTCTGAAGAGCTGTTAGAATATCAGCTTGAAGAGCTGTTATAATATCACCCTGAATAGCTGTTATAATGTCAGCCTGAATAGCTGTTATAATATCACCCTGAATAGCTGTTATAATATCAGCATGAAGAGCTGTTGTCAGCCTGAACAGCTGTTATCAGTCTGAAGAGCTGTTATAATATCAGCCCAAAGAGCTATTATAACATCAGCCTGAAGAGCCGCTATAATATCAGCCCAAAGAGCTGTTATTAACCTGAAGAGCTGTTATAATACTAGCCTGAAGAGCTGTTATAATATCAGCCTGAAGAGCTGTGAATAGCTCATCAGAGCTCAGGAGCTGTGTGAAAGACGAGGTGGCCGTCCTGGGCTTTCCGTCCTAACGAGCCTTACAGTTTCTGTGGACGTCAAGCAACACTGAACCATGCTTCGGCTTTGGTCAGTTTGTCCCTAATGTGTCAACGGACATCCGGGGACATAAAGATCTACATCATCATCATTACCCAGTCACTGGCCGTGCTCTTAGGCCGCCGCTGTGTGTATTAATTAAAGACACGTGTTAGTGTCAGTGAGTGGCGGCGACGTGCAGTTTTATTTTGGGGGCAGTCCCAAACACGCCGAACTGAGACAGACGGCCGCAAGTGAACAGAGACTGGCACAGCCGAAACAGTGACCAGAAGAATGAACAACTGAGTGACTGACAATAGTTTTCATCGAGTCCCAGCTTAACGACAAACCAAATCGGCGGTAATACGGCCGCAAAACGGAATCAGTGTCATCGATTTTCAAACACTGCCGGCGAACCAAAGCAAAGAGAATCACTGATAAGTTACCGCTTATCACACTTGCATCCCAGCTTTTGAGGCGCCGGCCATCCTCGTACAGTTCTTCGTCAATCGACTATCATTACTTTCCCCTCATTTTCTCTCTTTAAATTTACTTTTAATTTCTCCATCACTGGTGACTATCTCTATTCCACTCTCAGTGTCTCTTGAAAATACCCCCCCCCCCCCCCCCCCCCCCCCCAGCTTTCGTCGAGTTGTTAGGTTCCGCTTTTTTTTTACAGTATGTGTACAATTATTTGTCGTCGCCAGTGTACAATAATGGGATATATAGATTAGTTCTGCTTTAAATTGAAGGTTGGATAGGCATTTATGTAGGGGCTTACCTCAGTATTTTCTTTTTCTCTGGCCAGTAATTCCCAGGTCATGGCTAAGTTGGTCAAGTTATGAATGCCGTTTTTGTTGTTGCTTTTAATACCCCCCCCCCCCCCCCCCAAAAAAAAAAAAAAAAAAGAAGAAGAAGAATAGGGCGTGGGGCATAAACATGTGCATGATTCAAATGTTTCCGTCCTTAATAACAGGATAACTGGCATCCGTTTCAGGACGTGGCATTTATTGTTGAAGGGGAAGGGCAATTGACAGGCATTTCCTGCCGTATTCTTTTGGCCACGCCATGTACATAGCCCACGTGACCGAGCCGTGAACATTTCCTGTTGGGACAAAACTGGGAAAGTCTGTGTGTTGGATTTTGTATCCCGATCCAAGTATTGATCCGCAAGTGGACCAAGCTCATCTCGTCCCCCATCCCCATTGGTTTTAACTGTTTTATATCCAAAACAAGCTTGTTTTATAGATTGTCCCTAATACGCTCTTTAGCATCTGAGGACATTAAGCAAAAAGATGGAATAGAATAGAAAAAGAGTTGGGTTTTTTGTTGTTGTTATTTCTTTATTTGGAGGGGGCTCCTTCATGCTAATCTTGTTTAATTAAGTGGACAAGAAACGAGAGGCTTCACGTCCCACACTGAGACTTTCCGTCTTGGGTGGAAGGCCCAGCGTCTTTCCCACAGGCTTCGAGTTACACACCTCCCCTGCCCGGAAAGGAAGACGTCACGCATGTACAGACATGGTAAGGGGGGGTGTTGCCCAGAAAACGAGCAAAACCGGACATCGCCGTTAGTGACGTGAACTGAGCGAGGCAGTGTGCGGCGTGCCGGCCTGTCGGTCAGCCCTTCCCTGCAACACTTCTCAGTGGGACAACAAACTCCCCCCTCCCCCCCCCCCCCCCCCCCACTACCCTTTCCCTCTCCCCCTCCCCCCCCAAACACAAACACGTCGTTTTCAGCCGTTGCAAAAGACATGTTTCATATGAATGACATTGTACCCCCCCCTCCCCCCCGTGTAATGAATTCAGTGTGGAGACATGGTTAGAGAGTGGCACCTGCATGCAGATAGTCACAAGAGAAGTACGAAAACAACAGGCTATTTGAAAGAGGGTTTATTACATTCCCCTGCAAGTACAAGAGCCAGAGAGTTACACAACTCCGTAACATTCATCAACAGTTGTGCTGCATCACAAGAAGAGATTCAAATTACTGAACAATGTGGACATTATCAGAAGTCATAAACTGACAGCTAAACGAGAGGTACAACCTCATCCCCCAAAAAGAGAAAGAAAACAAAAACAAATTGGTTAGTAACTGGAACTGAATGTCCTGTCAACCACACAGGGTCACCTCAGGACAGTCAAACTCAGGTCACAAGCAAATGCACATTTCAAAACTCTTCTCATATATTATATCTAAACCCTTTGTCCACAATCCACAAAACCCAATCACTTCACAAGCACAAAACATACATAGACAAACATCAAACACAAATTTTGAATAGTTAGTCCCTTCAATATTACCCCTGTTAAAAGAGCACATAAGGCTAGGACATGCTGGTATCGTCAACCATTCCATCTAATTTATCGATACCAGATTAAAGAAAAATATAAAAAAGGAATGGATAGACACAACACAAAATTTTAAAAGGTTACATAAACCCAAAATGGCAAATACCAGTGCCATATGGCAGCAAGCTGCACATACCACCTACTATCATTTCCTAGCTGCTCAACAAGAGCCATACAAAAAAGCCTAACTCTTAACAAAAATATTTGAGAGTTTTCTGGAATCAAGTCAGGAGAATGAACCATCAGCCAAAAATAACAAAAGGAGACAGCAAGAGGACTAGGCAGGCAAACAAGAGAGGAGACAGGAAAAAGGAATCAAGTGACAGCCCTGAGATTCCAGACAGGGGGGTGGGACATCAGACATCCCATGATGTGTTTCACTCATTCTTGATATTTAATGCCCGGTCAACTGCAAAGTCATATCAGGGTGAAACATGAGTCATCAAAGTGCAAGTAAACTCTGATTCACTGTTAACTCATTCAAGACGCCACAAAATGATGCTTGCGGCTCTTGTTGACACACTGGCCACTGTTTTTGCTTGTTTAAAAAAATCGTAGTAAATAAACTACTAGGAATAATAAGAAAAACGAATAAATTTTTAGAAACCTTAGGATGTGTACTTGTCCGATAAATGATCCATAGAGTCATATCAGATACCTTTCTCTGTCGCAACAACAAAGCAGAAACTATCCAAACACAGTAAAAACAAAAAAGTTTTATTCTACTGGTTGCGGGGATCCCAATGATGAAAATGAAGATGTTATTATTGCTGTCACCCGAGTCCGCCTCGAGATCCACCGGCACAAACTCCTGGCCAGAATCAACAATGTTCTCTTCAGAGCCACTGTCCCAAAAATCTTCTAGATCCAAGCCCTCATTCTGTACTAATTCCACAGTTTCCCTCGTTGAGTAACACATGTTCAATCTGCGTGCCGCCATTTTTAAACGTACATCTTTCGTCAGTTTGATACAGGTGTTACAAAGGAACACTTGACTGTACTAAGGGGGATTACCGAAAGTGTCTGAAATTGGTGCAGTTAGTGTAATATAATTGCCTCAAATGGAGCAAAACTCACTCAGACCGTCAAAAATGTTTCATTCTTACCGCATCCGAAGGTACAGATTGTCATCAAGCATACTGCTAAGCCTTGAAAGAGTTTATATTACATGCCACTTTAAGGGTGAAGAGGATCTAGAGAAAATGAAGTTGAATCAACCCATAAGACAGAAACTGGACAGGCAGAATTTCTGGCTATGCATGGGCAAAACATGCACAGGCTTTCAGTCAGACTTAATCTAGGCTTGAATAAAGTGAGGATCGTGGACAGCAGTGGACTGTTGGCAAAGGGGGCAGTCCCACAGTAACCCACCACAGGAGAAACAGTGCAAAGAAGGTAACAACACACCCTAAAAACACACACCATGAATAACAGCTACACAATGGAAATGTCAGGTTATCTGTTTATCATATAGAAGCTATGAAAGGAATGTACATGAAGAAGAAAAAACAAAATAAAGACAGAAACCAAAATGGGCAAATAAAATTTCAAAACAGAATACTTTACTGTCATTATTTTTGTTCAAACTCTATAATCACACTGGAAAACGAGACAAGATCACAGAACCTAGTATGAGTGTGTGACGCTCAACAGTGCTTTTTATCAACCTTTCTCACACCACTTTGACCCTGAAAATACATCAAGGTCACTGAAACTAGTATGATTTGATTGATTGATTTCATTCCCGATATTTAATGCCCAGTTGAAAACAGAGATCACATCAAGGCTAAATCAAATGACAAGAAAAGTTCAAGTACACTGTTCACATTACAGTCACACCACTTGGAAGAAAAGAAGGAGGACCTAAAGGGAATTACAACAGACACCGGGATGAATCCTGAGAAGAGAAAGAACTACGGGTAGGTGGGTATAAAAAGTGTAAGCCCTGAAAGTCTACTACCCTGTATCCTTTTATTTACCAGTCATGAAGCTCTAAAAACAAGAGTTCAAAACAATGCAACTCTGCTGGGATGCTCCAAGACAACAGGTCACTCAAAACAGCTCTTCTGGCAAGCATGTCTTCCAGAGCAACAGTGTTTAACTGGTTCCATGAACTGAGAACATGCAGACAGTGTCTTGATGACCAGCACAGGAGTGGCTGTCCTGCCACAACTCTTACACTGACTGAACATGATCGCAAAAGCAGCAACAACAATCAAGGAAAAAATACAGGAAGCATGTGCCTGTGCTGCCTTTGAAAACGATAACCAAGTGCCTGGTACGGGTCTGCGCAGTTCACACACTGTATTGTTCACTCTGCTTGTCTAAGTGGGTGCTCCACCCTTTATCTGGCTAAAAGTGAGAGGTCAAATGTGGACATCTTTTGTCAGTAGCTTACATTTAGATGTTGGTAGTTTGTTAGTAAGTTTATCATTCATCCTGTAAACCATTATGGAAGAACATACGGCTCACAGGACAAGATGCCAACAAGGTGGTAGGTACAGATTTTACAACAAAAATGGCCCCATTCTGAACATAAAACGAATGTTAGTGTAAACAATACGTTAAAGCTCAGCAGTTGTACAACAAATTGCAAAGCATGTAGCAGTGCACACCTGCATCTTAAAATTAAGATCTAATATTTGGTGTTTCAAAAGCACTGAGGTATTCACATTCAAACTAAAAATAAAAATTTAAAAAACAAAATGACAAAAGAAGTACAACATACAAGTCTGGAATACCAGAGATTAGCTAAAAGTATTCAAGAAGTCATGTCAGAAGTTAGCATCAGCTGCATGCCAATGCCACAATTTGCCTGAAAATGCCCTGCTCCCAATAACTTAAATTCACCATCACTGTAGTATAATAAAAACAATCTATTTACCTTATAAATCTAAAAACAAAATAAAATAATCGCAAAAACTAAGTTAACAAAAAAAAAAAAAAAAAAAGAGAGAGAGAGAGAGAATGAGAGTAAAAAAAGACAGAGCTGTCCTGTGCCTATAAAATAACATTACAATGTAATCTGTTTATGGAGCAGAAGCACCGATATAACTAGTGTAAACTCCGTTTAAGGAGCAGAAGCACCGATATAACTACAGTATAATCTCTGTTTATGGAGCAGAAGCACCAATACCAATGAGTATTGTAAAAGAGAAACAGCATGCATTTACTGATTAATCAAACATAACATTAACAAGTATTTACATCAAAAAATACCTTCGACACCTTTTTCAAGTAATGACAAAATTCTTGATGTAAAGTTAGGTGGCCTTATGTAAGTATTTGTCCAGCAATGTGTACCCATGAACAGCACTGCCTAGTGTGCAGGACACATAGCCACTACTGGCGTTGTCTAGTGTGCAGGCCATGCACACAGCCACTGCTGGCGTTGTCTAGTGTGCAGGCCATGCACACAGCCACTACTGGCGTTGTCTAGTACACAGCCACTACTGGCATTGTCTAGTACACAGCCACTGCTGGCGTTGTCTAGTACACAGCCACTACTGGCGTTGTCTAGTATGCAGGCCATGCACACAGCCACTCCTGGCGTTGTCTAGTGTGCAGGCCATTGACACAGCCACTGCTGGCGTTGTCTAGTGTGCAGGCCATGCACACAGCCACTGCCAGCGTTGTCTAGTGTGCAGGCCATGCACACAGCCACTGCCGGCGTTGTCTAGTGTGCAGGCCATGCACACAGCCACTGCCGGCGTTGTCTAGTGTGCAGGCCATGCACACAGCCACTGCCGGCGTTGTCTAGTGTGCAGGCCATGCACACAGCCACTGCCGGCGTTGTCTAGCGTGCAGGCCATGCACACAGCCACTGCTGGCCCACTGTCTTGTCATCTCCACCACAGCTGCCTCCAACATGGCCCCCAAACTGACCGACAGCTGTCGATTTCCCACTGAGGCATGAAAGGGAGGAAAAGTGGCACTGGCTACAGTGTAACCAACACAGGTGGGGACAAAAGAAAGGTAGACCAACAGTGGCTGCTCAGAGTCACACACACACACACACACACACACATTCACACTCGCACACACCAAACACACACACACACACACACGCACACTCACACACTCACAGTGTTATGAAGCCTAGTAACAATACAATTTCATTGCAACCAACACCAGCAGACACACAAAAACCAAATGCACAAATAATGTCATGGGCTGCAATGTGGAACAAAAATTCTGTATACCTCTGATTAAATGCAAAGAAAAATTAAACTGAAAAACAGGAAAACCATTTGCACAATAAACATTTTCCTTCTCATTTATAATTCACAACATACAAAAAATACATGCATTCACTTTTTTCAGAGCACACACAAAAAAAACCAACATGGAGCAAGCAATAATTATTATTACATTTTTAATTCAAAACCATGGTAAACAAATTAAAACAAAATAAAATATAAAAATATATGATAAAAATAATTTGCCCACAGTCACTGAAAGACAGAAGCTGTGGCAATTTTTGCTTAGCACAAATTTACACCATAGGAATGCTGCCAGTTTTCCCCCCAGGCAAGATTCAGCAGTATGCTGCACACAAATGATGCATCTGAGTAAAAACAAGAATTTCTCGGTAAAGATGGTGAAAAAGATCAATTCTGTGTACATGTACATGTGGCCACAAAACTTGTGGTCTGGGAACACAAAACAATGCCAGCTATCACACATTATCATCTCCCAGACAAAAAAGGTGCTTCAAATTCATTTTGGCACAAGCTGTACTGGTTATTTTGCAAGTATTATTTTGCAATGGGGAACAAAACAAATCCATCAACAGTACCATGTTTGATGCATTAACACTGCTTCATGTGTTAACATTTACAAATTTCCATTATTATTAAAAGAAAAACACATATGCAAAATATAAGAACTATGCAAAATATGGAAGTAAAGTGTGACCACAACAGTCTGACATCCCTTCCCTTGTACCCGGAGACCTACATTATATATAGTCATGTATATCTACAGATATATACCCAGCCATATAGATATCTACCACATATTTATCCAGCCGCATATACACATCTCTCTCTCTCCAGCCATGTATACCCACAGATCTATATCCAGCCACATATATCTGACCCATTTAAGGTCATCATGCAGCGATGCCACTATTCGTGGAAAAAACACCATAGACTTGTTGGCTGGTTTATTGTTTTCTATTGACTATCTGTTTTTGTACACACCAATTGTTAAAAATATGGTATATCTTAGTGTCGTGAAAAATTGTAAAAGAAAACAAAGCAGGCTATTTTGTCATTGGTAGCCCCCGGAGGACGGCTGGGCATGGAGGGGACCACTGGGATGGCAGGGGGAAGGGGGGAGGTGAGGGGGGACAGATGTCAAACTGTTAAACTTGAAGGTAGCCCCACATCCCCTCCACCCCCAGCCAGGTTACATTTCTGTTCATTGCACACACAAACAGGACACAAAATGGCCCTGCTCACACTAAGCATACTGTACACACACACACACACACACACACACACACACACACACACACACACACACACACACACACACACACAGAACCCCATAAAAAATGTGCAAATATTTTCTTCTGCAGAATGTGTGTGTGTGTGTGTGTGTGTGTGTGTGTGTGTGTGTGTGTGTGTGTGTGTGTGTGTGTGTGCGTGCATTTTTGTGTGCATAGTTATGCTTGAACCCTTGTCTACATTATGTGTTAGCTTTTTCTTTTTTTCTTATATACATTTTTATTGTTGATAACATTTCCAGCTTGATGTACATTATGTGCATTATGCTTGTTCAGTGCTTTCAGCCGCAGGGTAAGTGCTTTATAAATTTCCATTATTATTATTCATTTGGTCATTCATTTGGTACAAAAGTACTTTTCTTACTTCACGTTTGAGGTCCTTGGGGTATAGCCATGTTGGTTTCAATGATGAGCAGAAAAATGTTGGCTCACATATTTGATACTTCAGCCACATATACCACTTTGTTTATGATGACACTAATACAGATCTGGTTATGATGACACTAATACAGATCTGGTTATGATGACACTAATACAGACTTGTTCATGATGACACTAATACAGATCTGGTTATGATGACACTAATACAGATCTGGTTATGATGACACTAATACAGATCTGGTTATGATGACACTAATACAGACTTGTTTATGATGACACAAATATAGACCTGGTTAAGATGACACTAATACAGATCTGGTTATGATGACACTAATACAGACTTGTTTATGATGACACTAATACAGATCTGGTTATGATGACACTAATACAGATCTGGTTATGATGACACTAATACAGACTTGTTTATGATGACACTAATACAGATCTGGTTATGATGACACTAATACAGACTTGTTTATGATGACACTAATACAGATCTGGTTATGATGACACTAATACAGACTTGTTCATGATGACACAAATATAGACCTGGTTATGATGACACTAATACAGACCTAGTTATGATGACACTAATACAGACTTGTTTATGATGACACTAATACAGACTTGGTTATGAGGACACTAATACAGACTTGGTTATGATGACACTAATACATACTCGTTTATGACACTAATACAGACTTGTTTATGATGGCACTAACACACACACTTGTTTATGATGACACTAATACAGACTTGTTTATGATGACACTAATAGACCTGTTTATGATGACACTAATACAGAATTGTTTATGGCACTAATGCAGACTTGTTTATGATGGCACTAACACAGACTTGTACACTAATACAGACTTGTTTATGATGGCACTAACACAGACTTGTACACTAATACAGACTTGTTTATGATGGTACTAACACAGACTTGTACACTAATACAGACTTGTTTATGATGGTACTAACACAGACTTGTACACTAATACAGACTTGTTTATGATGGTACTAACACAGACTTGTACACTAATACAGACTTGTTTATGATGGCACTAACACAAATTTGCTTATGATGACACTAATACAGACTTGTACACTAATACAGTCTTGTTTATGACACTAATACCAACTTGTTTATGACCCTAATACAGACTTGTTTATGATGGCACTAAGACTTGTTTATGATGACACTAATACAGACTTGTACACTAATACAGACAGCTGGCAAAAAATAATGGCAGTACTCATGGTTGTGTTTTTGCAACTTTCAAAATGTTGATTTTTTAACAAACAGGAAAACAAACCAAGTGCGAAACCTGCTCTGTGTGTGTGTATTAAACTTGCTGTGTGTATATAAAACTTGCTGTGTGTATATTAAACCTGCTGTGTGTATTAAACCTACTGTGTGTATTAACCCTGCTCACAATACCAACATTGAGCAGTCCTGCGAAAAGCCTACAATACCAACATTCAACAATCACGAAGACCAAAATACTCACTTCAGTAGAAACACTGAAGAAACCAACTGTGACTGGTGCCTGTGCTACAAGCTTATTGCAGGTCTATGCACAGGCACTGAAACTTAACCCAAGTGACCAGGAAAGGGCGTCAAATCTTAAGACTTGGTAACAGCTCATTTGGGGTCAAAAGGTACACAGAGCTATAGTACATGAGAATTGAGATTTATGTCAGCCTCGTCCTCCAGTAGCTCAGTGGCGGTTACAGTGACACCAGATGTTCTGTCTGCCTGACCTTGCCTGCCAGCGTCAACCGTAAGGAACTGAAATTAACTCCAACTGCACTCCTGCCATTTCCACACTGAACCGTGTTCACACTGTGTTAACAGTTTCATCGTCACAATCTTGCCTGCTGGTACTCCCTGCAAAAGTGGCATTGTGTGAACCTGGTGGAGTCATCTACATTGGGGAAGTTTCCATGCTGAGCTAAGACTGGGTGTGGGACTGTGTCCTTACACTGGGCTGGGGCATGGGATTGTGTCCTTACACTGTGCTGGGGTGTGGGATTGTGTCCTTACACTGTGCTGGGGTGTGGGATTGTGTCCTTACACTGTGCTGGGGTGTGGGATTGTGTCCACACTGTGCTGGGGCATGGGATTATATCCACACTGTGCTGGGGCATGGGATTATATCCACTCTGGGCTGGGGTGTGAGATTGTGTCCTTACACTGGACTGGGGCATGGGATTGTGTCCTTACACTGGACTGGGGCATGGGATTGTGTCCTTACACTGGACTGGGGCGTGGGATTGTGTCCTTACAGTGGCCTGGGGCATGGGATTGTCCTTACACTGGGCTGGGGCATGGGATTGTGTCCTTACACTGGACTGGGGTGTGGGATTGTGTCCTTACACTGGACTGGGGCGTGGGATTGTGTCCTTACACTGGGGCATTGGATTGTGTCCTTACACTGGACTGGGGCATGGGATTGTCCTTCCACTGGGATGGGGCATGGGATTGTGTCCTTACACTGGGCCGGGGTGTGGGATTGTGTCCTTACACTGGGCTGGGGTGTGGGATTGTGTCCTTACACTGGGCTGGGGCATGGGATTGTGTCCTTACACTGGACTGAGGTGTGGGATTGTGTCCTTACACTGGGCTGGGGTGTGGAATTGTGTCCTTACACTGGACTGGGGCGTGGGATTGTGTCCACATTGGGCTGGGGCATGGGATTATGTCCTTACACTGGGCTGGGGTGTGGGATTGTGTCCACACTGGGCTGGGGTGTGGAATTGTGTCCACACTGGGCTGGGGTGTGGGATTGTGTCCACACTGGGCTGGGGTGTGGGATTGTGTCCACACTGGGCTGGGGCGTGGGATTGTGTCCACACTGGGCTGGGGCGTGGAACTGTCCTTACACTGGACTGCCCTGGGATGGATGGGAGGTGCACACAGGCTCTGTTCCACAGCACGGCTGCACACAATGATGACATCCGGTTTTGATTCAAGTCTGGTCCAGATGGTGGGGAGATAAATGCAGCAGCCTAGGTGCAGCCCAAGGACCCACCCAGCTCCTAGGGTGGTTTTGACCTCCAACACTCACAACGTCGACATGGTGAGGTTAAGTGTAGTCAGACGTGGACAGAGGACAAGATGGACGCGACAAGTGCGGCGCTCGCTTGAGTCAACTGTCCCATCACAGCGACAGCGATACTGCACGGCGTTGGAAGACAGGAAATTTGCATTCACAGACTGCTGTCTCCCGTTTAGCACTTCGCAGGTAGCTGACATCACGATATTGTCCTGTGAAAAAACAGCAAGACATTTGAAACATTTTGTTTCCATAGCAGGTGGGTGACATCACGACATTGTCCTGTAGAAAAACAGCATGACATTTGAGACATTTTGTTTCCATATTACACTGGCACAAACATAAAACTTTCATGTCAATGGCAGTAACAAATGATGTCTTGTAATCTGCAAGACTGTCCATGCTCAAACATCAGGGTGCTGCAGACAACCCAACACAGTAAAAACAAAGTTTTTTATCTTGAACAGCTACTGTCTCACATCTAGTTTAATTCTCATCTTGCACAGCAACTGTCCCACATCTACTTTAATTCTCATCTTGCACAGCAACTGTCCCACATCTTGTTCGTCATCTTGCACAGCAACTGTCCCACATCTACTTTAATTCTCATCTTGCACAGCAACTGTCCCACATCTAGTTTGTCATCCTGCACAGCAACTGTCCCACATCTAGTTTGTCATCTTGCACAGCAACTGTCCCACATCCAGTTTGTCATCTTGCACAGCAACTGTCCCACATCTAGTTTGTCATCCTGCACAGCAACTGTCCCACATCTAGTTTGTCATCTTGCACAGCAACTGTCCCACATCTAGTTTGTCATCTTGCACAGCAACTGTCCCACATCCTGTTTGTCATCTTGCACAGCAACTGTCCCACATCCTGTTTGTCATCTTGCACAGCAACTGTCCCACATCCTGTTTGTCATCTTGCACACCAACTGTCCCACATCCTGTTTGTCATCTTGCATAGCAACTGTCCCACATCCTGTTTGTCATCTTGCAGCCCAGTGGGCTGCAGCAGCTCTCCTGGAAAGAACAGTGGTTATGCAGCTTGGAAACTGGAGCTTTGCTCCTCATCAGCTCACAATGGGCCTACCACAAGGATCACCACTCTCGCCGGTCCTCTTCAATGTCTACACCAAGGGCCTGGCAGATCTGAACCAAAATGGACCCAGCAGGATTCTCACAGAGGCAGATGATGGGCTCAGATACAAAACATCCAAGGACTCCCTGGAGGCAGCCAAAGTAATGCAACAACAACCGGATCCAAGTGGTGTCTCCACACTGGATCTCTCATCAATCCAGACAAGCCACAGTCATTGTGGTGCACGCCTGACAACCGAGCAGCAGGCAAACCAGTGCCAGCAGTCACACTGGATGGAGCTGTGGCGGAACGAACAAGTCAATGAGATATCACGGGACCCCCTTTTACAGAATGCTGACCCACAGAAAACACGTGGAAACAACAGCACTGAAGTGCAAGAAAAGTCTGAAAGCTATGGCTGCAGAGGGTATTGAACAATGCCACCTCTTCCTGCTGTATCAAAGTGCGGTGCTCAGTGTCGTTGACTACGGACCAGGCCTCACAACAATGTCACAGACAAATCTGCTGAAGCTGGACAGAGTGCAGAACGAGGCAATGCCAGTCAGACTGGGAACCACCAAGGACACGCCCACTGAGACCATGAGGTTCATGCTAGACCCGCCACCAATGCATACCAGACAGAAAGTGGAGCAGGTCAAAGCATACTTCAGTGCCATCGAAAATCCCCACAACCCACTCCACGAAGCCGTAAAAGACACAAAGGGATGCAGACTGGGACGGGGCGAGTCTTGGATGGGTCAAGCAGAGGGCTTGATAATGATAGAGCTCAGGCAAACCAAGGTGTGGGAAAGGTACCCAAACTGATTCCGGCATCTCTATGAAACACTCCTGCCAGAAAACTCGGGAAAGCACTGTCAACAATGGCCAGCAGGCAAAACAGAGTCAGAGATCAAGCTTCTCATTCAAGAAAACAGCAAACCGCATGACCACATAGCATACACTGATGGCTCTGTCACCAGAAAGCAGTCAGGGTGGGGCTTCACTGTCAAGCAAGGTGTGACTACCATCCATGAAGTCAGTGCAGCCTATACGGTCTCAACCTCCAGCTTGACAACGGAGGTGGAAGCAGTCACCCATGTCCTCCGCTTGATTACCTCAAGAGGTGACAGCGGGACCACACGTGACATCCTCCTCACAGTCAGTGAGCTGGCTACAGAAAGTAAGTAGACATCCTCCTCACAGTCAATGAGCTGGCTACAGAAAGTAAGTAGACATCCTCCTCACAGTCAGTGAGCTAGCTACAGAAAGTAAGTAGACATCCTCCTCACAGTCAATGAGCTGGCTACAGAAAGTAAGTAGACATCCTCCTCACAGTCAATGAGCTGGCTACAGAAAGTAAGTAGACATCCTCCTCACAGTCAATGAGCTGGCTACAGAAAGTAAGTAGACATCCTCCTCACAGTCAATGAGCTGGCTACAGAAAGTAAGTAGACATCCTCCTCACAGTCAATGAGCTGGCTACAGAAAGTAAGTAGACATCCTCCTCACAGTCAATGAGCTGGCTACAGAAAGTAAGTAGACATCCTCCTCACAGTCAATGAGCTGGCTACAGAAAGTAAGTAGACATCCTCCTCACAGTCAATGAGCTGGCTACAGAAAGTAAGTAGACATCCTCCTCACAGTCAGTGAGCTGGCTACAGAAAGTAAGTAGACATCCTCCTCACAGTCAATGAGCTGGCTACAGAAAGTAAGTAGACATCCTCCTCACAGTCAGTGAGCTGGCTACAGAAAGTAAGTAGACATCCTCCTCACAGTCAGTGAGCTGGCTACAGAAAGTAAGTAGACATCCTCCTCACAGTCAGTGAGCTGGCTACAGAAAGTAAGTAGACATCCTCCTCACAGTCAATGAGCTGGCTACAGAAAGTAAGTAGACATCCTCCTCACAGTCAATGAGCTGGCTACAGAAAGTAAGTAGACATCCTCCTCACAGTCAATGAGCTGGCTACAGAAAGTAAGTAGACATCCTCCTCACAGTCAATGAGCTGGCTACAGAAAGTAAGTAGACATCCTCCTCACAGTCAATGAGCTGGCTACAGAAAGTAAGTAGACATCCTCCTCACAGTCAATGAGCTGGCTACAGAAAGTAAGTAGACATCCTCCTCACAGAGTCACTGAGCTGGCTACAGAAAGTAAGTAGACATCCTCCTCACAGAGTCACTGAGCTGGCTACAGAAAGTAAGTAGACATCCTCCTCACAGAGTCACTGAGCTGGCTACAGAAAGTAAGTAGACATCCTCCTCACAGAGTCACTGAGCTGGCTACAGAAAGTAAGTAGACATCCTCCTCACAGAGTCACTGAGCTGGCTACAGAAAGTAAGTAGACATCCTCCTCACAGAGTCACTGAGCTGGCTACAGAAAGTAAGTAGACATCCTCCTCACAGAGTCACTGAGCTGGCTACAGAAAGTAAGTAGACATCCTCCTCACAGAGTCACTGAGCTGGCTACAGAAAGTAAGTAGACATCCTCCTCACAGAGTCACTGAGCTGGCTACAGAAAGTAAGTAGACATCCTCCTCACAGAACCAGTGAGCTGGCTACAGAAAGTAAGAAGACATCCTCCTCACAGAGGCAATGAGCTGGCTACAGAAAGTAAGTAGACATCCTCCTCACAGAGCCAGTGAGCTGGCTACAGAAAGTAAGTAGACATCCTCCTCACAGAACCAGTGAGCTGGCTACAGAAAGTAAGTAGACATCCTCCTCACAGAACCAGTGAGCTGGCTACAGAAAGTAAGTAGACATCCTCCTCACAGAGTCAATGAGCTGGCTACAGAAAGTAAGTAGACATCCTCCTCACAGAACCAGTGAGCTGGCTACAGAAAGTAAGTAGACATCCTCCTCACAGAGTCAATGAGCTGGCTACAGAAAGTAAGAAGTGGAATGGGAAGCCCACACTGGAATGTGTCGATGGTCGACATCCACCTTTGAAAACTCCTGCGGGTGTACTGCCTTGCACATGCCGGCACGAACGGAAATGACCGAGCAGATAGACTGTTGGGCAAAGCAACATCACAAGCGGCTTGCTTCTTGGAAGATCTGAAGTGTTGAGAAGCTTGAGGCACTACCTGCAGGTACAAAGCCAAGGACATCACACCATCGACCACCTGGAGGAGAGGAGCGTTGAAAGAGGAAGCATTAGACGATCTTCCTTGAAAGGGCCACAGTCAATCAGATGAACACTGGAACTGTTTAAAAGGCAGTGTTGAGGAAACTTCTAAGAGATGGGGTGGAGCGCATATGGGCCTCTTCGGGTGCATGTTACCATCTTGAACTGGACTGGACTGAATAGCAGACAAGCAACTAGAAAATGACCCAAATTCCAAGCTGATGACCATATAAAACACACACACGCATGCACGCACCTTGAGGATGCTGAGTGTTGGTTGCCACGAAGTGTACTCTGCACCAGACTGCAACTGGTAGGAGGTTACCTTGTAGTAAAAACAACTGCTCAGGTTGCCTACTCCAGGCGGGCCCTGTGGAGTAGAACACACACACACACATGCACACGCACACACACAACCCATACACACACACACACACACCCATGCACAAACACACACACACACCCATGCACAAACACACACACACACATACATACACACACACACACACACGCATGCAAACCACATACACATGCACACAAACCACACACACATGCACGCAAACACATCACTGTAATATTAATCAACAAAAAGTTGAGTGAGAAGTCTGCAGTACGCAAACTAAGTTGTTGATCTTAAAAAATCAAACAAACAAACAAACAAAACTGATGTGTAATACATTACCTGGAGATGGTATGAATGAGAGAAAAAGTACCCTGTCTTGAATGAATGCTTGTTGTTCTTCTTGCTAAGTGCTTTCCTCCATCAAGCTGAAGTCTGACACACAGCTGTGTGAACTGTCGTCCCACAATCACACGCTTGGCAGAAAAAGGAGACGGAACATCCTACAAGGTCTTTTGGTGTGATTTTTCTTACTTTTTCTTTCAATGTTTGCTGAATGTTTTATCCACCTGATGGGCCAGAAAACAAATCACTGTTCACCAACAAATGACAGACTGCTGTTCACCAACAAATGACAGACTGCTGTTCACCAACAAATGACAAACTGCTGTTCACCAACAAATGACAAACTGCTGTTCACCAACAAATGACAGACTGCTGTTCACCAACAAATGACAGACTGCTGTTCACCAACAAATGACAAACTGCTGTTCACCAACAAATGACAAGCAGACTGCTGTTCACCAACAAATGACAGACTGCTGTTCACCAACAAATGACAAGCAAACTGCTGTTCACCAACAAATGACAAGCAAACTGCTGTTCACCAACAAATGACAAGCAAACTGCTGTTCACCAACAAATGACAAGCAAACTGCTGTTCACCAACAAATGACAAGCAAACTGCTGTTCACCAACAAATGACCAGCAAATGGCAGTGTAAGGGACGCAGGCAGCTGCACACCCCACCCTCCCTCCCAACTGCAGAACAACTATAGAAACTGGTCCTACCGTTTCACTGAAAGGTACCTGAGGTCCTGGTGTGAGACTGATGTTGTGGATTTGTTGTTGTAGATGCATGCTGACCGCTTGCATCTGGGAGTGAACCATCCAAACGCTGCTGTTCAGTTGTGCTACCGTGTCCACCATGCTTTCCGCCCCTGGTGCATCGGAGCTCTGTCCACGATAAGAACCAAGACTAAAGCATGTGTGATCCCCTCAGAAAAGAACTAGCCTTCACAAGCCATATTTCACCTCAAATGAGAGAGAGGGAGTTAGTAATTAGACTTTAACATCCTGTCAACCACACAGGGTCACCTCAGGATGACAGACGGACAGACAGACAGACAGACAGACAGAGAGACTAGAGAGAGACACACACACACAGCTGGACAGATGAGATATTTTTAATGCCCTGTTTATTTTATATCATATTTAGAAAAGTATGTCAAAACCCAGTATGTTTTTATGTCAAAACATCAGAAAAACATGTTTCCAGGGGGCTAGTTCATTTAAAGCACACACAGTCTGGGAGCATGAAAATGGCTTCACCGTACCAGAAATTTCTCTTCAATCAAAAGCACACATGTATATATACAAACACAACACAATACAAATTTCTTGTCCTCATAAGGCCAGGGGAAATTCATTTTGCAGAAGTAAAACACAGCAAAATATGAAACATCACACATACTTATGTATAATATACATAATACATATGTGCACAGAACGAGCATGGTGGGGATGTTTGAATCAGTGCATATCTCAAGCGGAAGGTTTGTCTTGAGAGTTAGTGACATTGTATGGTTAGTGCACAACCACTGAACAGCACCATTTAAAGTAGCCGTCACCTGGTGCTATTCATCTTTCAACAGAAGTTCTACAACAGTTTACAAAACCTTCTGCAGTTCTTTATTCAAGTCTCTCTGATCCTTTTAAGTCTCTCTGATCACTCACTTGAAACTTAGCACTAAGTGCAGAGAAATATTAAGACCCTCACTTGAAACTCCAATACCAAGTGCAGAGAAATATTAAGGCACTCACTTGAAACTTCAGCACTAAGTGCAGAGAAATATTAAGGTCCTCACTTGAAACTTCAGCACTAAGTGCAAAGAAATATTAAGGCCCTCACTTGAAAGTTCAGCACTAAGTGCAGAGAAATATAAAGGCGTTCACTTGAAACTTCAGCACCAAGTACAGAGAAATATAGCTCACTTGAAACTTCAGCACCAAGTACGGAGAAATATAGCTCACTTGAAACTTCAGCACTAAGTGCACAGACATATCAGGGCACTCGCTTGAAACTTCAGCTCTATGTGCAGAGATCTATTAAGGCACTCACTTGAAACTTCAGCACTAAGTGTAGAGAAATATTAAGGTGCTCACTTGAAACTTCAGCACTAAGTGCAGACAAACATTAAAGCCAAAGATGAAGAGCAAGACAAACATAAGACACGGGTCCTACAAAAAGGAAAGCCATCACTCACTGTACTGTTTGTAAGCAGCTGCTGCAGTGCTCTGCTCTGAAAGCCAAAAGTTAAACTTGAAACAATAACAAAACTTTGCAGGTAACACCCTCTCTTTCTACATACGCACACACGATGAACAGACACATGCACAATTACATGCACACCATCAGAGAGAGAGAGCTTGAATTTGAAATCAAAAAACTATATTTTCCAAGTATTGTTGTTTAGGTTTGTTTAGAAAACTGCATACTAGTCATTTCTTAAATACTATGCATGTGTGCACGTGCAAGAGAGAAACAGAGAGAGACACACACAAACACAGACATAAGAGACAATAAAGAAAGAGAGAGAGACACACACACACAGACAAGAGAGACAATAAAGTAAGAGAGACACACACACAGACAAGAGAGACAATAAAGAAAGAGAGAGACACACACACAGACAAGAGAGACAATAAAGAAAGAGAGACACACACACAGACAAGAGAGACAATGAAAGACAGGAAAAAAAAAGAAAAAGAGACAGACAGAGACAGAGTAAAATACGCTCACAATTTGCTAGATAACAAATCAGGCTTTGAGTAGTAATAATAATAGCAGCCGTCATTTCTATGGCAGCGTATGTCACTGATAAGGGTGAGCACACAGCATTTCACAAGAACAACAATAAATGTATACATTAAAAACCCCAAAATAATAATGATGTAGTCATAAAATTGTATTCCTCACCCCACCCCACCCCCCACCACACACACAAGAAATGTAACCAGGAGTGAGGGGAGGGGAAGGTAGGCAAGTAAGAAGACAGAAGCTGACACTGTTTGTTGTGGTACTGTTCGTACAGGTGAGTTCTCAATGCAGTTCTGAAGGCACAGGAAGACTGAAGCGATGTCAGAAGGGAGTGAATTCCACGGCTTTGGAGCACAGTAAGAGAAACAACGCTGGCCAAGTTTTTTGTTTTAACATGGGGATACAAAGTAAGAAGCAAAAAACATCAAAATGACTGGTCTCCACTAAACAAATGCTCAGCATAATCAAATAAAAGATTACAGAATCACCTCTTGATTTAGTCTTGCGTAATTTGACCCCATCTCTTTTATCTTGTCTTCCTGGTGGTACATGTGAGCTTGCATACCTAGAGAAAAAAAGAACGAAAAAAAGATTAAAGAAAAAAAAAAACGATATATCTGCACACATGGATGCACACAGCCAGCCAGACTCCCCGCCCCCCCCCCCCCACACACACACTCACAAACACACACACTCACACACACACACACACACACACACACACACACACACACACACACACACACACACACACACACACACACATTGTTGTTATAAACAGAAAACCCCATATATTGTTCGTTCAAAGAACAGTTTAAAACAAACTACTTTTGAAGCACTCAGTGACACAAAAATCACAAGTCTGTCAAAAGAAATTGGCAGGAACTGAAGTTTCCACAATGCTTACTTGGAATGAGCAGAAAGAGGATGTAAGCGATGACAGCCAGAAGGAAGATGTTGATAAGAACGGTGACAATGAAGGCACACCACAGGTATCGAAGCTGCCTCTGAGTGGATGACTGCACTTTGCAGTGACACGCGCGAGCATAGAGGCGTGTGGCCGATTTCTCCAAGGCTTCATACATGGGGTTGATTCTGCGTCTGCACACAGCACCATCTTTTCCCCATCAGTCTCACTGCAGCATGTAGAAAAACAGCCACTGTGCACAGACCACATACAAGAAAATGACTGCTTCTTCCGCATTGGGATCTCTTTGGACATGCGGTCTGTCTGAACGTGAATCCTGCTCATTCAGATGAAGTCTGCTACCTTGTCCAGATCTTGGTTTTCCAGCCAGTCCCTCTCACTAGCATTACTTGCAGCAGCCAATACCAGTCTGGTGCTAGAAGAACAGAAGACTGGGGTGGCTGGGGAAGGACGGAGGGGTGGGTAGGTGGGGGGGGGGGGGGGGGGGGAGTACCTAAATACCTAAGCAGAAAACAAACAAACTACCAACATCATTATCACTGGGACAATTTCCCATATAACATAGACAAAAAGGTCAAACAGTTTCAGAGCATCTTACTGAACAGTAGCACAGCCACAGGCAATCCATGAGGAAATGCAAGTATCCACAAGTGATACCCAGCAGTTAACTCTGTTACTGAGACACTGTGAGTGATACCGAGCAGTTAGCTCTGTTACTGAGACACTGTGAGAGTGATACCCAGCAGTTAGCACTGTTACTGAGACACTGTGAGAGTGATACCCAGCAGTTAGCACTGTTACTGAGACAGTGAGAGTGATACCCAACAGTCAGCACTGTTACTGAGACATTGTGAGAGAAGTAAGTTCCCTTCAAAGAGGAGGACAAGTCTTACCACTGTCACTAGTACAGTTCTGAGACATTGTAAGAGTGATACTCAGCAGTTAGCACTGTTACTGACACTGTGAGAGTGATACCCAGCAGTTAGCACTGTTACTGAGACATTGTGAGAGTGATACCCAGCAGTTAGCACTGTTACTGAGACAATGTGAGAGTGATACCCAGCAGTTAGCACTGTTACTGAGACAGTGAGAGTGACACACAGCAGTTAGCACTGTTACTGAGACAATGTGAGAGTGATACCCAGCAGTTAGCACTGTTACTGAGACATTGTGAGAGTGATACCCAGCAGTTAGCACTGTTACTGAGACAGTGGGAGTGACACCCAGCAGTTAGCACTGTTACTGAGACACTGTGAGAGTGATACCCAGCAGTTAGCACTGTTATTGAGACACAGTGAGTGATACCCAGCAGGTTACTGAGACACTGAGAGTGATACCCAGCAGTTAGCTCTGTTACTGAGACATTGTGAGAGTGATACCCAGCAGTTATCACTGTTAGTGAGACACTGTGAGTGATACCCAGCAGTTAGCACTGTTACTGAGACACTGTGAGTGATACCCAGCAGGTTACTGAGACACTGAGAGTGATACCCAGCAGTTAGCACTGTTACTGAGACACTGAGAGTGATACCAGCAGTTAGCACTGTTACTGAGACACTGAGAGTGATACCCAGCAGTTAGCACTGTTACTGAGACATTGTGAGAGTGATACCCAGTAGTTAGCACTGTTACTGAGACACCGTGAGTGATACCCAGCAGTTAGCACTGTTACTGAGACAGTGAGAGTGATACCCAACAGTTAGCGCTGCTACTGAGACACTGTGAGTGATACCCAGCAGTTAGCACTGTTACTGAGACATTGTGAGAGAAGTAAGTTCCCTTCAAGGAGGAGGACAAGTCCTACCACTGTCACCAGTACAGTTCCGTCCTCTGAATTGGACAATTTACATTTGCTGCAAACAATAGATCTTACCTAGCACTGTCAATAGTGCAGTTCTATTCTCAGAGTTGGATAAAACATCCCTAAGTTTGCTTTTTATTTGTTGTTTATATGAACACTTGTTCAGCAACTGATCTGGGAATATGCATTATGTGCTTGACAATGGCAACTATATGGTGCTGTTCTCAGCGTCCATGCAGACACAATGTGCTCTGGTTGCCTGGCACTCTAGCTCACTGACTGCAGCTTTACACAGCACACTTTTCAATGCCCACCAAAGTGGAGTACTTACAGCCCTGTTTGGTTGTTACACGGCTTGCGCCTTGAGAAATGGCTGTCATCATGGGGTGCATTCTGTGTCCACACCATACAAATGTGCACAAGTTTACACCGTCACGTTATTGGAAGCCACATCTGTAAGGTGCATCTGTGTTAGCTTTAAACCTACCACCTGCACTTTTGGCAGAATGATCAGGATCTTTCATGTGCTACTCTGGTAACACAGAGGTGGAGCTGATACCAAAATAAATCAGCACAGAAATGAGAATGCCGACCCTGGAGAAGAAAACTATCCCACCACTCCTGCCGGAAGTCAAATCCGCAACCCTTCAATGGCTGGTGCTCTATCTAACACTGAGCTATCCCCACTCTCCAAGTACTTACAAGTCTTGCCTCTTGCATCCTCACAATTGGACAAACATCCAGTGTGCACTTAAAGTATTACTTACCACTGTCACTGAGCACAGTCTTAGACATAAAGATCTCCCCTGGATAATTGACCAGGTCTTACCTAGAACTAGTGCTGAATGCCTTTCCATCACATCATCAGTCACCCCCCCCCCCCCGGTATAATTGACCAAGTCTTACCTAGAACTAGTACTGAATGTCTTTCCATCACATCATCAGTCAACCCCCCCCCCCCCCCCCAGTATAAATGACCAATTCTTACCTAGAACCAGCACCGAGTGCTTTTCCATCAACAGTCAGACCCCCCCCCCCCCCCAACCCATATAATTTACCAGGTCTCACCTGGAAGCAGCAGAGTGCCTTTCCTTACTCCCCCCCCCCCCCCTCCAATCACCAGGTTTTGTCTTAGCTAGAACCAGTGCTGAGTGCCTTTTCAGCATCAGTCAGACTCATGCCCTGTGTACAGTTTACAACGTCTTCCTACCTGGCACCGTCATGCCCTGTGTACAGTTTACAACGTCTTCCTACCTGGCACTGTCATGCCCTGTGTACAGTTTACGTCTTCCTACCTGGCACCGTCATGCCCTGTGTACAGTTTACAACGTCTTTCTACCTGGCACCGTCATGCCCTGTGTACAGTTTACAACGTCTTCCTACCTGGCACCATCATGCCCTGTGTACAGTTTACAACGTCTTCCTACCTGGCACCGTCGCTGTTTGCAGTTCCATCTTCAGAGTTTAAGCCAGTGTCTCCATTGTACAGCGCACTGCCAGCTGTGGTGGAAGAGACGCCCGAGGAGCTACCATCAGCCTGCGTGATGCTGCCCTGGCTCAAGTCGTGAGGCCTACCAAAGAATCAGTAGTAAGAACGCTAATACTCCATGATTAACCAAACCCCCTACCCCCCCACACACACACATATGCAGAAGTTCGATTCAGATGATCGTAATTCTTGCAATTCCTTTACTTTCAAGATGTTTTCATGAAATTTCAGTTATTCCTCTAGAACACTGAAAATATGTACACACATACACCCACACCCACACATTGCACCCTGCCCCACACACACATTTAATGTAAAAAAGAAAAATCACTTTTTACTGCTCCTATTTCCATGACAAATAGCCACCCCTACAGTTTTGTTGTCAGGCAACCCTATGTTCTTGATGTGTTGCCCAAATCCAAGAACTAACCCATACAGTTCAAATTGTAGAAACGGTTCAGTCGTTATTCTTCTTACACAAGATAGAGTATTGCCACTTTAAACCCACAGTGTTTTGATGCTGTCAGCACCTCTGCGGCCTGATTAGTGCCACTTTAAACCCACAGTGTTTTGAGGCTGTCAGCACCTCTGCGGCCTAATTCGTGCCACTTTAAACCCACAGCGTTTTGATGCTGTCAGCACCTCTGCGGCCTGATTAGTGCCCTTTTCCCCCCGTCTCCTTTACACACAGATGGTAAAACATGCATCACCTACCTTGAGTCAACAGTTACGTCTTTAGGATCAATGTATTCATAGACTGTCGAGGATCGTGGTGCTGTGCTTGTGGAAGATGTCAGACTTCTTGGGGAGTCGGCCACAATGCCTTGAACCACAACCAAGAGACATGTAATAAGACAAGTAGGCATGTCATTTTGCCCTCCATTATTTCAAGACAGTGTGTGTGTTTTATGTGCAGTGATTTACCATTCTTGCTGAAATAGTGTGTGTTTTGTGTGCAGTGATTTACCATTCTTGCTGAGATACAGCGCAGCCAGGAACTCAAAGAAGAGCTAAAGAGGAAGCCACATATATTATTACTCTGTTAGATTTCAAGCATACATATTAGTCATATATACCTACACTGACAGCGACAAATTTGTACCTGTGAGAACAAACAAACAACAAACAACCCTGTATAACATATGAAGTGAAAACACACTCACACAAAATGCATGATTCATGACGACTGACTTCCACCTGCAGACATGATGCATGTAACACACAGACACAGATACACACAGTCAGACACACACACAGACACAGATACACACAGTCAGACACACACACACACACACACACACACACACACACACACACACACACACACACACACACACACACACACACACACACACCAAGAAGTGACTTCAAACAGCAGACTTACCAGAGTCAGCTCTGGGGAAACTCTGGAATGGGTGATGGCTGTTATTATTCTGAGGTCCATGCGGCTGGGACTGCGATGGACCGAAGCTGGCTGGAAGTGACGGCAGGAGCGGCGGCTGGTCCGGCACAGGGCTGGTGGAGGTCAGCGCTTTACTTCCCAGAACTCCGTGCGGCTGGGACTGCGATTGACCGAAGCTGGCTGGGAATGATGGCAGCGGTGGAGGCTGGTCTGAGGCGGGGCTGGTGGGGGTCAGGTAGTCATCAGTGCGCTGGCTGCTGTATGCCACCAGGGGCTGACCGCACGCAGATGTGCCCAGGAACACGTTGTCGTCCTGCTGTGTTCCGTCCATGCATGTGTAGCCAGCCTGTTCCATGCTTCCCAACCTGAGTCAGTTATATCAGTTTGTTAGTGTTGGTGAGAGAGACCCTGTGGCTGTGTGTGTGTGTGTGTGTGTGTGTGTGTGTGTGTGTGTGTGAGTATGTGTGTGTGTGTTTGTGTGTGTATGTGTGTGTGGCTGTGTGTGTGTGTGTGTGTGTGTGTGTGTGTGTGTGTGTGTGTGTGTGTGTGTGTGTGTGTGTGTGTGTGTGTGTGCGTGTGTGTGTGTGTGTGTGCGTGTGTTTACATGTGCGCACAAGTGTTTAGGTATGGTAGAAATCCAAGTGACCTCACTGCAATTCATAGTAAAGCCTCACTCAGTGCCCCCATAACCATGTCCTGACTGTACACACAACGTCCCACACAATACACAATGAACACTGACTGCAGTAAAGCCTCACTCAGTGCCCCCTAACAATGTCCTGACTGTACACACAACATCCCACACAATACACAATGAACACTGACTGCAGTAAAGCCTCACTCAATGCCCACATAACCACATCCTGACTGTACACACAACATCCCACACAATACACAATGGACACTGACTGCAGTAAACTGTAAAGCCTCACTCAATGCCCACATAACCACATCCTGACTGTACACACAACATCCCACACAATACACAATGGACACTGACTGCTGGACAAAGTCCCCGGCTTTCACATGCATGTGTACAGCGCTCCAGTCTCAACCAGCCACTCCCTCACTGTAGCAATGTCAACAGAAAACCTGATGACAAAAGCCCCTGAGTGGAAACATGATGAAGTATGCAAACATTGCCTCGCTGATAACATGATGAAGTATGCAAACATTACCTCGCTGATAACATGATGAAGTATGCAAACATTGCCTCGCTGATAACATGAAGTATGCAAACATTGCCTCGCTGATAACATGATGAAGTATGAAAACATTGCCAATTTGTTGTCTTCCCAGTCAGTCAATCATTTACCCTCTTGGTTTTGTGCCAAGCTGCTAGAAGATTGCAAGACCCACACACATACATTGTATAACGAATATCTGAGGTTGTGTTCACTGGAAAAGATCAACTACAGGAAACTAATCAAACATTTTGATCAAATTTGTTTGCCATAATCCCTCCCCCCACCATCCCTCCTCCACCACCCTGTGTTCTTATTCTCTCTTACCACTCATGTTTTGAAGTCACACAGCTGATCTCACCCTTCACAATCAACGCTACAATTTCTTTTGTATTTACTGCCCACCACCAAACAAAAAGAATGCATTCACGGATACCATTTTTTTTTTTTATCAATTCCCATAATTCCTTGAATACTGTGATACTCTATCAGGCAAAGTGCTTATTATGGGCGATTTTAACATCCACTTTGAAACCCTAAATGATCACAACTCCAGGAAAATGCATGACATATCAGAAATATTCAGCCTCAGTCAGTCTGTCACTGAACCGACACACAAGCATGCCATCTCTTAGATCTAGTTTTTCACAGACTTAATGAATTCCTTCTTCGCTCCACCTGCCTTGACCATGGACTTACATCTGACCACATTGCCGTTCTATGTCAGCTTGACATTCCCAAACCTGCCGTCCAACCTGTAACTACACATTTCCGCTCTATCAGTAAAATTGACAAAAAAAACTTTAAAAAAGATCTTGCCCAGTCCATCACACCACTCACACCCATCACTGATTTCAACAGACAGCTTTGCTGCGTCCTTGACAAACACGCCCCTCTCTGCCACCGCACAGTCCGTCAGCGGAAGCCAACCCCCTGGTTCAGCAGCATTGCTGTGCAGTTTTGCAAACTGAAAAGGGAACGTCGCAGGGCAGAAGTGCTGGCTTAAATCAAAACTCACAGTGCACAAACAGATTTATGAAAACGTCAAAAGGAAAGTCATGGACTTAGTGGACAATGCAAAAACAGCTTTCTACTCTTTCAAAACACAAACAAGCAACTCATGCAAGGAACTGTTCCACAACTTCAATGCCATCCCAGGCAAAAAGAACTCCACACCTCTCCCATCTTCTTTAGACTCTGACAACATACCACAAGCCTTTTCTGGATACTTCACCAACAAGATATCACAATAAGAAACAGCTTTCTTCCACTTAATCCAACAGTTGCCATGGACAAAACCACATACTCAGGGAAATTGCTAAAGACATTCACTGAACAATTTGTTTAAGAAATTCTCCAGAAGACTGTCCTCAGATCATGTGATCTTGATCCCATTCCTACAGAATTGCTGTACAAAAACCTTGATGTTCTCCTCCCTACAATCACCAACATCATCAACACTTCATTGGCTTCTGGTTTTGTACCACCAGACTTCAAAACTGCTATTGTCAAACCCCTGCTCAAAAAACCCTCCCTCAATCAAAATGTACTGAAAAACTACCGTCCAATCTCAAACCTGCCATTTCTGTCTAAAATTCTTGAAAAGGTCATTCTATATAAACTTCTTGCATACCTCCAAGAAAACAACCTCTGCAATCCTTTCCAGTCAGCCTACCGCACCGGACACAGCACTGAGACCTAACTCCTACACGTTGTAAATGACTTGTTAAAAGCTATGGATGAAGACAAAACCTCTGTTTTACTCTTACTGGATCTTTCAGCTGCGTTTGACACTATCAATCACCAGATTCTTCTTTCCCATCTCGAAACTGTCTTGGCATCCGCTCTACCACTCTCCAGTGGTTTTGATCGTACTTCTGGACAGAAATCAATACGTTGTTGTCAACAATTCTGCTTCCTCTTCTTCTCCAGTCATGTTTGGTGTTCCACAGGGTTCAGTGTTGGGAACCTGTGCTGTTAGTTTTGTACACTACTCCACTTTCACTCAGACATCATAGCCAATCACTCAGTCAACCATCAGCTTTTTGCAGACAACACCCAACTTCAAAAATCAACTCCACCAAAAGATGTGCAAAGCCTTACACACGACCTGCAATCATGTACAGATGGCATAAAAGCATGGATGTCCAACAACCAACTCAAACTTAATGAAGATAAAACTGAAGCCATTCTCTTCTCGACACCTTCTCTGTCCTCGTGTCACTGCTTACCATTGTCAACCATGGTCAGTACACATGAAATTCTGTTTTCAGACAAAGTCAGGAACTTAGGATTTATCCTTGACTCTTACCTCACAGGGTCACAATGAAGCAACACATAATCAAAATCTGTCAAACAGCCTACTATGAACTAAAACGCATCAGCTCCATCCATAGGTACCTCACAGAAGATGCAGCAAAACAACTGGTAACTTCTTGTGTATTGTCCAGACAGACTACTGCAACTCTCTTCTCATGGGCACTCCAAACACAATGCAAAAAGTCCAAAATACTGCTGCACGCCTCATTCTCAGAGCTCCATGCCATCAAAACTGAACAGCTCTCCTACAGCAACTCCACTGGCTCCCAATTTCTGAATGAATAATATACAAAACTGCTTGCATGTGTTACAACGCAATCACAGTTCCGCTCCCTCTTATCTTTCTGAGCTGCTACACCTTTACAGTCCTTCCTGCTCTCTCCACTCTTCGTCAGACACATGCATGCTCAAAATCCAACACTTCAACCGCAAAACCCATGGCTTTTGCACTTTCTCACACTTTGGCTCCCACAGCTGGAACAATCTCCCCCAAGACATCAGGGACTCTGCTACTCTCTCTTCCCTCAAAAGCCAGCTCAAGGCATTTCTCTTCTCACAATGTTTCAGTTAAATCACATTGTCCTTCACTCCTATCAGTCTGACACTGTGTGTGTGTGTGTGTGTGTGTGTGTGTGTGTGTGTGTGTGTGTGTGTGTGTGTGTGTGTGTGTGTGTGTGTGTGTGTGTGTGTGTGTGTGTGTGTGTGCATGTCCATCTTTTGCATAATTATGCCTGAACACATGTCAATATATATATTAATACATATTTATTTTTTGAATAAAATTTTGCATCTCGATGTACGTTATGTGTGTATGCTTGTTCAGCACCTTGAGCCACAGGGTAGGTGCTTTACAAATGTTCATTATTATTATTATTATTCACCTAACGGCTTAACGTTTCCTCATCAAATAATGCCACAGTGCCTCCATATGTAGACCCACCATATACAACACCAAGGTATTGTCATATTTTGTTGCAGTTATTTTGCCTGAAAGTGGGCCCACATTTAAAGATACTGTGACCTAATTCCATGAGAAGTAATTTTTGTGTGTGAAATAGACAGTGAAACTGAAAAGGTTGCCCACTTTACATCTGTATGAAAACATTCCATTTTCTTTCCCCTTTACTCTATACTGAAACATGTTCATTGCCTTATGTTCAGTTAATTCAGTAATAGGTTTATAGTTAATAGTAGTCTTAGTATGCTATAACACTGAAATGCAAGTAACATTTGTAGGCACTTTTATAATATTAAAAAATCTAGGAATTTTTGCCCTCTATAATTTTTTTAATTCATTTTTTTATCAAACAGACACATTCTCTGAAACAATTTCTGCTAGAAAACTCTAGTAAATTAAAGTGTCACAAAATATTCTAAAACTTTAAATATATACTATTATATATGCATGAAACATTACTATACTACTGTACTGGACGCTGCACTTTATTGCCAACTGTGGATACAACTGCGCTAGGAATTATATGCCATGCAAATCATTTAGAATTACTTCTTGTTTAACCTATGTTGTTTACGCACACACACACAACTGTAAGAAGTAGTTCAAGTGATTCAAATCTCTTCTACTTCTTGTTTAACTTATGTTGTTTACACACACACACACACACACACACACACACACACACACACACACACACACACACACACACACACACAAGTGTAAGAAGCAGAAGTGGATTGCATAGTGTATATATATCCATAAGTCCTAGTGCAGTGGTATTGACACTTGGTGATAAAGTTGTGTATGTCTGGAAGCATCAGGTATCTGCTGATAATCTGTAACTATACATGTACAAATCACACACAGTGGCAAACACAATAGGTAAAACCTGAACACAGCTAATTATCTCTTTAATAAGATTATACATAAAATATGTGAACTCAAACTTAACCAAATGTTAAAAAACCCAAACTAGAATCAAACAATGGCAATCCACCCATAACAATGATAATGGCAATCCACCCATAACAATGGTAATGGCAATCCACCCATAACAATCATAATGGCAATCCACCCATAACAATGATAATGGCAATCCATCCACAACAATAATGGCAATCCACCCATAACAATGATAATGGCAATCCACCCATAACAATGATAATGGCAATCCATCCATAACAATAATGGCAATCCACCCATAATAATGATAATGGCAATCCATCCATAACAATAATGGCAATCCACCCATAATAATGATAATGGCAATCCACCCATAACAATGATAATGGCAATCCACCCATAACAATAATGGCAATCCACCCATAACAATGATAATGGCAATCCATCCATAACAATAATGGCAATCCACCCATAACAATGATAATGGCAATCCACCCATAACAATAATGGCAATCCACCCATAACAATGATAATGGCAATCCAAATGGTAATGGCAATCCACCCATAACAGTAATAATGACAATCAATCTCTTGACCCCAAACCTTGGTACTTTGCTCTTCAAACCAACTGAGTTACACCTAAAGTTACAGTGTGCTTCAAACCGAGTTACACCTAAAGTTACAGTGTGCTTCAAACTAACTGAGTTACACCTAAAGTTACAGTGTGCTTCAAACCAACTGAGTTACACCTAAAGTTACAGTGTGCTTCAAACCAACTGAGTTACACCTAAAGTTACAGTGTGCTTCAAAACCAGTGCATTACAGTTTGAACTATCTGACACAAAGTTCCTTGGTGAAATAATGTCAGAACCTGTGAAAGCTAGGTGATCATTCCCACAAAAACATGGCGCACACACACACATACACACACCATCACACAGTGACACACTACCTACCACCACCACCACCACCACCCCATCTTCCTAACACACATGTATCAAACGCAGAGTTGCAAATAAACCAGATTATTGGGATGAAAATCATTTAAAGATACAACTGACTCAGACTACAAACCAAAAGTAGTTTTTGAGAAGAAGAATATTACCATTAGTTAAAGTAACACTGACAGCAACACTCACTACTACAACAACAAAACAAACCCCCCAGAAATATCAAGGAATCCTCATGGAGCTAAATAAAACAAAACAAAAACAACAAACACTTTGAGAATTACTATTAAAACCAACCAAACAAACAAAAACAAAAACACTTCTTTGAACGTTTCTTTTCTTTTACTTTTATAATAATTAATATTAAAGCGGAAAGAAAGAAAGAAAAAAGATTCAAACTATAACTTGAGTGCCATTCCTCTGGATACTGAAATGACCCACACTTTTGTCTTCTTTTGTCTACTCTAGTACTAATGTCCAAGGGACCAAATCAAGCTGTTAGTTTTGCACACATGGAATTTAGAAAAACAAAAGGGCTAGACTAGGCTGTATATTATACCTCAATTCAGAATAGCCATGCACATTATACCGCAATTCAGAATTGCCATACACACTGACCACACGAGAGAAGTCTCACACCACCAGCTGAGTATGACCAGGATCAGTAATACTTGCACTTGTCAAACGGGGGGCTAGAGACAAGAGTGTCCCAGAGGTTAAACAAAGTCGCACTTCACAACATTCCCAGAACCAACTGAACCCTTTACGCGGACTTATAATCTTGCTGCGAACTAGGCCAGTCAAAATAAGCCAAGTGATATTTTGCAGCGCGGAAATAATGACATCGCATGGGCTTCCCGTTGGCTGCCTACTTTCACACTGAAGCAGATTACTGAAACAGGGACGACAGCGAGTTTCCACTTCCGTACGGGACTGTCACTAATGATAGTAATGTCAGTTTACTAGCTCTTAACATATCCGGGCAAGTCGACAAGCACTTGACAAAGGGTCAGCTGTGTGGGTGCATCACTCAAGTACTACCACGCGTGCAGTCCCTCTTCAGTCTGGCTCAAGACAACTTGTTCTCCGATCGAGATTCTCAACTCCACTTGTCCCTATTCACTGCGTCCCGTTATCGTTTTCGCTAAACCCGAGGCCTAATCTAGGTAACATACACATCGTCTTAACATATTTCTGTCATTCATTATCCACAGATTTGAAGAGTGAATTAAATTACAGACCATGAACGAAAAATATCAAACACGTAACTCACCGATAATTTACATGGACCAACGGATAAGACTTTTTAAAAGAAACGAAACAGGATCAACAAGTGGTTCTCGCCATAGTTTGGTTACAAAAAATAATTCGAGTTATCTACCCTCGCTCCCCCCCCCCCCCCCCCCGCGCCCCTCAGAGGGGGCGTTGTGAAAAAGGAAAATCTTGGCAATTCAAAGCATAATGTATCCGTTTGCAAAAATTAACGTGTAAATGGCCTACCGAGAATCCATCTAGATTACCAGCATTTCTGGCCTTGATTTGTGTTCTTTTTCTTTCTTTTTTCAGTTCCACGAAAGTCTCTTTCAAGTTATTCCACTGAATCTGTATCGTATATTTTCATAGTTAGTGTCTACAGCTCTATGGTCTGTCGGTCGAGATGAGCATTCGTAGTGTCTGTGACAGGATCAGTCAGATCTAGAACCCTATACTGACCAACTGTCCTATATATTGTGTATTATGTTCAACCTGTCTCTGTTTCAATGCAAGATTTCTAAAACCTGGAAAATGGCTTGTATTATAATTTACTGGACTATGTTACTGGTTCTCACACAGGACGGTAAAATTACTTCAGCCGCGGTCTACCGAAACCAAAATATAAAAACCGGAAATCACATGACACAATTGCGGGAAATACGGAAAAGAAGTCTAAACAATGAGTTTGAAACCAACCCCTCTCCGAGAAACACAAGAAAGCTATGAACAGAGGTTTGTTGGTTACTTTTTCATGAGATTTGTTCCAGTCCTGGGCAGGCAAATTCAAGGAAAGGAGAAGAAGACCATTATCCACAATAACGAAGTTGAAACTGTCAGTAAATACAAGTACCTTGGCACCATTTTTGACGACAAACTGAAATGGGACCAGAAGCAGAACACTTATGAAATTGTAAAGAAGGGGCAACGGCGGCTGTATCTCTTGCGAAAGCTAAATTATTTCTCTGTTGACCAAAAGATTTTAACTCATTTTTACAAATCCTTTATTGAGAGTGTTCTGTCATTCTCTTTCAATGATCTGCTGGTTTCACAGCGTGGGAATGAAGAACAGGAACAGCCTGCAAAGAATTGTCCGTATCGCCTCCAAGATAACTGCAGTGCCCCAGAGAGACCTGGCTCTTTTCTGTGAACAGCAGATCTTACGGAAAGCCCGCTCTATTTTAACGAATAAGGACCGTATTTTAAACTAGGAATTTACCACTCTCCCATCAGGTCATCGTCTTATATGCCCCATTTGTAAGACAAATAGATTTAAGAACTCTTTTAGTTTTATGCCAGTCGCAGTACGCCTTTTAAACAATACATGAAGTGAGTGTGTTTGTGTGACTGTGCCACGGTGTGTGTGTGTGTGTGTGTGTGTGTGTGTGTGTGTGTGTGTGTGTGTGTGTGTGACTGTGCCACAGTGTGTGTGTGAGTATGTGATATTGTTTTAATTGCTGTGTGTGATACTTTAAATAATTGTTTTACAAGTATGTGATCTTAATTCTTATACAAGTTATAGTTCTTCATTACTAATACTATTTTATGATGAAGTCACAATTGTTTTATATTTATAGCTATAACAATGGTTAAGACTCTTTTGAAGTTTTGTTGGTGGTGTTGTTGTATTGTTCTCCTAACTTATGTATTATTATTTTACGAGCCCACCATGATAACAACAAAATTGCCCCTTATGGGATGATTAAAGTTTTTAAAAAATTGAATTGAATAATGAAACTGTAGTGTTGCGACAGTTTGGGTTGTTGGAATTGGTGTCTTCTTCATCATCTTCAATTTATCTTTTTTTGAATGGGTGACCACAATCATGTTGGAAAGATGCAGATTGACTACACTGCCACTTTGAGTGTCAGACGCAAACAAACAACAAGAAGGAGCACTACTGCATTCTGCAATTTTAAAATTCCCTGCTGGTGTTTTCAATTCAGTCAAGTCTGACTACAGACTAGTGACTAGTTCTCCCCGGCTTGCCTAGTAACAAGCAATCAGGGCTTCCCATTCTTTACAACTCTAGGGGCAGCCTCACCCATATCTTGTAATTTCTTGCCTACAAGGGCATTTTCACGTTTTTAAAAAAATTCTAAAGGTATCCGTTGTTTATTTTTGGTTCTTGTTGTGAGCAAGTGCTCTTTGTATATGTTTCTACATTAATCCCGCCCTGCTTAACGGACCAACGCAATTTCATTACTGTACTGATAGTAACCCGGGAACCGGAGCAGACGACGCTTTTGTTTTGCAGCACGGCGTGTGGCGTAACGCCACATGGCCTTCACACAGCCGACCGGCGATAGCCGCCAGTGCGCGGCATTTTCAAATCTGTTTTCTCCCTTAACACTTTGACCGCTTGTTTGTTTACCTACTCTTTGTTTACCTAGTCCTTTTTATGCACCAAGCCATGAGTAATATATTTTGGCATCTTAGAATGTTTATTTAACGTTTATTTAGACACAGGATCGATCAGTAGCCGATGCCTTTCTAGGTCCATTCTTTTTATAGCCATCGTCTGCATGGCGCGCTTTGTTTAGTACTAGTAAATAGTAGTGAAACGTTGTTTTGATTCGATTAAAGTAATTCTGTGTCGATCAATGCGTTGTCGTATAGTATTTTGCTTAGCTGACTTCATGTTTAGTGTTTATTTTGGGTTGAAATTAACTTATTAAGTGTTGTGTACCGTACAAGCCAAGTTGTATTCATAGACTACTTAATATCACTATCAGCGCTGCTGCGACTAAGATTACGCGCCCCAGGCGAAAGTTCGCATCGATTGTTTTATTATTAGTCTTTGAGTTTGTCTTGCTTCTCTTACAGAGCGTTGGATTGTAATTGTTATGTACCATTTTAACCGTGGGAGCGTGTTCTTTATTCTGATGTAAGTTTTAGTGACAGTTATATTTTGTACATTGTGTTAGTTGTGATTTAGTTGTACGAATCTGTTTATAGACAGGCGCAAGCCACGCTTCCCATTCTTGTCGTAAATAAAATAAGTCATGTGTGTACATTTTGTTTATACGGTTTAAAAGATGGTAACTGTCGCTTTTATTCGATGTTTTTCATGTTTTAGTTGGTTTAGTTATTGTAGAGGAAACTGTATTTGTGCGGGCCAGGGAAACGCAATTGTCAGCCATTTTGTGGTCCAGATGGGCGATTTTACTGTAGCGATAGTGTGTGTTCTCTGTGGCCCGCGCCGTTCTCTTATCTATGTGTGTGCGTGAGGATTTTGCGTGTGCTGAAAATTGTCTGCGGCTGAGAAAGTAAAACCTGATTGCTGCTATTCGCCTGCTGTGGTCTCCACTTTATTGACTCCGCTGCCTGTGTCCTGTCCTTTGACCACTCCACTCCATTACATTGTGGTTTTCTGGTTTTTTATTATTTTGGAAATGCTTCTTCTGTTAACTCATTCAAGATGCCACAAAATGATGTGTTCGGCTCCTGTACTACAGGCTGTAGATGCAGTTTTTGCCCATTAAAAAAACAAAACAAAACACGTAGTAAATAAACTACTAGGACTAGGAGTAATACAAAAAACATATATACATTTTTAGAAAGCTTGGAATGTGTACATGTCAGATTAATAATCCATAGCGTCATGTCTTATACCTTTCTCTGTCACAACAGCAAAGCGGGAACCGTCCAAACACAGTAAAAAAAAGAGTAAATTGTAATGGTTGCATGGATCCCAATGATGAAAATGAAGACGTTATTATTGTTGTCTCTGGAGTCTGCCTCGAGATCTACTGGCACAAACTCCTCGCCAGAATCAACAATGTTCTCCTCAGAACCACTGTCCGAAAAGATCCAAGCCCTCATTCAGTACTAATTCCACAGCTTCCCTTGCCATGTAACGCATCATGTTCACTCTGCGCGCCGCCATTTTGAAACATGCAACTTTTGTCAGTTTGACACACGTGTTACAGATGCCAAAACAGACAAAGGAACACGACTGGCCTAAGGGTATTACCGAAAGTGTCCAAAATTGATGCAGTTAGTGTAATATAAATTATAATTGCCTCCAGTCAACTCGAAAGTTGGTAAGAGTTAAGACTATTAAAAATCTTTAATTCTTACCGCGTCTAAAGATGTGGATTGTTCTCAAGTGTACTGTTCAGCTCCACATCTTAAGATGCAGAAAGCCTTGAAAGAGTTAATGACCACTGGCCACAAAGCTGGCTATTACTGTCATTTTTAGTGCCTGCTGGGTTATTTTGTTGTATCCATAGGACACCAAACTCTGACATGGACTACAGGATCTTTAATGTGCATATGTGATCTTTTTGCATGCCTGTACACATGGGCCTGATGGGGGACCTTGGTTTATAGTCTCATCCAAAGGACTTTTGTGGAGACTGCACAGAATTTGACTCTGGAGAAATCTCAGGGTGGGTGCAATGCCTAGCACATAACAGTCACCCATCCATTTGGTGACTGTGCTCGATCATGCTTAACTCTGGTTTTCCAGAACATTTCTTGCTCTGCGGCACTGACTCTCCCAAAGTTTGTGTCACTGTCACTGTCAGGACACCATATGATATCATTGTATGAGTACTTTGACAGGAATAAGACTGAGCAACAAATTTCAAACCAGAAAGATTGTGCACAGTAAACATAAAGGCTGCTCTAAGCTGGGTGTAAAGCACTGTTACTGTGTACTGTAAGTGTACTCTGTGTGTGTGTGCTTCCATACTTTGAACCTGTAGTTTATTGTAATTATGTAAAGGCATGAAGTTCCAAGGACAGCATGCTTTTTTTCTTTTCTTTCATTGGTCCTTCCATCATGAACAAGCTCCCTGTCTCCCTGTCTCCATTGCCTTGCCATTATAATGTTCACACTTGTCATCAATATCATACATTTGATAAACATTACATAGTAATTAGTATATGTGGCTTCATTTTGTGCCAAGTCAGTAACTAAGTCACTAAGTGACATGGCAATCTGGATGTGTTATTATGACATGTTCATGAATGCTACTGTCTGTTCTTTTTTTCTTCCCCAAGGTACAACTGTGCCGTATGCCTCTGTGCTCGCCTTCAGATGGTCTGGGGGATGTGTCAGCACCGACTGTGTGTGGACTGTCTCTATGATGAAGAAAATGTGCTCCGCAAGACTTTCAACCAGTGTCCTGTCTGCCAGTGTCGTGAAACATTCCCACCAGTAAGGTAAGTCAGTTCTTTTACTATAGGCTAGATACTGTAGGTTTGTGATGTAATTTTAAGCAAACCAAAAAACACCATCAGGGTCCAAATCAAAATCTGGCCTGATTTCTACTGGGAGAAATTAAAATTGAGATTTCTCCTGGGAAAAATCAAATTGTGATCTCTGCCAGAAGGCTATTATATCATCATGCCAGTACAGATCACAGTTTTGACTTCTCATTGTACTGGTGATTACTGAAACAATTTATTGAACTAGGCCATAGCGCCCATGGATGTCAACTGATAGATGGGCAGTGAAGGTAGTGCAGGGATACAAATAATCCAACCTGATCCATGTACATGTTGTCAATCATCCACCACACAAAAACTGACACACTTTCTCTCCCTGATCCATGTACATGCTGTCAATCACCCACCACACAAAAACTGACACACCTTCTCTCCCTGATCCATGTACATGCTGTCAATCACCCACCACACAAAAACTGACACACCTTCTCTCCCTGATCCATGTACATGCTGTCAATCACCCACCACACAAAAACTGACACGCTCTCTCTCCTTTTCTCTTTATTTGCACCAGTTTCAGCTGGTCAGATTTTAATTTTATCAGTCAAATCTGTAATCTATTTCAACACTCATCCAAATTGGGATTCCTTCTGATTGAAATCCAGACTGATCTGTACTGACACGATTTAAAATCCTACATATATAATACATATGTATTTGAAAACGTAGAAACAACTCCAGAAAACTACACAATATCATAGATATGTTTAACCTAACCCAGTTTGTTTCTGAACCTACTCACAACCAAGGCCATCTGCTCAACTTAGTGTTTTCCAAGCAAAGTGATAACATCCTCATTTCTTCAAAACTACACCACAGACTAACATCTGACCACACAGCCATCTTGTGCAAACTTGATGTATCTGTACCTGTACAAAAACCTGAAACTTTTTCGTACTGATGCCTGAAAAAGATTGACACCGGCGCCTTTAAACAAGATCTCTCTCACGCTGTCTCACAAGTCAGTTCTATCAGTGACTACAATAACCATCTCTGTTCTGTCCTCGACAAGCACGCCCCTCTCTGACATTGCACAGTCCATACAAGGAAGCCAACACCCTGGTTCAGCAGCATTGCAGAGCAGTTCTGTGAGCTGAAACGGGAGCATTTGCAGGTGGAGAGACGATGGCTCAAATCTAAGCTCACCATCCACAAACAGATATACGACTCCATTAAACAGAAAGTAACAAACCTTGTAGATAAAGCCAAACAAGCCTACTACTCTGCTAAGATTCAGTCTAGCACAACCTGTAAACAGCTCTTTTAAAACTTAACACCATCCTCGGCAAAAGCAGATCTTCACCTCTTCCTTCAACATTTGACTCTGACAACCTTCTGAATGTCTTTTCTGATTATTTCACAGAGTAAATCTGCACCATCAGAAACAATTTTCCTCCTCCAAACCCAACTGCTTGCCCTGATACCTCTTTCACTGGAAATCCCTTGCTAACCTTTGAGTCTGTCACTGATGAATTTGTCTTAAAAATAATCAACAGTGCATCTGCCAAGTCTTGTGAACTTGATCCCGTTCCCACCACGCTTCTTGATGAAAACCTTGACATCCTCTTGCTGACCATCATGAACATCATCAACACATCTCTTACCACTGGCATTGTACCACATGATCTGAAGACAGCCATCGTCAAACCTCTGTTGAAAAAGCTATCACTTGACAAAAATCTTTTGGAAAACTACCGTCCCATTTCTAACTTTCCATTACTGTCCAAAAAATTTTTTAAGTCGTTCTCCACAAACTTCTCTCCCATCTCCAAGAAAACAACCTCAGCAATCCCTTTCAGTCAGCCTATCGAGCAGGACACAGCACTGAGACCGTTTTGTTACGTATTGTAAACGATATTCTTTCTGCTCTGGACAATGACAACATTTCTGTTCTTCTTTTGTTGGATCTTTCTGCCGCTTTTGACACTATTCACCACCAAATTCTCCTCTCCCGCCTGAACTCTGTTTTTGGCATTCAGTCTACTGCACTCCAATGGTTTCACTCATACCTCTCAGACAGATATCAGTCAATAACTCGTCTTCCTCACCATTACAGCTCATGTACGGTGTGCCTCAGGGCTCAGTACTGGGGCCCATTCTCTTTGTCCTGTACGCTACGCCTCTCTCCGATGTCATCGCTAACCACTCTGTAAACCATCAGCTTTTCACAGATGACACACAGCTCCAAAAATCTGCACCTCTCAGTGAAGTGAACAACCTCACCAAAGAACTCGATGCATGCACAGACGACATAAAAACATGGATGACGGAAAATCAGCTCAAAGTGAACGACAACAAAACAGAAGCTCTTCTCTTTCCCTTTTCGTCTTCCTTGAAACCTCCTACCGTTCCCCTCCCTGACTCGATTACTCTTGGCTCTCACAACATCCCCTTCTCTGATTCTGCCAGGAACCTTGGATTCATTCTTGACTCAAAACTGTCCATGAAGAAGCACGTCATAAAAATCTGCCAAACTGCTTATTACGAGCTTAAACGCATTAGTTCAATCCACAGGTTTCTCACTGAAGATGCAGCCAAGACTCTTGTTACTTCCTACATCCTTTTACGGCTTGACTGCTGCAACTGTCTCCTCATGAGTACACCTAATTCTGTCATCCAACCTCTCCAGAAAATTCAGAACTTTGCTGCAAGACTTGTTCTCTTGGCACCTCGTCAGCACCACTCAACACTTCTGGAAAAACTGCACTGGCTTCCCATTTCAGAACGTATTAAGTATAAAGTCACTTGTATGTGTTTTAGTGCTATAAATGGTTCTGGTCCTGCTTACCTCTCTGAACTGCTGCATGTCTACACTCCATCTCGTACACTATGCTCTTCTTCTGACACCCCCATGCTGGAAATCCAACAATACAAACGCAAGACTCATGGCTTCCGCACCTTCTCTTGCTTTGGACCCCACATTTGGAATTCACTCCCTCAAGACCTTAGACACTGCTCAACCCTGTCATCTTTTAAAGCCAAACTGAAAACCTTCCTCTTCTCACAGTATTTCCATCCTAACTAATATCAGTACCCAGTTTCTGCTACAGTCAGTGTGACTCTGTGAGTGTGTGTTTGTAGTGCGTTTTTTAAATTTATTTTTTATAATACTTTATGTAGATTGTTTTGGTAGGACTATGCTCTACATGTGTATAGAACATCATATTTAGGTTAATATGTATCATGTGAGCGCTTAGGGCGTTGATGAGTGCATGATAAATGTACATTATTATTATTATACAGTTATTGATTTACACCAAAGGTTTATGAATATCTTAGAGTTAGTGCATCAAGATTTTACACACTGTTGTGTTTCTGTCATGTGCATGGTAATTGGTACTAATCACCTGTGCTCATTTTGTATGTTTTTACTAATTTTAGGCCAGATATCCCTGAAGACAACATAGTGATGATGTGGTGTTTGGGGGTGCGAGAGTGTCCAAACCAGCTTTCTGGCTGTGACATGCAGATGTGGGAATGGGAGATGGAAGACCATATGAGGTACAGTATGACAGTGATTGATACTATGAATTATTTGAATAATTTCTTGACTTGTATAAAAATAAAATCTTCAAGCATGCATGACAAAACACTCCAGTAGACCTCACACTTTCATACGCAGTTCTCCATTTTCATGCTCACTTCTTACTTTCTTTCATTATTCAAATGAACATAATCTCATTTCAGTGGCTGCAATAATAGTTTTAAGGTAGCAGCATCATTCAAAAGATGGAGTTGATACTGTACAGGTTTGAGTGTGTTCAATTATGTGATTCAGCTGGGATGGGAATTCTGTGCTGTTTTGGCTGATTATCATGAATAAAGTTTTCCAAAAAGACACACGCAAGAAAGATGCACAGGATCAAATTTAAACTTGCATGGTTGTTGCATGAAAACAGTGATGCACAAAGTCCTTACACTGACCACTGTTGCACTTGAAATAATAATAATGTGCAGGAGGTACTAATGATGAGTGTCACTGTCAGTGTGCAGACATCGGATGTGATCCTCTGCTCCCCCCCCAACATCCCAAGCCTACATTTCCCTATCCTCCCTCCTTCGTCACCTCAGCCCTACTTTCCCCTCTCCTCCCTCCCCAACATCCCAACCCTACTTTTCCTTCTACTTCCCTCCCCACCCCAACCCTACTTTTCCCTCTCCTCCCTCCCTCCCCACCCCAACCCTACTTTCCCCTCTCCTCCCTCCCTCCCTACCCCAGCCCTACTTTTCCCTCTCCTCCCTCCCTACCCACCCCACCCCAACTTATCCCTCTCCTCCCTCCTTACCCACCCCACCCCAACTTATCCCTCTCCTCCCTCCCTCCCCACCCCACCCCAACTTTCCCCTCTCCTCCCTCCCTACCCACCCCATCCCAACTTTCGCCTCTCCTCCCTCCCTACCCACCCCATCCCAACTTTCGCCTCTCCTCCCTCCCTACCCACCCCATCCCAACTTTCCCCTCTCCTCCCTCCCTACCCACCCCATCCCAACTTTCCCCTCTCCTCCCTCCCTACCCACCCCATCCCAACTTTCGCCTCTCCTCCCTCCCTACCCACCCCATCCCAACTTTCGCCTCTCCTCCCTCCCTACCCACCCCATCCCAACTTTCGCCTCTCCTCCCTCCCTACCCACCCCATCCCAACTTTCGCCTCTCCTCCCTCCCTACCCACCCCACCCCAACTTTCCCCTCTCCTCCCTCCCTACCCACCCCATCCCAACTTTCCCCTCTCCTCCCTCCCCAACATCCCAACCCAACTTTCCCCTCCCCACCCCAACCCTACTTTTCCTTCTACTTCCCTCCCCACCCCAAACCTACTTTTCCTTCTCCTACTTCCCTCCCCACCCCAACCCTACTTTCCCCTCTGCTACTTCCCTCCCCATCCCAACCCCTCCCTCCCTCCCAAAGCCTACTTTCCTTTTTCCTCCCTCCCCACCCCACTTTCATCCCTTCCTCACCACCCCAACCCCAGTTTCCCCCTCTCTCTCCACCCCAACTCCACTTTCCCCTCTCCTCCCTCTCTCACCACCCCCACTTTCCCCTTTACACCCTCCCTCACCACCCCACCCCCACTTTCCCCTTTACACCCTCCCTCACCACCCCACCCCCACTTTCCCCTCTCCTCTCTCCCTCACCACCCCACCCCACTTTCCCCTCTCCTCTCTCCCTCACCACCCCACCCCCACTTTCCCCTCTCCCTCCTTACCTCACTTTCCCCTCCCTAACCCCACTTTCCCCTCCCCACCCCATCCCCACTTTCCCCTCTCCTCTCTCCCTCACCACCCACCCCCACTTTCCCTTTTACACCCTCCCTCACCACCCCACCACCCCTTTCCCCTCCACACCCCCACTTTCCCTCTCCTCCCTCCCCACTGCCCCTTTCCTCCTGCCCTCACCACCCCACCCCCACTTTCCCCTCTCCCTCCTCACCACCCCTACCCCACTCCCTCCTCACCACTCCAACCCCACTCCCTCCTCACCACCTCACCCCCACTTTCCCCTCTCCTTCCTCCCCAACCCCACTGCCCCTTTCCTCCCTCCCTCACCACCCCACCCCCACTTCCCCTCTCCCTCCTCACCACCCCTACCCCACTCCCTCCTCACCACTCCAACCCCACTCCCTCCTCACCACCTCACCCCCACTTTCCCCTCTCCTTCCTCCCCAACCCCACTGCCCCTTTCCTCCCTCCCTCACCACCCCACCCCCACTTCCCCTCTCCCTCCTCACCACCCCAACCCCACTCCCTCCTCACCTCCTCACCACCCCAACCCCACTCCCTCCTCACCACCCCACCCCCACTTTCCCCTCCCCACCCCACCCCAATTTCCCCCTCCTCACCCCACTCCAACCCCACGATCATGTTTGTACACTTTGATATAGTTGAGTGTATTTTTACGACGGCTCTCTTCAGGTCATGCAAGTGGAAGCAGCCTACTGTTCAGCAAGATGTCACTTTGCCAAAAATAAACCGGGGCTTTTTGGAGAAACGGCAGTCCCTCAAAGCACAGAAACGACCGGCTACACGATCAACCAGCAGATGTTACAGCCTGCGCTCAAGCTCAAAGTGAAAATTGACGATGTGTGTCTGCATGTGTGCGTGTATGTATTCATTCATGTATGTGAATGAGTGTGTGTGTGGACCACTCAGAAAATGTACAGTTTACCCTGATCACATGCATGTATAATATGTGGTTGTGCGTGTGTACAATAAATTTGTGTGCGTGTGTATGCATTTGTCCTTTTTCAGTATGTTGTGCATTGTATCATGCATATGTTTGAATGATTCCGTGTGTGTGCATTTCAGTATGCTTTGGATGAATACTTGTATACTATACTTTTCATTATACTATATAAATTATGTGTCTATTGCCATTTGAATTTTTATGTTATTTATGATTTTCTTTGTTAGTTTGTGTAACTATGTGTTCCATACTTTTGTATATACTTCAGTTTAAGCACTTATTATTATTTGTGTTGTATAAATTTGTAAGTATAATAGACAAAAATGAAAGTTTTTGTGATGTGCAGTTATCAACTATTAAAATTAAAAATTACTTAATCTGTGTAATTTAATGAAATGTAATGAGCAGTGTTAGGATGGCTGGCTGACTTCCATAACAGACAGTCTGACACTGAAGTGGTGTGCTTTTTGAGGACACACTAAGTTCTTACTGGGAGTCAAACTGCATTGTGGTAGTTCATTAGTAGTAATATTTTAGTATGGCACTTACTGATAGTTATCTGTTCATAGCTTTTTAATGACCCTGGCTTGACTTCAAGGTCACAGAGCATTAAACAGTTGCATTTAAATGCCGTATTACTATAAGTGTATCATTTTTCTTCTAGAAATATGTAATTGCTTGGCCAAGACTGACTACTCAGAAAGAAAGGAAATCCATTGACAGTTTGTCATATTACCTTCTGCAATGACCATGTCTGCATAATTACTATGTTCTGTCTGCACTCTGCATAATTACTGTGTTCTGTCTGCACTCTGTCTAGTTACTTTTCAGGTGTTCTGTCTGCACTCTGCATAATTACTATGTTCTGTCTGCACTCTGCATAATTACTGTGTTCTGTCTGCACTCTGCATAGTTACTTTTCAGGTGTTCTGTCTGCACTCTGCATAATTACTATGTTCTGTCTGCACTCTGCATGGTTACTGTGTATTCTGTCTACACTCTGCACAATGACGGTGTTCTGTGCACTCTGCTGCATAATTACTATGTGTTTTGTCTGCACTCTGCTGCATAATAGACGATCTTCGGAAATCCAGGGGACTGCACTCGGTCAGTGCCTACAGGCATGGCCTGTATATATAGGTACATGCTTGCGGGTGTAGAGCAGTCACGCTTTTGTTGGGGGTACAGTGAGCACGTGGGCAAGATGACGGATACCCGTAAACAAAGGCAGAAAAGGCACCAGAAATGCCGATCAAGTGCTCACTGTTTGTGGGGGACATGCAGATCGGATAGCAGGTTCCCCCAGCTGATAGTCTAGGTCCATGCCTGAAGATCTAAAACTGTCGCAGATCGGCTCTTCCCAGCTGCCGCCTCCATTCAGGGGACTTCACTCTCCCGGAGTAAGAAAACACTGTCAAATTAAATTTGCCTGTTATTTCCGGAAATCGTCTATTACCATGTGTTCTGTGCACTCTGCATAATTACTATGTGTTCTGTGCACTGCATAATTACTATGTGTTCTGTGCACTGCATAATTACTATGTGTTCTGTGCACTGCATAATTACTATGTGTTCTGTGCACTGCATAATTACTATGTGTTCCATCTACGCTCTGCACAATGACTGTGTTCTGTCTACGCTCTGCACAATGACTGTGTTCTGTCTACGCTCTGCACAATGACTGTGTCCTGTCTGCATTCTGCTGCATAATTACTATGTGTTTCTTCTGCACAATGACTGTGTTCTGTCTACACTCTGCACAATGACTGTGTTCTGTCTACGCTCTGCACAATGACTGTGTTCTGTCTACGCTCTGCACAATGACTGTGTCCTGTCTACGCTCTGCACAATGACTGTGTTCTGTCTACGCTCTGCACAATGACTGTGTTCTGTCTACGCTCTGCACAATGACTGTGTTCTGTCTGCATTCTGCTGCATAATTACTATGTGTTCTGTCTGCATTCTGCTGCATAATTACTATGTGTTCTGTCTGCACTCTGCTGCATAATTACTATGTGTTCTGTCTGCACTCTGCTGCATAATTACTATGTGTTCTGTCTGCACTCTGCATAATTACTGTGTGTTCTGTCTGCACTCTGCATAACTACTGTGTGTTCTGTCTGCACTCTGCATAATTACTGTGTGTTCTGTTTTCACAAACACTCTCACACAAAGGTAAAATCTGTGGATAAAGACGTTATTAATCTGAGGTATCATTTTAAATTTTAATCTAAATAACACCACCAGTTCCTAGGCCACCGGACAAACTAAACCAACTGACAGAACAAGACTGGTATTGCTGCATTTAGAGAGTGCACAGAGCGCACACAGTCTGGGGGTCTATTTTAATGCAGGAGCAACACAAATGTTCTGTCAGTTTCTAAAATGTGCTACATTGTTAATGAAAATACTGGCAAGTCAAAAACAAAATAAAATAAAGGCATGAGCAGTACAAATGTTTGATCAGTTTCTAAACATTTATTCAATTGTTAACAATGAAAATTGGAAAAGAAAAAACAAACAAACTGCATACAAGAGATAAACAACGTAAATAAAGTCTATAAAGTGGTATGGATGATATTATACATAGTTTTCTGTGTACATAGGTATTGAGATTTTTTCTTTGTTAAAAAAGAAAAGAAAGCATAATATTGCATATCTCAATAGGTTTTCTGTGTAGATGTTGAGATCTTTTGCTTCTTTTTTGTCTCAATAAAACCCCACCACACTTCACATACTGAGAAGAGAGAATCAATCCACCTTCCTGCACCACAAATTTAACTGATCAGAAATGATCATCTGCAATAGTAACTGTTCCTAAACTTTTTTCTTTCAAAAAGCCACCTAAAACAAATATTCTAATAAATGCTCTACACTCTGTGGATCACCTGGAGACTTCTAGCCAATTTGTAAAACTCTCTTTTCACGCTGCAGCTGATTTCATGTGATTCAAAGGCATACAGACAAAACTGTGGGAGTAGTCCACACTGAAAGAATAAATGCTATAGTTCTATTTCACTTACAGTTTAAAGGTGTATTTCTGTGTGTGTGCCAAGGTTGACCCAAAATGTGAAATGTGCAGATGAGGTCGATAGGTCCCACATTCCAGTCCAAGCCTCATTTTCCTTCCAACTCTGCCAAATGGTTCTGCCACTGAAGTGGCATTGCTTATCACTGTGCATCGTCTCCATGACTCTCCCTACAATTTGTATAAATCACAAGCTGTCAGTGCCCTCTGTACAGTTTGTGAAATGTTTCGGTACCAAGACCAAAAGCGTTAAAGCATAGATGTAAACATAAGGCATATCCACCCCAGGTAAAAACTGCTTCTGTCTCAGGTCAAATGATCTTGATTTTATTTGTGCTGGCATAAGCACTGTCGGTAATTACAAGAGAAATGCAGTCAAGTATGATCTGAGTTGTCTGTGTGGTTGCAGCTTACTGTCGTTGGTGCTACCAAGAACAGTCAGCTGACGGTGAAGACCTATGGTAAAAAGAACGCAGTTATCCAACAGTTTTTGAAGATCTATGGTAAAAAGAGCACAGTTACTGACAGTTTTTGAAGACCCATGGCATAAAGAGCACAGTCACTGACAGTGTTTGAAGACCTATGGCATAAAGAGCACAGTTACTGACAGTTTTTAAAGACCTTTGGCATAAAGAGCATAGTTACTGACAGTTTTTGAAGACCTTTGGCATAAAGAGCATAGTTACTGACAGTTTTTGAAGACCTATGGCATAAAGAGCACAGTTACTGACAGTGTTTGAAGACCTACGGCATAAAGAGCACAGTTACAGTGTTTGAAGACCTACGGCATAAAGAGCACAGTTACCCGACAGTGTTTCAAGACCAATGGCATAAATAATTATGGCAGTGGCTGGAGGTAGGATGTCATAAACTAAGGCTTAGAAGCGGGGTAGACCATTTTCTATTAATCAGGTCATTCATAAGTACTAGGTTTGGGGGGGAGGGATTTTTTACCCACTTCAGTACTTATTTTATGCGTGCTTGGAAAATGCTGTCAGAGCAGCACAAACAGTATATTTTTGTATCTTACTACAGTCACACCTCTAGCTCTGGAATATATATATATATACGCACACAGTCTTTCATTTATACTGTGTAGTAGGGGGAACCCCCACCACATTATCTGTGACTGAATTGTGTACATTTTTTGTAAGGCCACACTAATATAAGACTTAGTAAAAAGAAGTGTTTTGTTCAATCTATTTTTATACATATTATTTCACAATACATCACTACTGTAATCAACTTTACCAGATACCTGTCAACATCATTACATGTACCATGTTGCATGTAAATGACAATTATTTCTAAAAACTATAGAAATTATTTTTTGAAAAATATGCTAGTTAACAAAAGACAATGCATACAATATATTTCACACTAAGTAGTTTTGATCATCATGAACATGGAGAAACACAAGATTAGTTATATCCAGAAGTATTTGAAAACTACATGCACTGAAAAATAATCATATGCAAGAAGTGTCTGATCTGGCTCTACAACAACTTTTCCCTTGCATTTTCATTTTGAATGAAAAATGTGTAGTGATGTGGAGGAAGTTATACTTGAAAATGCACTGCTCAGCAGTTGTATTTGAATGCTCAGATATTTGAAATAACAAGGGTGGGGGTGGGGGGAAGGTTCACCAAGTCTGTCAATTTCTAAAACAGCTGTCCGACTGTCTGAAAACAGTGGTCATTCCATCCAATAAAACCTGGTTTACACTGGTAAACTGTCATCCACTGCATGTCATTCGATCCAATAAAACCTGGGTTACATCGGTAAACTCATCCACTGCACGTCATTCCATCCAGTAAAACCTGGTTTACATCGGTAAACTGTCATCCACTGCACGTCATTCCATCCAATAAAACCCAGTTTACATTGGTAAACTTATCCACTGCACATCATTCCATCCAATAAAACCCCATTTACATTGGTAAACTTATCCACTGCACGTCATTCCATCCAATAAAACCCCATTTACATTGGTAAACTGACCCACTGCACGTCATTCCATCCAATAAAACCCAGTTTACATTGGTAAACTTATCCACTGCATGTCATTCCATCCAATAAAACCCCATTTACATTGGTAAACTTATCCACTGCACGTCATTCCATCCAATAAAACCCCATTTACATTGGTAAACTGACCCACTGCACGTCATTCCCACCTAAGCTGCGCCCAGACAGCTGTCTGTGCTGAGTAGGTGTGCAGGGAAGACTTCCACCATTCACAACCTCCAGATGCACTGACAGCTTCACGCGCAAACATCTGGCTGGAACAAACCGACCGGATGGAAGTTGCTTAAAACCTATCTTGGGGTTGTGGTTGCTGCAGAAATCTAAATAGCTCCTGTCTGTTCTGCTGTTGTTGTTGTAACATAACTTCTCTTCTGACTGGTGTGAGTGTACCTGGCACCATCAAATACTTCTTGTGCAGTAACTTTGACACTTTATGCTTAATTACACAGTCAGAAGCTAATCGATAGAGAAAGAAAGAAGTGCATGCACACACAATGCACAGGCTGTTTGTACAAAGATGCAGTTAATGATCGGCACAAGTGACAACACCTAGCTGGGCAGTGACACATAGCTATAGAAACCAGCACAGTTGATGTGCATCACCTTCACAAACCATTCACAATGTGCACCATCTTCACACACCATTCACAATGTGGCTACAACATGTGCATCACCTTCACAAACCACTCACAATGTGGCTACAACATGTGCATCACCTTCACAAACCATTCACAATGTGGCTACAACATGTGCATCACCTTCACAAACCACTCACAATGTGGCTACAACATGTGCATCACCTTCACAAACCGTTCACAATGTGGCTACAACATGTGCATCATCTTCACAAACCATTCACAATGTGGCTACAAGATGTGCATGACCTTCACAAACCATTCTCAATGTTGGTACAAGATGTGCACCATCTTCACAAACCATTCACAATGTTGGTACAAGATGTGCATCATCTTCACAAACCATTCTCAATGTTGGTACAAGATGTGCACCATCTTCACAAACCATTCACAATGTTGGTACAGGATGTGCACCATCTTCACAAACCATTCACAATGTGGCTACAAGATGGGCATCATTTTCACAAACCATTTACAATGTTGGTTACAAGATGTGCATCATCTTCACAAACCATTCACAATGTTGGTACAAGATGGGCATAATTTTCACAAACCATTTACAATGTTGGTACAAGGTGTGCACCATCTTCACAAACCATTCACAATGTTGGTACAAGGTGTGCACCATCTTCACAAACCATTCACAATGTTGGTACAAGAGTCAGTATGAGATGAACATCTTAAACCATTCACGATGATGACTACATGACATGCCGACAGTCTTCTCTTCTGATGCAGTCAAACGGGCAATGCTGACGGGCAGATGCTTGTGTAAACAGTCTCCTTTGGTATCACTTTGACATCAAGTATTTCTTTTACAGAAAAGCAAGCATGTTACTCACGATTGACTCATGCATACTGTACACAGAGGAACTGTACAGAGCAGATGAATATCAGACTGTCAACGTATCCAAACAAAACTGGTGGACATTTTAAACTTTCAGCACAAAATGATGATCAACAAGGTTAATCAATCTCTCTATGAAAAGCATTTTTTAGTTTATGAATACATTATCAGAGAAGAATACAAACATACAATTTTCATGAACAAGTAAAAATACTGAACAATGCAATAAATGGATTACTTTTTGGTCGAGTACCTAGTTTCTGAAGCAAATCTGATCACTTTAGAGGGAGAGATAACCTGGGGGGTGAGGGGGGAGGGGCATTTTTACACCTGCCCATAGAAACAAAAGAAAAATCCCACCCAAAAACATTCCTCCTGCTGATTGCGATAGTGACACAGATACTAGATCAGAACTGTGCCACAGGCTGAACAACACAAAGCAATGAAAGCGTCGAGACGGGAAAGCATTGCTAACTTCAAGGTTAATGTTCTTTCTCTTCTCTTGTTTAAAGTCTTCTTCTTGTCACAATGACACTATAGATGCTGGGTTACAGTGATCAACTGTAAAGGATGAAAAGCAACAGGAATGCATTATTAACACTGCAAGGTAGCAGATGAATGTGTGTGCTGACAACTGGCAAGGACCCATAAGCCATGAAGAGCTCTGTGGGATCCACATCAAACAGTCTAATAGTCTTCTACATTCACAAACACTGACCTACTTTCTAGTCTTCTACTTGATACTAATCCTCAAGCTAATTAATGCTAAAGAGGCTTTGTTTTAATTTTCATGTTCATTTCAGTGTGTAAAGTGCAAACATTTGAAATATGCACATTTACAGCTGGTGTTTTTACATTTTTCATAAACATTTACTGAGACAGCGGAAGCCAAGTTGATCCAAGAGATCAGACCTAAATGAATGCCTCAACAATGGCTGACCTGTTTGTTGTTGCTGCTGTTGTACGCTTTGTCCTAAAGCATTTTCTCTGGCTCAGTCAGGCAAACAGTTCTGGCTGGTTTGTAACAAACCATGCCCAGTGGCAAACAAAACTAACAAACTGACTGCAAATTCTAGAGACCCAAAATATGTATGCACATGTACTACACATAAAAAATATAACTAAACAATATTGTTGTTAGTACTGTTTGCACATACACCATAACAAAATACTATAATGGAGGGGAGTAAAATATCCATGTTAACCCAACCCCAAAGAAAACTCCAACCGCATGAACACAACTTAAACATTGGATAAGTAACTAATAATATACAAAGTCCAGGAAGATTGTGCAGAATGAATCTGAACAATGCTGACAGACTTCAGAAGAGAACTGGGCAGGAAAGGCAACAAGCAACTACAAACAACAGGAGACGGAGACGTTCATGGCATCTTCAATGTTGCAAGTCAACATATGACTGCAGTCTAACAGTTTGCTAAAGGTCTGCAAAAGTCTACATGGTCATTTAAATTAAAAAAAATGTTAGTAGGATTAGAATGAGGCCACACAAAGCATCCCAGTCCTGAGTGCTTTTTCTTTTTTTAATAGTAAACTGACCTCCCACCCACCCCTTCAAAAACCCACCACCACCAACAAAAAACGCCTTCACAAAACTACTTCTCAGACTGCAACACACATCATTATGATGCCGGTTTAAAGTGGATAGTCCCCATGTCTATGAATGACTGAAAATGTGAAATCCATTCTCACTTCTCTCTTGGATCTTTCTCATTATATAAAATGGTCTTCACACACAATGCCATCTCAACTGATTCCGTCAAAATGTCAGTGTCAGGATAAACCCAATTCACCATGACACTATTACCAGCCGAATGAAACGGACTGATGGCAAATATTAACCACTGTCCCAATTCTCTTGCAGAGAATCTTGTGTTAACTTCAAAAACGGCATGAGACTGGAGCTTCAAGGATACAGATGGTTTTGCTGAAGCCTCAATAACAAACCCAGATGCACACCCCAAAATGCCCAGTAACTTTACCAGCTAAGTTCTAAACACAAAACATGTTTGGCATTGCACAGCAGCTTCAGTGAAATAAGGACCCCCCGGAGCATGACCTTGGTCACCCCCCTACAGAGCTGGGGGTGGGGCTTGCTCTGGTTCTGGCACGAACATGTCCCGGATGTCGTCGGGGATCTGGCTGACGTACCAGTCGTGGTTGGCGACCGTGGCCAGAACACCGGAAGAGTTGGGGTACTTGACGTGTGCACCGTAGGGGATGGGCTTGCCCAGAAGGTCCGTGAGGCGGCCACCCACGGCGTGGAGAACGGCCTCTGGGGCGCACGTATCCCACTTCTTGCAGCCCTTGCTGGCAAAGACGTAGGCGTGCACCTTGCCCTCAATCAACAGCAGCACCTGTTGCAGGTCAACGCAAACTGGGTCAGTGACAGCACTCTGCCTACTGATTTGACCCACTTATTGATTAATGAAGGGATGGGTCAGTGAGGACAGCACTCTATTGATTTTATTCACTTACTGATTAATGAATGGATGGGTCAGTGACAGCATTCTGCCTATTGATTTGATCCACTTATTGATTAATGAATGGATGGGTCAGTGATGACAGCACTCAGCCTATTGATTTAATCCACTTATTGATTAATGAATGGATGGGTGAGTGATAGCCCTCTATTATTTAGTCAGTTACTGATTAATGAATGGATGGGTCAGTGATAGCACTCTATTTATTGATTTATTCACTTATTGATTAATGAATGGATGGGTCAGTTACAGCACTCTGCCTACTGATTTATTATTAATAAATGGATGTTTCAGTGATAGCACTTTATTGATTTATTCACTTATTGATTAATGAACGGATGGGTCAGTGACAGCACTCTATTGATTTTATCCACTTGTTAATGATTTAATGGGTCAGTGACAGCACTATTATTTATTTTATTAATTAATTAATTGATAGGTCAGTGACAGCACAGTTTTATTTTATTCACTTATTAATTAATTGGACAGTCACAGTGCTGTGTTTTTCTTTATTTTATCCCTTTACTAATTAAGTAATCAATCTTTCCATCAAATGCCTGTACAGCGAAACCTTCCTATGACAAACTCCTTTACAATGCTAGATCAACTGATTCGCTTCACACTTGCTATACTCTTCCTCTCTATTCTGTAACTATAAGGCACGCTTGTGTTCGGAAGAACTAACTCTGATGGCCCAAGCCACTTGAGACTATACATGGTCTCCACTTTGGCAGCTTGACTGTCCCTTGAGGAAAATTGGAATCTCTTCTTGAAGAAGATGAAAAGATCATTCTACAGTGCCAGCCTTCCTCAGAAGACAGTGTGTGGGTGCCCATGTGACAGGGTAATAAACAACGGTCACACATGCAGTCCCCTCATCCTATGGAATGCATGTGTCAATGTACAGTAGGTAGCGGCAGCCTCTCATCGCCTATGTGGGAACATTGGAACTTTGCTCTATTTTACCGTATTTCAATCACTAATTTCTCCACAGTCTTTGAATGTATCCTCTTGGAATTTATATGAATAAAAAGAACGTTTTCTTCTCATTCTTATGATTGTTTTTATGTTTGCATTGCATGTGCCTCAAAAAATTGCCAACTGATTTTCTACGGGAGGTATTTTCTGTATTTTTATATGATACTTTGATTCATTCTTGCAGGATTGCCTAAAATCTTTTTTCTCCAACCAGATCTGGTCCAGACAGTGCTGCTTTCTCGTCTGCAGTATTTATGGTAACAGGCCCCCTGCTGAGTCTGGTCAACAGACTGAAGGAGCTGTTTGGAGGCAAGCCACTTCTGCCTCTTCATGGCCATGGTGGCTGCCAGCAGAGATGTCAACAAGTGGAAGAGGAGTCTGACCCAGGAGATGTCGACTGAACCAGACGATGAATCAGAACCTGATGAACCTGAGTTTGAAACCAGCTTCAGATTTCAACAGGAGGGCAACATTGTGGCAGTCTACTATGCAGATTTCTTTATCAGCAAAGTCACCAGGGTCATCAGTGAGGAAGACGCAACAGTCAAATTCTTGGAGAAGGCGGGCAGTAAAGATGGAGTTGTTGTGTACAGTGGCCATGCTCTGAAGATTGCACTGAAATCTCCTCCGCAGTTGTGTTTGCCAAGAATCTGCAACTTGCACCTTCATCATTGTCTGGACATTTGTTCTTTGTTGAATCTCAAAGGAATTTATTTGGCAGATATCAAGCATTCAGATGCTATTTACAGGAAAATCAGCTGTAGACCATGTCAACTGACTCCTGAAATCACAGCCTTGTAGGCCTGTATGTTCATGGATGATAAAGGTGATACTGCTGCACGATGTTTTCTTTAGCATACACGTCCTTTTTCTGCTGTGAAAAGCAAAGATTTTGCAGACTTTAACACTCTAACACTCTCAAAATAAGTGCAATGCTGTTGCAAGTGTACTTCACACTTAGTTTAATGTGCATGCAAAGTTTCATGGCTGTATCTGTAGTGGTTTTCAAGTTATTACAAGTTAAAGTGTGGAACCCATCAGATTTGTCCTTTTTCCACTGAAAAGTGAAGATTTTGCAGGCTTTAAGACTCTATCACTCTCAAAATAACTGCAAATGCTGCTGCAAGTGTACTTTACACTTAGCTTAATGTACATGCCAAGTTTCATGGCTGTATCTGTAGTGGTTTTCAAGTTATTATGAGTTAAAGTGTGAAAATCTTTAGATTTGTCCTTTTTTCTGCTGTGAAAAGTGAGGTTTTTGCAGGCTTTAAGATCCATCACTCTCAAAATAACTGCAAATGTTGCTGCAAGTGTACTTCACACTTAGTTTAATGTACACGCCAAGTTTCATTGCTGTAGCTGTAGTGGTTTTCAAGTTATTTCCAGTTAAAGTGTGGCAACCCACATATTTGTTTTTTTCTGCTGTGCAAATTGAAGATTTTGACAACTTTAAGACCCTGTAACTTTAAAAGTAAGAGCAGTGCTGCTTAGAAAAAAATAAGTGCAAAGACTGTAATAAACCCTGCTTGGAAATCCATTGGGAAAGCTGTCATTGCCATATGTTACCCACTGTGTGGTGTCAAAAGTGCTGTTTCATGCAAATCGGAAAGCTCGGAACTGCTTTTTGGAGCAACTTCAGCCCTCTGCCTCTGTTTCATCTTTCTTTGCTGACCATATGATTTAGCTGTGACAAAGTGCAACCCAGGTATGCTTTTGAAAAGTGTAAGTATTTGGATTCTCCCATGTTCATGTGAACCACTATAGGGGGTCAATTTGGGAAAATGTAATAAACTGTTTATTGCCATGCAAAACTGTGTTTTTGAATGGCTATATCTTTGGAACTAATTAAGATAATCAGTTACTTTTTTTCCTTTTCATTTTCTTGTATCAACATGGCCCGTCTGAAAATGGATAAATTAAATTGCTGTTATGAAATTTAAATTTTGGCTGCCGCTACCTATGTACAGGTGCATATACCAGACAGTGTTCACCTGGGGAACACTTCAACAAGCGTTAGCCTTTCACTTTCTCCTTAAGCCAGTCACAGTTCTTCACTGGTTCACCTGGGGAACACTTCAACAAGTGTTAGCCTTTCACATTCTCCTTAAGCCAGTCACAGTTCTTCACTGGTTCACCTGGGGAACACTTAACAAGTGTTAGCCTTTCACTTTCTCCTTAACTCTTTCATCCCTGAAAACCGCTACAGCAGTTGAGAGAATCTTTCCCTTCATTCCTGAGAACCTTTAGGCATAAACACTCCCTTCCTTCCGGCTGGCCGCTGCAGCGGTTCTGCCTTTGAAATCGGCGCCTATCTGTCACATGGTCAGCATGTCAGTTCCCCCTGGCCAGTGTAAGGGGACCTGAGGAATGTTTTGATAAGCCGCACAATGCTTTGATTAGCCGTGCCTGGCCACTGCCAGATTGTGGGAAAGTGTCCAGTGCACAAAATGTGTCCATTTCTAGGGATGGGGTCAGGGTGTTCTGTACAGCTGGAAAGATGGCAGGGGATGGGGTCAGGGTGTTCTGTACAGCTGGAAAGATGGCAGGGGATGGGGTCAGGGTGTTCTGTACAGCTGGAAAGATGGCAGGGGTCAGGGTATTCTGTACAGCTGGAAAGGTGGCAGGGGATGAGTACAACGACAGTGACCGGTTCTCTGATGATGATGTTTATGACAATCTGGGCGAAAATGATTTTGATCTGTTTGAACTGACAGAAGAGGAGAGAGCAGAGATTGCAAATGCATTTAAAGATGATAGTGAGAGTGGTGATGAATTGGATGATGAAAACCTGCCATTGTTTTTTACTCAGCCACGTTTTAAGTGGACAGGTGGGGGACACTGCTGTGACACGAGACATACCTCTGATGTCCAGTGCAGATGTGTACAGAGACATAGTAAATATAGTTGTACAGAGTTACGGTGGAAACATTGTGTGTATATATGATAGAACGGTGCATGGGTTACACTAAAATGAAACAATCATACTGTGAACTCATGCTTCCTACTCTTGTGCAAACTGTCACCTTTTCATCACCATTTCAAGGACACAGACAATGTGACAAACTGAATTTCTGGAGACAGTTTCTATGTGGATGTTATCTGGGACATCAGACTGTAAGTAGGGAGCATGTTCCATTTCTCTTGGCATGTTCTGTGGGCCTGCAAATGTTGGTTTTGTCTGTTTGTCTTAAAAAGGGTATGTGTCACCTTTATTTGCACCGGTGTGTCACCCTCCTGGTGACAGTGACTCTGAAAGTGTGACCATTGCCTTCTGACTTCATTTACCTACACAGTGATATATAGGTTGCCATGGTTTTACCAAGAGCTTGCAGACACAGATGACTCAAACCCACATACCCTCTTTCATACATTTTTCCTTATGAAAACCAAGGAATGAAAGGACTGTTATGGACATAGGAACATAGGAATAAGGGGAAGTAATGCCAAATACGAAACAGGGATGAAAGAGTTAAGCCAGTCACAGTTCTTCACTGGTTCACCTGGGGAACACTTCAACAAGTGTTAGCCTTTCACTTTCTCCTTAAGCCAGTCACAGTTCTTCACTGGTTCACCTGGGGAACACTTCAACAAGTGTTAGCCTTTCACATTCTCCTTAAGCCAGTCACAGTTCTTCACCGGAATTTCCATACCAACACTCCCATAGATAGCATTTTATATCATGTGACTTGACCTGCAACTATGATGAAAGTTTGTCAGTATTTTAGAATCACCATGTCTGGACACCTTGATGAGATAACAATGTGCATGTCACTTAACCCACAATGAATGAAGGACCACTGTCCCAACAAGGTAACCAAGTCTGCATGACTTAACCCACAGTGAATGAAGGACCACTTTGTCCTGACAAGGTAACCAAGTCTGCATGACTTAACCCACAGTGAATGAAGGACCACTTTGTCCTGACAAGGTAACCAAGTCTGCATGACTTAACCCAGTGCCCCACAGTGAATGAAGGACCACTTTGTCCTGACAAGATAACCAAGTCTGCATGACTTAACCCAGTGCCCCACAGTGAATGAAGGATCACTTTGTCCTGACAAAGTAACCAAGTCTGCATGACTTAACCCACAATGAATGAAGGACCACTTTGTCCTGACAAGGTAACCATGTCTGCATGACTCAACCCAGTGCCCCACAGTGAATGAAGGACCACTTTGTCCTGACAAGATAACCAAGTCTGCATGACTTAACCCAGTGCCCCACAGTGAATGAAGGACCACTTTGTCCTGACAAGATAACCAAGTCTGCATGACTTAACCCAGTGCCCCACAGTGAATGAAGGATCACTTTGTCCTGACAAAGTAACCAAGTCTGCATGACTTAACCCACAATGAATGAAGGATCACTTTGTCCTGACAAGGTAACCATGTCTGCATGACTCAACCCACAGTGAATGAAGGATCACTTTGTCCTGACAAGGTAACCAAGTCTGCATGACTTAACCCACAGTGAATGAAGGATCACTTTGTCCTGACAAGGTAACCAAGTCTGCATGACTTAACCCACAGTGAATGAAGGATCACTTTGTCCTGACAAGGTAACCAAGTCTGCATGACTTAACCCACAGTGAATGAAGGATCACTTTGTCCTGACAAGATAACCAAGTCTGCATGACTTAACCCAGTGCCCCACAGTGAATGAAGGACCACTTTGTCCTGACAAGGTAACCAAGTCTGCATGACTTAACCCAGTGCCCCACAGTGAATGAAGGACCACTTTGTCCTGACAAGGTAACCAAGTCTGCATGACTTAACCCAGTGCCCCACAGTGAATGAAGGACCACTTTGTCCTGACAAGATAACCAAGTCTGCATGACTTAACCCACACCTCTTCGTCAGACACGCATGCTCAAACTCCAACACTTCAACCGAAAAACCCATGGCTTTCACACTTTCTCTCATTTTGGCCCCCACATCTGGAACAATCTCCCGTAAGACATCGGGCACTCTGCTAGTGCTACTCTCTCTTCCTTCAAAACAAAATGTCAGTTAAGCAACACTGTCCTTCACACCTATCAGTCTGTACAGTGTGTGCCTGCATGTGTGTGTGTGTGTGTGTGTGTGTGTGTGTGTGTGTGTGTGTGTGTGTGTGTGTGTGTGTGTGTGTGTTTTGCATAGTTATGCTTGAACCCTTGTTGATGTCTACATTATGTTTTTTGTTTTTCTTTTTCTTTCTGATAACATTTTCCATCTCGATGTACATTATGTGTGTTATACTATGCTTGTTTAGTGCTCTGAGCCACAGGGTAGGCACTTTACAAATTTCCATCATAATTAAGGATTACTTTGTCCTTGTCTGCATGACTTAACCCACAATGAATGAAGGATCACTTTGTCCTGACAAGATAACCAAGTCTGCTTGACTTAACCCACAGTGAATGAAGGATCACTTTGTCCTGACAAGGTAACCAAGTCTGCATGACTTAACCCACAGTGAATGAAGGATCACTTTGTCCTGACAAGGTAACCAAGTCTGCATGACTCAACCCACAGTGAATGAAGGATCACTTTGTCCTGACAAGGTAACCAAGTCTGCATGACTCAACCCACAGTGAATGAAGGGCCACTTTGTCTGGACGCAGAGGGTGTAAGACAGTCTATGTCTGTGCCCACTTCTTTTTTTGTCCCATGGATGATGCTACTGGCAGTCTTTACACACACATGAGTCTGTAACCCTGTATCATGAACCTGGATTATGAAACTGTGAGAGCATGACTGTCTACCATGAACTATAACCATGACCCCATACTATGAAATCATGACTGTATTATGAAACAGTGTGAGCATGACTGTCTACCAAGAAATATAACCATGACCCCATACTATGAAATAGTGTGACTGTGACCCTGTATTATGAAACAGTATGATGATGATTATCAACCATGAAATATAACCATGACCCCATACTATGAAATAGTGTGACTGTGACCCTGTATAATGAAACAGTATGATGATGATTATCTACCATGAAATATAACCATGACCCCATACTATGAAATAGTGTGACTGTGACCCTGTATAATGAAACAGTGTGAGCATGATTGTCTACCATGAAATATAACTATGTCCCTGTGCCATGAAATATAACTGTGACCCTGGACAATGAAATGGTGTGACTGTGACCCTGGACCATGAAATACTGTGACTGTAAGCCTGTGTTATGAAATAGTGTCACCATGACCCTGTACTATAAAATAATGTGACCATAACCCTGCATTATGAAATAGTGAGATGTGTGACTGTGAGCCTGTATTATGAAATAGTGTGACTGTGACCCTGCACCATGAAACAGTGTGACCCTGCACCATGTGATATGAAATAGTGTGACCATGACTGTATACCATGAAATATTGTAACTGTGACCCTGTATTATGAAACAGTATGACCATGACCCTGCACCATGAAATAGTGTGACCCTGCACCATGAAATAGTGTGACCCTGCATCATGAATAGTATGACCACATACCTTGTGGCCTGCACCCCCCACTCGCACCACCTCTGACGGCTGACATGACTCCACGGCTTCAGTGACAGCACGGTTAGAGTGAGACCTTGTGGTGGTGATGATGTTCTTGCCTTCTGGCGGATTTTGACGCTCAAACCCAAAAGCACCTAAAACAAACCCCAAAAGAACAATGAATGAGTGAATGAATGAAAAATCAAAAACAAAAGTATTTACTATACAGATGCTTTAGTTGTCACAACTAAACAAGTGTAGTTTGAAATATGTATATGAATCAATTAGTTTGAAATATATTTTTGAATCATTCAAATATGTTCCACCACCTTCATAAAAGTGTTTCATGAGAGATTCCAGACAAACAAACAAAATCAACCTTTTTCAATTATGACTAACTGAAGATTACAGATGACACGCAACCTTCTGTTGACTTAAAGTTCTTTGTTCGTGACAGCCAGTGATGGACTGTAACAGAAGCAGAGACAGGCAGAGAGACAGAGACAGGCAGAGAGACAGAGGCAGGCAGAGAGACAGAGACAGGTAGAGAGAGACAGAGAGAGGAGAAATCAAACTTTAAAACTTTATTTTACAAGGATTGTAATCTAAGCTCAGTCAAAAACCTGTCCTTGCTAAGCTATTGATGAGTAAATACAAAATTACAGGGCATCATTTATACATACATATAGTCATGAAGGAGTGAAATTTTGTAACAAGAATTTATAAGAATTTACACACAAAACAGAGAGAGAGAGAGAGGTCAACAGGGGCCAAGAAAAAGCGAGAGATAGCAAGAATGAGGCAGGCAGAAACCAAGAGAGAGAAAGACAGGTTCAGACTAACAGAGACACAGAGACCATGAGAAAGACTCAGACAACCAGAGAGACTGAGATCAAGAGAGACAGACACAAAGACAATGACAGAACGGAGAGAGAGAGAGAGAGAGAGAGAGAGAGAGAGAGAGAGAGAGAGAGAGAGAGAGAGAGAGAGAGAGCATGGAAAAGAGAGGCAGGCAGACAGACAGACCTAATCCCAACAGTCCCCATATACATCTGCCCAGCTTGGCATCAGGGCCAGCCTGGTAGTTGTAGTAGGGTTGGTTGATGACACCCCCTGTCGCTATGCCATTGACTGCCACCCCAATTAGCACAGTCACATGGTCCAGCAGCCCTGTACAAAAAAGAGAGAGCAAAGCCATGGCTACACAGCTGACATAATGACCACACACACAAAAGAGAAAAGCCATGGCTACACAGCTGACATAATGACTACACACACAAAAGGGAGCAAAGCCATGGCTACACAGCTGACGTAATGACCACACACACAAAAGAGAAAAGCCTTGGCTACACAGCTGACATAATGATCACACACACAAAAGAGAAAAGCCATGGCTACACAGCTGACATAATGATCACACACACAAAAGGGAGCAAAGCCATGGCTACACAGCTGACATAATGACCGCACCAAAGAGAGATAGAAAAAAGCCATGGTTACACATCTGACAAACTGACCACACAAAAAAGAGAAAAAAGCCATGGTTACACAGCTGACATAATGACCACACACAAGAGAGAGAGAGAGAGAGAGAGAGAGAGAGAGAGAGAGAGAGAGAGAGAGAGAGAGAGAGAGAGAGAGAGAGAGAGAGAAGCCATGGTTACACAGCTGACATAATGACCACACACAAGAGAGAGAGAGAGAGAGAGAGAGAGAGAGAGAGAGAGAGAGAGAGAGAGAGAGAGAGAGAGAAGCCATGTTTACACAGCTGACATAATGACCACACACAAAAAAGAGAAAGAAGCCATGGCTACACAGCTGACATAATGATTGCACCAAAGAGAGAAAAAAGCCATGGTTACACATCTGACAAACTGACCACACACAAAAAACAGAGAAAAAAGCCATGGTTACACAGCTGACATAATGACCACACACACAAGAGAGAGAGAGAGAGAGAGAGAGAGAGAGAGAGAGAGAGAGAGAGAGAGAGAGAGAGAGAGAGAGAGAAGCCATGGTTACACAGCTGACATAATGACCACAGAAAGTTAATTATGTGTATTCAAATTTCATACTGCCTTTGTTCATCCAACACATTAAAAATTACTGTAACTATGAACTTTTAATTAATTTTACACCAGTCACAAAAGAAGTATAAAATCTGAATGTGGGATAAAAAGCATCGAAAGAAATACCAACCATGCTGCACACCTATAAATATCAACAAGTTGCAGACATTCTCAGTCACAGTGTCAATTTGGAATGTACATGAATGTGACACTAATAAAAAAGATATTATTTTGTTTGTTTGTATTTCATGCAAGTTCCAGTCTATTAGGAAATGTAACCAAACATGATTTTTCTTCTGGTTAATACACGATATAATTATATGCTAAAACAGCATTTTATGAGACAGGTTGTTTGGCTTACACAAGTGTTCTGCCAGTTCTGGTTGGTACACTATTACTATATAATGCATAACTCTATAAGAGCATCTTATAACACAGGTTGTTTGGCTTACACAAGCCTTCTGCTTGGTACGCTATATGCATAACGCTATAAGAATAAAAAGCATCTTATAACACAGGTTGTTTGGCTTACACAAGCCTACAACTAACTGTTCCTCGGGAGGAAATGTTTTCAAAATAATACAAAAATGACATTTTACTTGGAAGAATTTCACAGTTTTAACATAAACCACTGTCAACACCCACAGCCACAAACAAGAGCATACACGTGTACACAAGAAGCTAGTCAATTTGAATCATTAGAAAGGAAAGCAGATGCTGGAATAAAACTGCTGCCTCCAAGTTTCTTAAAAGCTTAAATCCCATAGTTCTTTAGTCTTATACATATATACACATTTATAAGTTACATTCAGGAAACAAATAATGAGCACTACAGCACTAGCTGTTTCAAAAACAAAAAAACAAAAAGGAAGAAGAAATACATAGCTGTCTTTAAAACACGCCTGTCACAGTGTCACAAATGTTTAATACAGAAAACTGCTGCTGGTCCATGACGCTGATGTAAATATAAATTTTTCTTTTGAATTTTACATCTGACACACCAGGATTGCCCTATCCGACAGAGAAGATCAGAGCACTAAATAATGCAAGCATAGAAAACAACCAGTATGTTTTATCAACATTAAATGATTTCAGTTATCTCTGTCTCCCTCTCTGTCTCAATCTCATATTTAAAATAATAATTTTCAAAGAACAAACAACATCAGAAAACAAAAATCAAACAACAGCAAGACCCCCACCCCCCTCACACCACCACCTTTGGAGGATAAAATGTCTGAGTTTCCATGTGGTTGTGTGTGTGTGTGTGTGTGTGTGTGTGTGTGTGTGTGTGTGTGTGTGTGTGTGTGTGTGTGTGTGTGTGCGTGTGCGCGCGCGCACTAAAGTTAAGTTCATAATCAACTGCAATTCCAAGGTATTTATAACCACTAACAGTAAACAGTTTCACTGTAAACTGACAGTAGGATGGCAGTTCCAAGGTATTCACCAAACCACTAACGATGAACAGTTTCACTGTAAACTGACAGTAGGATGGCAGTTCCAAGGTATTCACCAAACCACTAACGATGAACAGTTTCACTGTAAACTGACAGTAGGATGGCAGTTCCAAGGTATTCACCAAACCACTAACGATGAACAGTTTCACTGTAAACTGACAGTAGGATGGCAGTTCCAAGGTATTCACCAAACCACTAACGATGAACAGTTTCACTGTAAACTGACAGTAGGATGGCAGTTCCAAGGTATTCACCAAACCACTAACGATGAACAGTTTCACTGTAAACTGACAGTAGGATGGCAGTTCCAAGGTATTCACCAAACCACTAACGATGAACAGTTTCACTGTAAACTGACAGTAGGATGGCAGTTCCAAGGTATTCACCAAACCACTAACGATGAACAGTTTCACTGTAAACTGACAGTAGGATGGCAGTTCCAAGGTATTCACCAAACCACTAACGATGAACAGTTTCACTGTAAACTGACAGTAGGATGGCAGTTCCAAGGTATTCACCAAACCACTAACGATGAACAGTTTCACTGTAAACTGACAGTAGGATGGCAGTTCCAAGGTATTCACCAAACCACTAACGATGAACAGTTTCACTGTAAACTGACAGTAGGATGGCAGTTCCAAGGTATTCATAACCAGTAACAGTCAACAGTTTTACTGTCAAATGACAGTTGGACGGCAGTTTCAAGGTATTTATCTAACCACTAACACTTTTAACGGTGAACAGTTTCACTGTAAAATGACAGTAGGGCAGCAGTTCCAAGGTATTTACAACCACCAACAGTGGAAAGTTTCACTGTACAATGACAGTAGGCTGGCAGTTCCAAGGTATTTACAACCACCAACAGTGGAAAGTTTCACTGTACAATGACAGTAGGCTGGCAGTTCCAAGGTATTTACAACCACCAACAGTGGAAAGTTTCACTGTACAATGACAGTAGGCTGGCAGTTCCAAGGTATTTACAACCACCAACAGCGGAAAGTTTCACTGTACAATGACAGTAGGCTGGCAGTTCCAAGGTATTTACAACCACCAACAGCGGAAAGTTTCACTGTACAATGACAGTAGGCTGGCAGTTCCAAGGTATTTACAACCACCAACAGTGGAAAGTTTCACTGTACAATGACAGTAGGCTGGCAGTTCCAAGGTATTTAACCACTAATATGGTACATGATCAGAATAACAAGTTGGCTCCCACCTCATTCTTCAGTGTTCATAGAATCAGAATAACAAGTTGGCTCCCACCTCATTCTTCAGTGTTTACAGAATCAGAATAACAAGTTGGCTCCCACCTCATTCTTCAGTGTTCACAGAATCAGAATAACAAGTTGGCTCCCACCTCATTCTTCAGTGTTCACAGAATTAGAATAACAAGTTGGCTCCCACCTCATTCTTCAGTGTTCACAGAATTAGAATAACAAGCTCAATCCCACCTCGTTCTTCAGTGTTCACAGACTCAGAATAACTGGCTCAACCCCACCTGGTTCGTTAAGCCAGCAATTTGTTTCTGTTTTAATTCCTTCCTTTTCTTCTTCTTTTTCTCTGTGTCTCTGTCTTTCTCTTCACCTGTCTCTCTCCCTCAGTCTGTCTGTCTGTCTTTCTCTCTCTGTGTTTTTTGTTTTTTTCTGTGTTGGGTATGACTGCTTCTTGCAGGGGGAGACCAGAACAGTGAGAGACAAAAACATGAAGATGACAAAAAATGTGGCTTTTGACACTTGCATCACACACACACAAATTCCATGACTTTTATATGTATAATGTAGCAAAGCTGTTGGCTTCATGAGGCTGTTTCCATGCAGTCAGTCAGAGCAAAAAGCAGCCTTAAAACATTCTCGTTTCAGATTTTTGCAGCCTTAAAACATTCTCGTTTCAGATTTTGCAGCCTTAAAACATTCTTGTTTTAGATTTTTGCAGCCTTAAAACAATCTTGTTTCAGATTTTTGTAGCCTTAAAACATTGTTTCAGATTTTTTCAGCCTTAAAACATGTCATTTCAGATTTTTGCAGCTTAAAACATCCTTGTTTAAGATTTTTGCAGCCTTAAAACATTCTTGTTTCATATTTTTGCAGCCTTAAAACATGCTCACCGCATCTCCAGCAACATAACAGCACACATAGTGACATATATTTCATAAAATTAATGGAACACACATAACTAAACATCGAAACAAAACAGCAAAACAAGAGAATGACCATTCAAGTGGCAAACCAACAAATAAAACTGCAAACAGCAACACTCAAAATCTGAACAGAGCACATCATGCAGACACACACGCTATCATTACACTCTTCTTCCAGTTTCAAAGGAACTGAAGAGCGCTGACTATTCAAATTTCAATGCAAACCAAATCATTTTGTAAAAATCAGCAACACATAGATAATTCCTTTACCTTCTTCACTAAACAGATTACGTTAGCTTACGCCAAGGATTTCTAAAGATACCCCACAGTTTTAAGTGAGAGTTTCGGAAATGAGCATTGCCATTCTGTAGTAACATGGCAGACAGATGAGAATCATACCCCACTGTTTTAAGTGTTTCGGAAATGAGCATTGCCATTGTGTAGTAACACGGCAGACAGATGAGAATCATACCCCACTGTTTCAAGTGAGAGTTTTGGAAATGAGCATTGCCATTGTGTAGTAACATGGCAGACAGATGAGAATCATACCCCACTGTTTTAAGTGAGAGTTTTGGAAATGAGCATTGCCATTGTGTAGTAACATAGCAGACAGATGAGAATCAAGATGGAGTGACTCTGTGGCTAAGACACCGGACTTAGGATCAAATGGCTGTAGGATTGAATCTCAGTCTGGGCAGTAAACATTCCTCACTCCCTGCTTTGTCTACGGTTGAAGGACTCAGTGTCTAGTCCTTCACTTGTGTCAACAATAGAAAAGAGGACTCCTACTGAGTGTTACAGGTTTACTCAGTAGATTGTCATTTGGAAGGGCAGTTAACTCAGTAGGTTTAGGTTTTTGGATGGGCAGTTAACTCAGTACGTTGTGGTTTTGGAAGGGCAGTTAACTCAGTAGGTCGTGGTTTTGGAAGGGCAGTTAACTCAGTGGGTTTTCGTTTTGGAAGGGCAGTTAAACAGGGTTTCTTCTGTGTGCAAGTAAGTTTTTCATCAGTTTTAATGGGGAAAACAGACGAACAACTCTTTTTTCATGCAGTACACTACTGGGTGCAAGTCAACACTGACATTACCTGGGTTGTTTGTCAAAAGGGCTGGTGCAGTGAAAAGCAATGACAGAAATAGACACAGAGAATAATTCAACTGGGGAAACCAGATGCAACAATGCATTTAGAACATCAAACATATGTTCCACTTGCAGCATAAGAATGTACACAATAATCTATAATCATCCAGTTTTATAAACAGGTCAAAGATCTAGAATATAACAAATGTAGGCCACTAAATGTACAGCTGGAATAAAGTGCATCAGGAAATCAAGGAACATGTTTTGGTCAGTTAGCTCTTGGATTTTACAGCCCTGTCAACTACACAGGGCCACCTCAGGACGAATATGTTTAGGTGCATTTCTGTGTTCTCATATATTGTTACGAAAACTATCTTCATATGATAGCATAGATTCATGTATCCTTGTTTTCAGTGTAATTCCAGTATTTATTATTTCACTATTTGTTATTTCACTGTCAATTTGTGTCATTTCTCGGAGTTCCATTACTGGGGAAAAATATGCATTCAATAGTTCAGCTTACTTAAGTGTTTTTTGTTTGTTCTTTGTTAGTCTGTTTTGTTTTTTCTTTCAAACTGGTTGTATAATTCTTCAAGAACTTCCAGCACACCAATGTGTGTCTGTGCTCCTGACAAAGAAAGCACATACAAAACACAAACCAGGGACAGGAGAAATACAAACACAGTAAACAAAATTACAATTTCTCAAAAACTTAAAACCCAAAGACACCGATTTACAGTTATGACAGAAAATGTACAGTTAGTTTTAAACTTTTATGACACCTACATTAATCTAATGAGCAAAGTAAAACCAAGCACATGTTCAATATTAATTTACCTTGTGTATATTCTGCAGTGCCATCAACAGGGTCGACCCATATGACAATCTGAAACATTGAACGACAACCAATTGACACAACTTCCTTTCATTTCTTCTCACTGTTCATCTTGTTGTCTCTAAAACCTGTGTGCTTAAAGTCAGGGCTGCATGTGCTTATTATAAGCCCCCCCCAAAGGAGGCCAGGGATGTCTGAGATATCCCTCCTGTTTGGAATCTCAGGGCTGTCATCTGATTCCCATTTTCCATCTCCTCTCTTGTTTTTCTACCTAGTCCTCTTGCTCTTTCTCAGTGTCCATCTTGTCATTTTTCTGGTTATGGTGGCAGGCTCTTTTTTCAAGAGAGTTCTCCAACATTGTTTTTGTTTAGAAATAGGTTCTTTTTGTATGGCTCTTGTTGAGCAGCTAGGAGATGCTAGTAGGGAGTGCTAGGAGATGCTAGTAGGGGGTGCTAGGAGATGCTAGTAGGGGGTGCTGGGAGATGCTAGTAGGGGGTGCTAGGAGATGTTAGTAGGGGGTGCTAGGAGATGCTAGTAGTGGGTGCTAGGAGATGCTAGTAGGGGGTGCTAGGAGATGCTAGTAGGGGGTGCTAGGAGATGCTAGTAGGGGGTGCTAGGAGATGCTAGTAGGGGGTGCTAGGAGATGCTAGTAGGGGGCGCTAGGAGCAGCCTGCTGCCATATGACAGCGGTATTCTCCATTCTGCATTTATATAACCTTTTCATTGTTAAAATTACTTCTGTCCAGTCCTTAAAAAAAAAAAACACTTTAATCTGGCATTGATCAATTAGTCACTGATACCAGCATGTCCTAGCCTTACATGTATACTTTTTTTTAACAAGGGCAATACTGAAGGGACTAAGTCTTCAAACATTTGTGTTGGATGTTTGTGTATGTTATGTTTTATCATCTGTGTAAGGATTGATTGCATGGATTTGACTTGAGAAAGGGTTTACAGATATGTACATCAGAAGAGTTTTGGAAGGTGCATTTGCTTATGACAGAGTTGGATCATTCTGAGGTGACCGTGTGCACTTGACAGGATGTTAAAATCTAATGACCAAGTAACTCATTATAAACTGCTTTTGCTGGTTATATAGCTAACCAGTTCTTTTTTAAATGCATGCAAGCATGAGCAACAATCCTTTAAACCAACTTGCTAGACAATCTTAAGTCATGCAGCTGCTTCTTGCACCATGAATAAAGGATAAATATTTTAATTTACCACCAATGTGAAAAGTCTACAACCACAGTTGTTGTTGATTGCTTTTATATAGCGATGTTCTCCGCTCTCGAGTAGACTCGCATGTGATTCTGCATGAGTGAATAGCTTTTTATAGCACATTTTTGACTATTCACTGAAGTGGTGTACTTACAGCGCTGGCGTGGCTGGTGCCACATGAAACTGCTGCCATCTTGGCGCATTCTGTGTATACCATACAACCATGCACCATGTCACTTCATGTCACAGTCAATCTTGCCCTGACAACCTGTTTGTGTTTAAACTATTAGCAACTGTTTTTGCCACCAGCATCTCAAAACTAACAGGACACAACTACCCCCCCCCCCCCCCCCAACACACACAGACACACAGAAGAGTATGTTAAGGAGACTAGAATGCTGATGGCTGTGCTACCTTTTCACCTAACTAGACTGAACCAAGGATTCCCAGTTAGAAATGGTTTTTATGTGACAGCTGTCAAACCGTGACTGACCCAATGAAAACACCAGTCAACACATTCTGCCAGAAAAGTCAAATGTAAAATGATCATGATATACTCTGTCACGTAACAACGGGCCGACAGCTGCCGTTATGTACTAAGCCTATGATGCAATTGAGTGTGAACATCATGTATCACGCTAGCAAAATCCTATACACTCACATAGTACTGTTCAAAGAAATGCATGTGAATGCGCACACACACACGCATGCACACACACATGCATGCACACACAGACACATGCACAGAAAGAGACAGTGGGGGTAGACAGACAGACAGAGAGTTTACTTAACTCTGAGTGCAGTTACTTGTTACTGGCAATGATCAGGTTAAAGAGAATATCCTCTTCTGCAGGTGACACATACCTCTTCATCTTTGACGTTAAGCAAGCTTGAGGGACATGTCTGCTTCAAAACCTCCGGAGCCAGCGAAGTCTCTATGAAGTCATCTGGAATGGTGTCTGTAGGATCCAGACTCTGTGGAACCCGAAGCAGCACATCTTTATCTTAGGTTTAGAATGAAGGACAAAGCACAATTATTAACGGGAAACAGCTTGTAATTGTGCAGTAAAAATAAAAGTGATCCCACCAAAGTTGACTGCATTTTCATACAATACAGAATACAAATTATGTTAAATCAGTCTCCAGAGGATTGGCCCAGTTTGAATGTTGAGCTCAGTGAGTGTTAGTGTTTGAAGAGTGTGAGGGAAACCTACCTCTTCCCCGTGGATGGCCACTTTGGGGAACTGTCTGTGCAGTGAAGCCACAATACATCTCTGGGCTGCTCGGTCCGCCTCTGTCTGGAAGTCGTTCTTTCCCTGAACACAGAATAGTCCCATTTTTCCTGTTATTTGTCTTCTCTCTTTCTCTCCTACCTGTGCCCTCATCCCATCTTTGCCAGTTTGCTACGCACTGTTTCATTCCCTGTATGCTGGCCAGCCACACCTTGCTACGCACTGTTTCATTGCCTGTAGCTAGCCAGCCACACCTTGCTACGCACTTTTTCATTCCCTGTATGCTGGCCAGCCACACCTTGCTACGCACTGTTTCATTGCCTGTAGCTAGCCAGCCACACCTTGCTACGCACTTTTTCATTCCCTGTATGCTGGCCAGCCACACCTTGCTACGCACTGTTTCATTGCCTGTAGCTAGCCAGCCACACCTTGCTACGCACTTTTTCATTCCCTGTATGCTGGCCAGCCACACCTTGCTACGCACTGTTTCATTGCCTGTAGCTAGCCAGCCACACCTTGCTACGCACTTTTTCATTCCCTGTATGCTGGCCACCCACACCTTGCTATGCACTGTTTCATTGCCTGTATGCTGGCCAGCCACACCTTACTATGCACTGTTTCATTGCCTGTATGCTGGCCAGCCACACCTTGCGTACCACCCCAAACAAAACACACCGGTTTAATGATTGTGCTGCGCTGTGATGGTAACATAATCATCAATCTGCTACACTTTTGTTCAAACTATTTCCTTCTTCAGTCTGAAAGAATCTCCTTTCCATTCAAACAAAATGAACTGGTTGTCAACAATGCACTCAAACCTCAACAGGTCCCCCTCAAGGCTGCAGAAAGCATGGGGTGGGGGAGGTCAGTGGATGGACAGGAGGGGTGGGGGAGGTCAGTGGATGGACAGGAGGGGTGGGGGAGGTCAGTGGATGGACAGGAGGGGTGGGGGAGGTCAGTGGATGGACAGGAGGGGTGGGGGAGGTCAGTGGAGGGACAGGAGGGGTGGGGGAGGTCAGTGGAGGGACAGGAGGGGTGGGGGAGGTCAGTGGAGGGACAGGAGGGGTGGGGGAGGTCAGTGGAGGGACAGGAGGGGTGGGGGAGGTCAGTGGAGGGACAGGAGGGGTGGGGGAGGTCAGTGGAGGGACAGGAGGGGTGGGGGAGGTCAGTGGAGGGACAGGAGGGGTGGGGGAGGTCAGTGGATGGACAGGAGGGGTGGGGGAGGTCAGTGGATGGACAGGAGGGGTGGGGGAGGTCAGTGGATGGACAGGAGAGGTGGGGGAGGTCAGTGGAGGGACAGGAGGGGTGGGGGAGGTCAGTGGAGGGACAGGAGGGGTGGGGGAGGTCAGTGGATGGACAGGAGGGGTGGGAGAGGTCAGTGGATGGACAGGAGGGGTGGGGGAGGTCAGTGGATGGACAGGAGGGGTGGGGGAGGTCAGTGGATGGACAGGAGGGGTGGGAGAGGTCAGTGGATGGACAGGAGGGGTGGGGGAGGTCAGTGGAGGGACAGGATGGGTGGGGGAGGTCAGTGGATGGACAGGAGGGGTGGGGGAGGTCAGTGGATGGACAGGAGGGGTGGGGGAGGTCAGTGGATGGACAGGAGAGGTGGGGGAGGTCAGTGGATGGACAGGAGGGGTGGGGGAGGTCAGTGGATGGACAGGAGGGGTGGGGGAGGTCAGTGGATGGACAGGATGGGGTGGGGGAGGTCAGTGGATGGACAGGAGGGGTGGGAGAGGTCAGTGGATGGACAGGAGGGGTGGGGGAGGTCAGTGGATGGACAGGAGAGGTGGGGGAGGTCAGTGGATGGACAGGAGGGGTGGGGGAGGTCAGTGGATGGACAGGAGGGGTGGGGGAGGTCAGTGGATGGACAGGATGGGGTGGGGGAGGTCAGTGGATGGACAGGAGGGGTGGGAGAGGTCAGTGGATGGACAGGAGGGGTGGGGGAGGTCAGTGGATGGACAGCATGGGGTGGGGGAGGTCAGTGGATGGACAGGAGGGGTGGGGGAGGTCAGTGGATGGACAGGATGGGGTGGGGGAGGTCAGTGGAGGGACAGACAGGGTGGGGGAGGTCAGTGGAGGGACAGGAGGGGTGGGGGAGGTCAGTGGATGGACAGGATGGGGTGGGGGAGGTCAGTGGATGGACAGGAGGGGTGGGGGAAGTCAGTGGATGGACAGGAGGGGTGTGGGAGGTCAGTGGATGGACAGGAGGGGTGGGGGAGGTCAGTGGATGGACAGGATGGGGTGGGGGAGGTCAGTGGATGGACAGGAGGGGTGGGGGAGGTCAGTGGAGGGACAGACAGGGTGGGGGGGGGTCAGTGGAGGGACAGGAGGGGTGAGGGAGGTCAATGGAGGGACAGGAGGGGTGGGGGAGGTCAGTGGAGGGACAGTAGGGGTGGGGGAGGTCAGTGGAGGGACAGGAGGGGTGGGGGAGGTCATTGGAGGGACAGGAGGGGTGGGGGAGGTCAGTGGAGGGACAGACAGGGTGGGGGAGGTCAGTGGAGGGACAGGAGGGGTGGGGGAGGTCAGTGGACAGAAAGAAGGGGGTGGTGGAGGTCAGTGGAGGGGGAACAGGGCCCAATGCCTTCAGGAGCATGACAAGTGCTGTCAAGCCCAGGGGTGTGTGTTCTACCGGTGTGTGTGTGTGTGTGTGTGTGTGTGTGTGTGTGTGTGTGTGTGTGTGTGTGTGTGTGTGTGTGTGTGTGTGTGTGAATAAATAACATTGTTTAACCAGATGCTTGTGTGAACTTAAGAGTAACCTTTCAATGCTATGGAATTAACGTGTGTGCATGCACTTGTGTGTGTGTGTGTGTGTGTGTGTGTGTGTGTGTGTGTGCATGCACTTGTGTGTGTGTGTGTGTGTGTGTGTGTGTGTGTGTGTGTGTGTGTGTGTGTGTGTGTGTGTGTGTGTGTGTGTGTGTGCGTGCGTGCGTGTGTGTGTGTGTGTGTGTAAGAGAGAGAGGGGGACAGAGAGAGACAAACAGAGAGAGACAGGGAGAAACACTACTATCACTGTTTAATTACAGAAGCTTGTGCTTACTCTTCAGTGCTGTGATAATGTGTGTTTGGTCTGCTTTAGACTTTGTTGTTGTGTACAAATATTAGTCTATTGTTTATTAAGTTTTTTACTGTGCACCATGAGACAAAATTCTGTGTAAACCTGTAGAGGGACAGTAACTATTCTGACTGTGATTGCGAAAGCCTGGTCAGCCTCAGGCCTGTACACCCCACAGCAAGCAAGACTGGCCATGTCCACCTGTATTGAGCTAAGTCAACAAACAGCACTGGCCAGGGTCCCAAGTATGGACTATCACCCCTTCACAGCAGTCTAGAAGACAAGGAATATCAGCAAGTCAGTGCAGAGGTCTTAAAGTCTAGGAGCTGGGCCAGGTATTTTTAGCACAGTGAAGACTTAGCAATATGGGCTGACTTGGTCTGTGCAAGGGGGCAGTGAAAGCAACCAAGGTTATTGTTATCAGGATTACAATATATCTATATAATGGCCTGTAACAGTGTAAGACCAGTGCTCAGTATGATTATCACTGTATCAACTCCCTGTCCAACACATGTTGCTGGTTGTGAGGATGCACATATAAACATTGCATGTGCTCAGTGGCACAATAAGCACAGTCAGACCAACACAGCACTTGGAATGAAACGGACTGTAACAGTTACTCAGAATTAGACCAATACAGCAGATACACTCAGACAATAAGCACAGTCAGACCAACACAGCACTTGGAATGAAACGGACTGTAACAGTTACTCAGAATTAGACCAATACAGCAGATACACTCAGACAATAAGCACAGTCAGACCAACACAGCACTTGGAATGAAACGGACTGTAACAGTTACTCAGAATTAGACCAATACAGCAGATACACTCAGACAATAAGCACAGTCAGACCAACACAGCACTTGGAATGAAACGGACTGTAACAGTTACTCAGAATTAGACCAATACAGCAGATACACTCAGACAATAAGCACAGTCAGACCAACACAGCACTTGGAATGAAACGGACTGTAACAGTTACTCAGAATTAGACCAATACAGCAGATACACTCAGACAATAAGCACAGTCAGACCAACACAGCACTTGGAATGAAACGGACTGTAACAGTTACTCAGAATTAGACCAATACAGCAGATACACTCAGACAATAAGCACAGTCAGACCAACACAGCACTTGGAATGAAACGGACTGTAACAGTTACTCAGAATTAGACCAATACAGCAGATACACTCAGACAATAAGCACAGTCAGACCAACACAGCACTTGGAATGAAACGGACTGTAACAGTTACTCAGAATTAGACCAATACAGCAGATACACTCAGACAATAAGCACAGTCAGACCAACACAGCACTTGGAATGAAACGGACTGTAACAGTTACTCAGAATTAGACCAATACAGCAGATACACTCAGACAATAAGCACAGTCAGACCAACACAGCACTTGGAATGAAACGGACTGTAACAGTTAATCAAGACTCTATATATATTAATATCAAAGTGTCTGACAGCACACAGTCTAGGTAGTCCATCAAGAACGCACATATGTACACATCATCTACATACAGTCAGGGCTCCCTGTGACATCACCACATGAGGAATATTAATAACAGTAGGTAATAAATTGTCAGCATCAATACTTTTAATTATTATTATTTACTTTGGGGAAGAGGTTGCCATCAATCCCAACACATGTCCTCACAAGATATGACAGGCACAGGAAGAAAGACAAACTATATGTGCCACCAAAACTGCAAAAAGCACAAACTTGTATATATATATATCCACTATCTCAGTACAATAATCATAATGACAGGGATCACTTCTATAGCGCCATGTCTCACTGACAAGAGTGAGCACATGGCTCTTTACAAGATCAACAAAAATGTATACATTAAAACCTGAAAAATATTTATATAGTCATAATGTTGCATTCCCCGAACACCACACGACACCAGCACACACACACACTGAAGGAATGTAACAAGGAGTGAGGGTAAATGGTGGTAGTAGTGGTGTGTGTGTGTGTGTGTGTGTGTGTGTGTGTGTGTGTGTGTGTGTGTGTGTGTGTGTGTGTGTGTATGTGTGTGTGTAAGAAAACAGAATTTGACATCACTTGTTGTGGTATTGTTTGTACAGGTGAATTTTTAATGAGGTTTGAAGGCATGGGATGATTGAATGTGAGGGATGTCAGAAGGGAGTGAATTCCATGGCTTTGGAGCACAGTCGGAGAAACAGCCTTTGTTCTAACATGGGGGACAGGAAGTATCCCTGTGTCTGCAGAAGAAGGAAGCTGCATGGGAGGGGTGTGCACAGTACACAGTCAGAGAAATAGGCAGGAGATGAGCCAGAGAAGAAGTTGTGACAGATGGTTGACAGTTTGTAGTCTATTCTGGCTAGTACCTGCATTTGATTACACTGATAGTGATATATCAATTTACACGGTATGTAGCATAATTGCATTTACTGCTCTGATCGATATAGATTTTTGTGTTACACAATTTGCAAAGCATGACTCCATGGACTCTGAAGGCAGATAGCCCTATGACAGTCTTATGGATACTGCATGTATTACTACTGGTAACCCTTGGCCTATTACACACAATGAAGAATCAAACTGATTAAAGTCACAATGTTAAAAATGCAAACAAATGGCAACATGAAAATCTCATACCTTTACAACAACTCCAAGATCCCCAGCTTTCATAATGCTTGTGATCATTTCCGCTGCTTTCATTGACACAGAGTGAGATGCTGCCAAAATGCGCATTATCAAAGGTGCTTCTTCTGACTCCATGACAACAGCGAGAAATTGCGCACGACTTGCACACAAGGTTACTTACAAATGATATGATGATCACAAATAACTTGATTTTACCATTAGCCGTCTGTATCCCTATGCTACCATCAGCCCTTTAAAGAATGCTCTCTGCAAGCACACTGCGCTGTATATATCAAAAAGTGTCTCTGAACAGAGATCCTGCTCTGTATTATATATATATCACAAAGTGTCTCTGAACAGAGACCCTGTTGTGGCACTTTCTGTCACCACAGCACAATTTGTCACAATGCCAGCAATGCCTGCACGTTTTGTAACTGACAAGATGATGACAAAATTGTGCAGCCATTGTACCTTTTAAACTCGGATACTGGTACATGATATATAAATATATATATGGGTTCTTCTTCAGTGCTGGTCCTAATTGGTAGTCACTCACTTTGCAAAAGTTTTGTTGTAAACCAGTTCCTTTTTTTCACACCAAATGGAGAAAATTCCCTTTGTTATACACCCAAGAAGCAATGAGAGCAATATGGTGGAAAAAAAGTTTTTTGTTTATTTTTTATTAGCAAAATATACTCCTATGTCATGCAAAAATGGCGGCCAAAAATGGGAATGGCGATACCCTACTGCTTGTGTTAGAAGCTACTTCATACCAGACGAAAATATTCAGACATATCTAATTTGTTTGCAAAGTTGCAACATGCAAAAGCACCAGAAAGCTAATTTCAGGGCTGCTGAGTATGTCTGTATACGTTTTATGACCCGTCACGTCATGAAACACACGTTCACTTTCAACTTGGACAAGATCAACGATGCGAACTGGGGAAAACACTGTTGCTATAAATAACAAAGCACTATTGATGCCGAGATCTGAACACCAAAGCCGCCTTATTTCCTAAAATGCATTAAAAGTGCAATGAAAATTTTGCGTCACGGGTGAAACATCCGTTATGGCAACAACAAAAATTTGCGAACAAATCCAATAAAGAAAAAAAAATGTGTCACGCGATAAGCATGGAATTTGTGAATGGGTGCTTTTACCACTGCGCGTCACACTCTGACGCAGGAGAAACATGCGTCGACTGGCTGTCATCATTGTTCTGCTAGTGCACAATTTCACCCAATTTGGAGGCTACCAATGACGCAGGTAGGTGAAATTCCAAGCAGTTATAGTTACTTGATCATTTCAGACTAGTATTTTATACAGTAGCACTTTTTATTTATAAATACAGCATTCAATGTGTTCGATGCACCCTCTTGCAGGCTCATCTCCGTTTTGTCACATGAAACATACGTCTCTTGCCGAATCATTATTTCATGGTTAGGAACCACAATTACCAAAAAGTAGGCATACGTAGGATCAAAAACAAACATGTTTAGTCATGGTTGCAGTCATTTCAAATTATTTCTCAGTCCCTGAACAAGGAGAGAAGAATTGGTCAAAACACAACGTTCGTTTCTGGTGACATGGAACTGGACGGAAGCTGATTCTGTCGATTCTGTCACACAAAACGTGCCTTGTATCATTGTGTTGCACAACGTGCCTTGAACAAATCTTCCCTACTTTGTTTTGATTTCTGTGTAAAACTGAGACTGTGCTATAGTATTAATGATGATGTAACTTTCAGATTCTTTTGATTTAAATTTGCCATCTTCTATAGGACTAGAAATGATACTAACTTAACGTGACATGGTGTGCTTGCAGAGTTTTTGTTTGGAATTTGTATTGTTGTTTCTTCTGTCCTGTTTTAATAGTGACATGGTGTGCTTGCAGAGTTTTTTGTTTTTGTTCTGTTCATTTTTAGTTTTTTTAGTAAACTTTACTAATTTAAGCTGGAAAGAATTCAACATAATATTAATAATATCAATATACTGAGTAGACCTGTACTACTACTTGTGTTTTTGTTTTAGATTTTTTCTTATTCATGTTTTTTGTTTTTGTTTGGTTCCTGGGGTGGGGGTGGGGGGGGGGGTGCATTAGCATTCATGAAAAAGACGGGGGTCTGAGGCAGCATACTATTAACTATATATGTACTAGTTTACTACATCTTGTTTTTCCATTTCCTCCAACTTTGACTGCTGTTTCTGAATGTGATGTGTTGTGGACTGCAACATGTGCTGTGATTTCACTTGTTGGCTCTGTTAAATCTAGGTACTAGACTACAAGGCTTCATCTGGAGAAGTGCAGATAAAGTTCCTGCGTGAAAATCAGAGCAGCTTCTCGTTCCCTGCAACTGGTAACATCCCTTGGGTGCCTGCTGATCAGCTTGCAAAACTAAGCCACTACAGACCGGTGTCAAATGCAGCTGGTTTTTTACAGAATAAAAGTTGCTTGAAGTGGTCATTGTTTTGCATGAAAACAGATGATTGATTAAATTTTCATGTTAAGTTTCAGTCAATTCATGTAAACATTACTAGTACTGCTCATCACTTCTTCTTTTTTCCCCCTTTTTTTCTTCTTCACATAAGCAAAACTTGTCAAACTCAAAACAAATGCTTACATACATGTAATGTGTACAAATACTCTGAAAAAAGACATTTTCTACATGCTTTTAACAGTTTCCAACCTGAGTGATTATTGAATGTCATGTGAAACATGCGTTACATGTCACGCGAAACATGCGTTACAATTCAAACAACATCCGAAGTTGAGGAAGTGTTCCAATATTACTTTGGAATATGTCCACAGCATCAAAAACTAACAAGAATAAATACTTGTTCATTAGTGTTTGTGTTTGTTTGATCTTGAAGGAAAAACTTTTCTTTCCATTCACACATGTTTCAGTGTCACAATTTTGCGGGTAGGCTGTTCTACTCTCAAGTGGATGAACCCTCTTAAAAATTGCACTTAGTTACTCCTAATGATTGTTATTCAAAACCTTTATATGAAATAATAAGGTTCTTGTTCTAAATATTACATAATGATACTTTTATGTCACACCGAAACATGCATTATGCTCTCCACTTGGACATGTTCGAAGCCACCCTAACTTGCAGTGGGGGTCCTAACTGCTTTTCTTTTAACTGTGCCTTAAAACAGGATGTATGTGGAACACAACAAGCCTAATTGACGACTACACTCCTGTCAGTCAAAGCAGACACACCCTTAGATTTCAGCCAATCACGTGCCGCAGCATAATGAGGTGCCCACGTGTTTTGACAAGGCCTGAAATGGTCTGGCAAACCTTCGTGCCAGACACTGCAAGTAGTCAGTTGGCAGTGTTCGACATGGCAGGAAAAAACCCAGGAAAATGGAATTGTTGCTATGGCCAGTGTAAGTCAGACGAACGATACCCTGTCAAATGTGCAGGTGTCACATTCTAGCCACTTCCGAAGCCAAAAACAAGGCTGAAAGATTGTAAAGCTTGGATCAAGGCTGTGGTCGACCCCATGATCAACTAAACCTGAGCGTGATAACAAAGAACTACTACGTGTGTTCCAAGATATGTCTGCCTTAGTACAAAACGTATCATCCAGTTAATTTATGCATGCGTTCGGTTTTCTCTTTTGTAAGCTGTTGAAGTCAATGGTTGTGTGCATGTGGTGGAAGTATGATTATTAGTGTAGGACTACATGGCTAAACACAAAATATGTGCCGTATAATGGCTGAAATATTGTTCATTCACTTGGAACATTGCACTATCAGTTTAATAATAGTGTGTGTGGGTGCGTGCATGCGTGTGTGCCTGCGCACAGTAGCGCCCGCCTGGCACTCTTTGTTACCAGCCCAGAGCAAACTAGCACCCCAGTGAGGAAATGAGTAGAGGTAACTTTAACTCCTTACAGTACTTTCCCTAGAATTTCGATCACCGGTGATCGATGGACAAACATGCTATTTTAGCAGTTAAAAACAACAACGAACCTAGTATTTTTGTGCGAGAAATACATCAAGGAAACTCTGTCTGGGCAGTTTGTGTGCAAAACGACGTCATTTAGATTGTTTTTATTACAATTACGCAACGCAAATGCGTCATGCAGCATTTTCAATTTTGCCTCCATTTTCGATTTTGTTTGAGTTCAGCGTACACAGTGCGAGCTTATATTTGGGGAAAATGAGTTCTGAGGGTCTTCAGACAGCAAAATGCCATATGATAGTTCAGATGAGGAGGTCTGGGAGGAAGAGGAGGTGAGCGGAGACGATGACAGTGATGGCGGACCTGGATTTTTAGATCCAACTCGATGGCACTCCCTCCCTGGGATGTAAACTGTCCCTTCCCTTTCCCATCTGACCAAGGAGGGCATGATAAGACTAACTGCAGACCAGTTATATTATCAACATTTTCTCTCACCAAAACCAAAGCCCGTCTATTTTAAAATAGACGGGCTTTGACCAAACACAACAGCGACAGGTCTTCTGGCAAGAGATCGAGAGTACTTCTGGATTCAGCTGCAGCCATCTTTTCGGGTCGCTTGCCAGAGGGGTGGAGCTTACAGCTGGAAGCGGTAGTTGTGGAGTGGTCTATTGGGATAAGCTGCAAGCTATTTCAGTTTTGACCTCTGATTCCCCCTAACTAGGACCAGCACTGAAGAACCCCCCATGTGTGTGTGTGTGTGTGTGTGTGTGTAAAACAGAGAGAGAGAGAGAGAGTAATACTAATACTGTAATAGCAATGAAGAGCCTAAAAGCAATACAGAACAATCAAACAATGTACTGTGACTAAACTGTTCAGTACCAAAGGTATGCAGGATGTTAAACTTCAGAAGTAAACTGGACTTTTCTCTGCAGCCATATGCTCATAGTTCTTTTGAAAACTGGATGAATCCACTTCATAATACACAAACGATGCTGCTTTGATCTTGTCTGCTCTGCGACTACTATCTCAACAGTGTTGTGCTACAGTCAAAGTGCTGCAACCTTTTGAGTTAAACAGCAAACATTTCAAACAACACCACCTGCCAATGTTTAAAACAAAAAGGAACTTTTGTGTGTTTCCACTTTTAATTAGCCAACTTCAGTTAGGTACTGAGTGTGCAATGCACACAGTGGAGTAACCTCATATAAGATATAATTAAAGAAACAATATTAGTGGGGTTTTATTGTCAGCAGGAAGATCAAAGCTGGTTGGGGCCAGGAACAATGAGCAAAATAAACTTGGCCACAATGTCTAAATGGCTGAGAGCAGCTGGGAAAATAATCACTAACAGTAACAATACCAAAAACATTTAAACCACATGCTATGCTATAAACTTCATTAGGCACTGTACAATGAAATATTCAGTTAAAAAAAAAAGAGTCATCATACCCACACTTACCTTCAACCTCCTCAAACATATCCACAGGACATGCACAAAACATAACCACTCAGTCTATATAAATTATAATCATATTTGACACAGCTCAATGAACTACAAGCAGCAGTAGTTTTGCAGTCTACTCAAAGCAATACAGAATTTCAGTTTAACACAAAATGACACAGAGATAACAGAATGTAACACACATGCATGCATGCATACACGCACGCAAACACGTGCACATATATAATACACACAGAAACACACATATGTATGCACCCACACACACACACTGACTGAGGGATCTAAAGAGGAAAAGACAGATAATAGTGTTGCTGGCGAAGGGTGACAAAATGCGCAGCAAGTGAACCTTTGACTGTTTAAGCAAATTTGTCACCACCTGGTAACAAAACATGCCAGAGTCACAAAGCATGCAGGCAGTGCATCCAAAATGTGCCAGGGTAACAAAACATGCCACAACAGACCCTTGATGAACTGACCACACAGATCATCCACAAGCCAAACAAAGACTACCATATATATATATATATATATATGCCACAGTGTGTCCAGAACAGTGACACTGCCCCAATCTCCTGACAGGACTGGTTCATACAATCACAGACCAAGTTGTGAAGTCCTCTGCACCAGATAGGGTGGCAGCTAACTTTGTGCATTTGACTTTTTAGGTACCTCCTACTCCTCTTCACTATTACAGCCTCACAGTCTTATCACCCACACAGGGCTTATGGGTAAACAGAAAATCAGTCTGGTTTCTGACCCTGCTGACATGTGTGCAGGCAGTGACACAGTTTAGAACTAATACTGTAATTGAAGGCTGGTATGCAAGTCCTGTATTACCACCACTGTCCCCTTTCCGGGGCTAGCAGCCCTGGCCCCTATGCACAGCCTTGTGCTGTGGGATGAGCAGCACTGATCCACTTATTGACCCCGGCCCAAAAGGCCACAAGCCTGTTCTACATACTGGCCTTCATTCAACTTTCAGGTGTCAAGGCCACAGGCAAACAGGTTGATTTGAGCCTGTCCAAAGTTTCACTTTCAACATGATCTTATGAAATCTTCTATCTTAAATTATATTATGCACATTTTTGCACTGTGGTAAGGTTTGCTTGGTTATAATGTATTTAATATATTTTTGTCTCTCCCCTACCCCCCCCCCCCCCCACCAAAAAAATAAATAAAAAATAAATATTACTTATTAGAACTAGAAGAAAAAAGAAAAACAAGAAAATAATTCATATAATATAGATAGTATATATAGGAAGAAGTAAACAAGAGAGATAACATTACTTATAATAAGTTACCCACATCAGCATAAAACAAAAAAATTGAAATGATATGCTCACTCTACAAATATCAAAACAAAAAAAAATTGAATTGATTTTAAAACCTTTCAATGTAAATTATAATCATATATATAATATATATTGCTACAGAAGCTAAAAACAACAACTGCAACAACACTCAGGCCAGCTTGCTGGAGTTTCCACAGATCCGCATTTCAATTTTTCATATTTTGCTGATTTTTGATTCAGTGCATGCTGTGATAAAGCACTGAAATCATTCCCGGTGTCCTCGTCTTAGTTCCTGCAAACAACTGTCTTTATCTGCCAGTTCAACACATTTGTTCTTTATTATGTGGAACAGGTTTAGTAAGTATGTTACTTCTAATATAAATAGGCAAGAAGGTAATGGTAGACCAAAAGGTACCAATAATGATGACTACAAATATGCAAGAAGAATGTCAATTTGTTGTCTTAATTTTTTACCTGACTTGGTAAAACAAGCTGATGATTTGCTAATGCTATAACAGGACATCACTTTGAATATATGTATATCATTTTATTCTTTTTAGCAAGTGCTTCACATCACAAACATTACTAACAACATCACACACATCAGTTCATTTTGGACATGTTATAAAGTTATGAACACATAGCTGTCATTTGTCATTTTTACACAGCAGATCCAGAATGGCCAAAATACCCCAAAAATGATTAACCAAACACTGCAAAGCAAAAACAATATTTTGTTGTGTGCTTGCAGTGATTATGTTTTATCAACAAAATATTGGGAAGGACAGATCATGCAAATGATACTTTGTTGTGAAGTTATGGCAATGTCAGCTGCTCCAAATTAACATGCAAATTTTACAGCGGTCTCGCTGCCTTTCAGATATCTGCATCAACCAGCACAAAACATACCTAATTTGCATCAGTGGTATGAAAAACATGTACAGCATAACCTACAATTAGCGCACAATGAAAAAAAATAAAAAATGATGGACTAACTTGAATGTAGCTTACGATCTATAGTATAAAGTGAGTGGATGAAAATTGTAAAAGAAAAGTCTATCTGTGCACCAAAAAAATGGAAACATTCAGTAAATTTGCCATTCCCAAAAAGTTTGAATAGATGAAAACACTGTACGTGGTATAACTGTGCAGCAGATGATGTCGGCAAACACAGTTCTTGTCTACCATGGGATTTGGTAATGAGATGAAGTTGAAATCGAAGCTGCTGCCATTTCCTCTCATTCATGTTTGGTGTCAACAAGTGTTTTGTTTTTGTAGTCTTTTGGCATCAGCCTTTGAGTAAATTATGATAAACACTGACAGACTAGGCATGCCAGATCATTCCCAATTCCATGTCTGGGAGCATGTCCTGTGTTGACTGATTGGAAATCAGCACTGGTCAGTTTGACAAGATACGCCATTTCTGGCCAGTCTGATACAAAGACCAATTCTTTTTCTGGATATGAGCCTGTGCCAAAAGGTGCTCGGCAAGGACCATCCATTTTTTGGTCCTAAATGCTTCTTCAGGTTTAAGTTTTCTCTGAACAAACCTAACTTTATCTGAAAGAGTATGCATCAAAGAGATAATAAAGATAAACTTGACTCCCAAAGTCAGTTCTGAGTTAGTAAAATATGAAAATTTACACCAAGTCCGGGCCGAAAATTGGCAAAGGAAGGGTGGACATTTCGGGTGCACCGCTTCAGTTGTCGTTTTGTTTGCATCTTTCTTCTTTAGGCAATTTTCCCTTTGCTGCCTGACAGGACATAGTCAAAGCTTTCTAATGCTTGTGAAAACGGCTCATAACTACTTGCAAAATCTGAATAATTGAAATAAACATAAGCTTATTTCGATCGAAACGCACTGGGTCCGGTTCCGATGCTGACGAAAACGTTCGTCTGCTACTATTCACTGCTGACTTGTGGGTGGTGAAACAAAGAAGCTGTTGCTAAAATCAGTGTTCAGTCAAAAGCAGTGATAATAAAAGCGTTGGATTCCGTTCGTAATAAAAAAAATCAAGTTTAAAATTTCAAGTTTTTATTTTGTCAGGCCGTTACGATCGAAAAATTGCCGATCCTGGGGATAAACACTGATTTTGTGACCGCGGTCTTTTTGCACAAAGCGCGGCCATGTTTACCCACAGTGCTTTGCGTCTACTTTCTCTTCCAACATGGTGCCGACAAGGAACGGTGAGTGAATTTTCGATTTGGGTCATGTACCTTTTTACAGTTTCGATCAAAATGTGATGTTGCATCCGACAGATTAAACTGTTACTTTTCATTGATACAACGTTATTTTTGCATTTGCATTCGTAATTGTAAGTGAAGTGACCATTATTAAACAGGTTTCAGTCGGCAGTGTGCAAATTCAAAGCGATGTCTTTGTTCAATAGCCAGCTGTTTCTCGGATGACACAAGCGGGCCTTAGGTCAGTGTTTCGATCGCGAGTGACTGATTTTTGCACATTAATGTCCAAGTTTCGATCAAGGGAACTAGTTTTTTCTTAGTGTTTCGACTGAAAGAGAAAAACGTATACATTCAAGTGTTTACTTCGTAAAGGCGAAAATACCTGTGTTTACGATGACACACGTTTCGGAATTGGTTTTTTTCATTTATTCAGTCGATCGGAACAGCATGGTGCCATGACACAAACTCTTACTCCTCAGTACACTTCTGCAACTCTACAGGTTTATTATTGCCGTCTGTGATGTGAACTAAGAGTTGAAAAAAAAAGGCATAGCCGTAAATTATCTATTTATACCAATTTATACAAATTATACAAACACACACCAACAACAAAAAGAAAAGAAGCATTACCATGACATTAACATTGTGATTAGGGAGATGATTTTTTTTTTTTTTTAACTCTTCCCAGGCCTTCCCATTTCCCTGGGATGAATACAGTATATTGTTATTGAATATTGTTGTTTTGATTCTATTTCTAGCAGGACAGATGCATTCTAAAGTATGTGCTGAAACTAGTGAAAGCCAGAATAGAATTTCTTAACTGATGTAGTTTTATATGTGCACTGCAGTACAAATACAATACAGTGCAGCATATAAAGTAAAATTCTTGTGGCAATTCACTATAAATATGCAACATGAAGACAAAAAATTCATACAACACAAAATACAATACACTGTGGCACAATGTAGGGTGGGGGTGGAAGTTAGTAGGGAGAAAAGACCAAATGAACAGAAATTTAAAAAAGGAGAGGGTAACCTGGTATTTGTGTTATTATGTTTCAACTACAGTACTATATAGATACTATATTAGTATATAGATATATATATGTTAGTAATATTACCTAATGTCTGATATAGATGTATATATATATTCTGGGGAAAAGTCAAAACACACACACGTGCGCGTGCAGACACACACAATATCTTATATGCATGTACGTCTCCAGAGTTGCATACATATAAATATGGAGACATATCCCCCAAAACAGTTGTTATATTGCCTTATTTTGTACACATGCATGTTTCTTTTCAGGCTAAAGAGGTTGATGCTCCAAAAGGGGAAGAGCAAGTGTTTTTCAAGACACAGCAGGGACAATATTAGTGGAGCATGAAGCCAGATTCGTCCTGGGAAGCACTGCAGTACTTAGGAACAGCAGAGAAATAAAGATATGTCTCAATGTTGAACTGCCAACTCACTGAAAACAAATCTTTTAAATTTATTAGGATGGGAAGAATTAGTGTTAACATGGGAAATTCTCTATGCTTTGTCATCAGTTTGCAGATTTTGCATTACTGTTTCTGGGTACTTACAATGTGTTACAGTTGTTATTCCAGGTAGTGAGACTTGAATGCCAAATCAATGCCTTTGGTAATTGAATTTTACCTTCTGTTAACAATAGGGTACAGGGTGAATGTACATTTGTAATTCACATGGTTTTCTGTTTTGTCAATAATAATGACAACTTGGCTATACTTTTTCTAAGTCACATACTGACTGTCCAGTGTTACATATTCCATTGTGTCCTCTGATTGATATGCATGGCATCCGACAGTGCATTACTTTAAATAATGGTTTTGGCCTTGTTCAATATTTACAGCAATGTGTCAGATGTAGGAAAACTAAGTGATTTTATTAGCTGTGCATATGTTTTACAGGAAAGGAAAGTTTACAAACTTTACAAAGGGAAGTGTTGTGTCTACCACAGAGTTGTTACATCCACAGATAAAATGCTTAAAAAGGGCCTTTGACAAAATTACAACTATACAAGCAACTTGTTTAATGCTGCAGTCATCAAAACTACTACTAAATCAGCTGGTAACATCTTGTTGCAGTGTAGGGAAATTAGCACTGTTATTTTATAAGCTGTGTATTGTGAGCATGGGAAATGTTATGTCCATCCAATAATCATTACATCCGACAGATAAAATGTAAAAAAAATGTCATTGATGACCTTATTTCATGCTGCAGTCATGGAAACAACTATGCTTGATAAATTCTAATAAACACATCCTATTTTTGATTCAGTGTTGTGTTTCATTTTTATTTTATTAAAAAAATTAAGGTGGCAGTCTGTCGGATGTAACACAGGACATCATTGTTATGATTTTGAATATGAAATAAAAAGTGAATTCAGTCACTTTAAGTTCTACTGTCTTGTTATAAACGATGGATGTTTATTTTCCCCACAGGGGGTGGGGATAGCTCAGTGGTTAGAGCGCCGGACTTGTGATTGAAAGGTCACGGGTTCGAAGCCCTGCTGGAACGGCGGGAGAATTTTCTTCTCCAGGGTCGACTTTCTGTGCTGACTCTTATTTCGGTATCCGTTCCACCCCTGTGTTACCACAGTAGCACGTAAAAAATCCCGGTCATTCTGCCAAAAGTGCAGGTGGCAGGTTGCAGCTAAACACGCATACACCTTATGTATGTGGCTTTTATTGAACCGTGCTTCGGCATTGGTCACAACTTGTCCCTAATATGTAAAATGACATCTGAGGACATTAAGCATCAACTCATCATCATCATCTTTTCCCCACAGATTGATAGCAATCATTAAATTTAAAGATTAAATCAGAACAAACATTGTGTCCTGTGTTGCAATCCGACAGATTCAGGTGTCCGTCTTTAAATGTCTTTTTCTCAGACTTGCTTCATCAAGTTATCTTTTTTAGACCTGAAATGTATATAAAAAAAGACTTATCTTTTAAATGGTGTTACTTGCTAAATGACTTTTCTGCTTTTATTTTTCACTCTAATGTCCACCTTCTAAGCAGCACCTTTTGGCACATGCTCATATAAATGGGTTTATTAGGATTCACGTACATATGAATCATTATCGTTCTTTGGAAATGTACACGCATTTTATTCACAGATAAAGTGCTACCAACTATTAGGGGCATGGCTCAGACTGGGGGTAGGGGTGGGGTTTATTACTTCACAGACCAAAAATGATAGTAGCTTATGTCAATATGTGTTTATTTTGTTGTCCAGATTCCACCCTTCAGTGACTGGACTTGCAGTGCTGTGCGTGCTGGAGAGGAGTGCGGGGCCATGGCTGCAATAACACTGAGTTTGCAAACTTGCAGATCTAGTGTTGAGTGACACGACAGCCACCAGTGAGCCATAACTTGTTGAATGAGTGTTCAGTCATTTTGCGTATGGTGATGCAGCAATGTGGTCTAGATGTGTATGGCACCCAAAAAATGCAACATTTACACAAATTCAGCAATGAGTGCAACTCGTGTTTTAACAACTATAATCAGAACTATTTCAAGTGTCATACAAACTTTTCAAAGTCTTGGGTATCAGTGAACATATTAAGTGCCTACTTAAGAGCTCACAGTCACGCTGTACGTCATGCTCACGACAAATCCTGTCAGCTACCTTTACAAAAATCTAATATTTGCCATTGCTGTCATAAGCATGATCTACCAGTGGTCACTGATGTTTTAGCTCAACTTTTATCCACGAGAACTTTGGATGGATTGATTACATTTGCTGATATTGCACCTTCTCACAAAGAAAATGAGCACACCAATTCACTTATTGCAGTAACACAAACAAAAAATCCTTACTTTCTCCACAATTCACTGCCATTTTTTCCCCTTGCATGGAACAAAGTCAAAGACAGATTTGGTGGGCACAATTGATAATGCAGGAATAAACTGCCAAAAATCACACCAGAAACTGTGTGAGTCGCAAAACAAATGTAACACATAATGTGATCAATCACACAAAGACTTGTAATGCTAAAAATCGCAACATTTCAAGCTTCTCAGTGTAGTGGTGGAATTAATTTCTGTTTTATGTTCAATCAGACTGTTTCAGGCAGGCTGCAATAAACTTTTTTCTTCTTCTTTTTTTTCAAGATCCTGTCATTTGTTTAGTATTCTTATGCCAAACAAAATGTTCATGCCAACAAGTGACATATGTAGTCCGGTTACTACTTTCAATAAAATCTTGCTTTTGAGGATGCTGATTTTGAAAATGATGCCTTAGAATCCTTCAACAATCATTTAGATTTTTTTAGAAGCTATTGTGATTGGTTGTTTTTTGTTTGTTGTGTTTCTATTTCTAAGATTTTGTTGTTGCCAATCATTGGCACTGATTTCTATATCACACAAGTCGTGGTCTAAAATGAGTTTCATGACACAGAATAATTTTGTTAAAGCATGTTTGCACCAATTTTAACATTGTACATGGTCCAAACAAACTTAAAGGTCAAGTTCAAACTCTCTACTCAGACTATTAAAGGTATTATTAATTATTTTTCATGTTGACCAGCGCAAAGTGCCTAAATCGCTTTCCAAAACTTGGTAGTGCACAAAACAATTCATTTGATGCCATTTCTGACACATCACCATATATAATATAATCTAGAACAGCACTACTAGTACTACCAGTAGCACAGTAGTACTAATACAGTAGTAGTAGTACACAATATAATATAATCAACTCTGTAACACACCAATGCTAGACGGTGCTAGTGTATGACTCTATGAGTGTTCAAAGCTGTACAACATGTTCAAAGCAGCTAGCCATTGCACCAGAACCAACTACCACACAGCTTTGGTTGCTAAATGTAAATTTGTCACATGTTCTGTACAAATGCACTCATCCATATACAGTTATAGTACAGCAGTCCCAGTAGACTGTAAACAGTGTAATGTCTGTTTTGTTTCATACTGGTCAATGTGTTATCAGCACTTGCACAAATACTGTTAGAGTAGTAATACAACTAATACAGTAAATGAGTTTTATACTGTAGCAATGTTAAGACGCTGCCAATAGCCAGTCAGTTCCTTGTCCTCAAAAATACAGGCATAATACAGAATTAAGTCAGTTCAATGTACAAATAGTTCACAACTGACACTCATTTCATCTACGTTGTAGTCTAGTCGGTCCTGGTACGATGACGGGCCGCATGGTTCAAAGCGTGTCCACTCAAGTACTCGAACACGAAAACTTTGTTACATTTACAAGGATTTAGATTAGGTGAGATGTCAACACACGAATAAATTGACCATTAAATGCTGTAATTGCTAATACTCACCTTCTCTATAATCCCAAGCTCTCCTTTTTTCATGATGTCCCTTATGATAATGGCAGCTCGGTTTGATACCGAGACAGAAGCCGCTAAAATGCGCATAAGTAACGGTGATGTCGTAGCCGCCATTTTGGTAACACAGGTAAATGGTACCGCATGTACAAGTCGTAAACGCTAAACGGGCTTTAGAAAATATGAACTATAAACATTTCAACTAACAGAAATTCTAATTAAATTCTAATGCCAAATCATACTATATATCAATTTTTCACAGTCATATAGTCCAGACGTTTGCGACATCCACCAACCACTACACATGCGCATCAGCTTACTTCCGTTGTACACATGGAACTTCTGACACGAATGCGATATCTTCGAATAGTTTGTGTTTGAGGCGTTTTAACATATTTCTGTGAAAATGTGGGGTCTTTTCAGCAGAGATCCAACAAAAGACTTCAATTATGAAATTGGAGAAAAGATTCCTGGCCTCGAGGACAAGTCCTTGTGGACTCTTCACAGCGGGAAAAAGAAGGTTTTACAATTATTGTTTATTTTTTCGTTGATGATGGTTTTCAAGTTTCGGTTCCAGCAAAGCAGCTGAATGGGCATATGAGCCTGTGACAAAAGGTCGTGATCTAAAGTGGGACACACTGCCTCAAAATCAAACTCCCAGTAAGCTATTTTCAGTCTTACCATTAGAAAGTGGTATGTTTCAAGTAACTATTTCAATCATCAAAAAATGGTTTTGATCCAAGTGTGTGCTGTATGGCATCAAAACGGGGGTCAGGTCAGGTGTGGACGTTTGTAACAATGGACACAGTGAATGTCATAATAATACAGAGAAAAACCATTTGTATGCAATTTTAATGCTTCTGGTGCATTTAAGTAGCTGCTAGTAATAAAATCAGAGCAGGCAGGACAAACAAATTCTGCTTTAAATGTAAAGTATTATGTAATCACTGTGTCCAAATTTTGCGCTCAAGAATCTAGTTCTACAAATAATCATTTCAAACACATAACAACTTCAGTAAAGTTTTCAAACAAGGAACACTTTATTTCATAGTATACACTGTAATGATAAATGCAAAAAAAATGCAAGGCAGGAGGCATATTCACACATTCCAGCTTGTTTAAGTGGACGAACGTAACACTATGGCAGTGGAAACAGTCTATGAAAACCAAGATACTATTTCACCCAGACTGAACAAACAGCACACAACTGTAGTGAATCTAGGCACAGTAACAGTATGATATGACAGGTTAAACTTAAAGGAGCGACTTTCTGAACATGCAGATCACATTAAAACTTTAGGACAATTTATAAGACCCCCCCCCCCCCCCCAAAAAAAAAAAGAGAAAAAAAAGAAGAAAAAAAAAGACATCCTCTCAAACTAAACCTGTCAATCACTGTCAGTGAAAAACTGCTGCCTCACTTTGCACTCAGTGTCAGGGAAACTTTTTTTCTGTTTGCAATCAAGAAATCCCAATAAGATAAGTCCGGTGGTGAGAGCCTGAAGAACATGCTTCCTTTTTGTGTGTGAAGAACTGGATCCATACATGATTTTCTGCTTGGCACACTTCCAGAACCTGCCACAGTTATCAAAAGTAACATAATTTAATACAGACTTGAATACCTGGGACAGACAGACGTCATCTAATGTATGCTTACTAAAACTAAAAGAAAAACAACACATTAAAAATGTGATCAGGTCACAAAGTATGGCATCTTTAAGTCAGATACCTGTATTAATTTTTTCAGTATGTAAAAAAGGAAAACAGAAAAATGATACATGTACTTTGGACTGTAACAATCCTAAAGTGCCCTTACATACCAAAGGTCTTTATTTATACAAGAGCAGTGACAATTTTTATAATAAATTGTAAGACAATCTTCACCCCCCCCCCACCCCCCACCCCCCCCACCACCGGCCCCCAAAGTCGGCCTTCATGCACAGTTAATCAATAAAAATAAAAATAAATTTACAGTGGCAAGTCAACTATTACATGTAACGCGGAAAGGAAACAAAATTAAGACTGCAAAACAAAGGAAAGGGGGACGGGGGGTAGCACTGTGCCCATGTCACGTTCACCTGCTACAAAGTTTACAAAGTACTTGTTTAATATGCACAAGCCTCCAGTCAGACGTAAAAGTTTGTAAACAACCACTTGAAGGGTAAGTAAGCTGTGAGCCATTTCAACTTTTAAATCGACCGCTTACCTAAATCAGCAATAATTACAGACATAGACGGACTGCAGACTAACGTAAGAAAAGACATCTGGACACACGTAACACAGACACAGTCACAAACTGTGTCCAAAAACTGAAATTGCCCCCTTCCCGCCATAATACGATGAAGTAAACAAAGCACACTACCAGTGCCATTTATATCACTTACTAGGGGCTAAGAAAGCATTTGTTTGGGAAAATATATGATGAGGACAGAAATTCGACACTTATGTGGGTCGTTCGTAACATTTAGGACATACGTAACAAAACAAAATAACCGGACACAGTCAGAATACTCACCGCCACCCCTTCGACGAAACCATTGTCAGCGACAAGCGGCCATGTGATGTCAACAGGAAGGCCAGTGGTAGTTTTAGAAGCGGTCAGCAGTAATTAAATGTTTGCGATGCCGATAAAATTTGCAAAAGGTCGTTCGTAACAAATGGACAAAGTTTCAGATTTTTTACGTCTGGGTAAAAAAAATGAAACACGGAAATGCCCCCAGTGAAAACATCGACTGCTTTCGGTGCGCGATTGATATGCAAATAAGAGAAGCGAAGGTCCGCAGTGAATGCAATGGCGGACGGTAGCAGACGATCTTTAAACTTACGGGAAATTTGGACACAGTCCGTTACGAACGGCCAGTGTATTTTCAGTTTCGTTTTTTTGGTTATGAAACGTCACGCATGGCTTACAATTCGACTGGATACTAAATTTAGATTATTCAGTAGTCAAATGGTGTACAAGTTGTGAAGAATAGTTCAGCTGGTTAGTTGCGGTTTTGAGCTGAAGTCAAACAACCCACGTTGTCCCACTTTCCGGAAGCCGCTTTTCGTCGATTTTCGTCAAGTATTTTTGTTTTTAATCCTCTTCTTGGGGACCAAAGCTGCCAATTTTTACTTTAACTACTCATCAATGCATACTGAATAAAAGCAACCACAGTTTCATGTAACTCTAGTAAGACGAAAATAAATAGGAGCATACAAACATACCCGGGTTAAGCGGGAGCACCTTTTGTCACAGGCTCATATCACATTTGTAGCACAGGGTGTCAGCAGAAAATAAAAGTTTCTTTCATGCATAAAAACTGTATTCTTTTGCTTCATCGACTATGCATGTAAAGTTGTTTTAGTTGTGGTCCAGTGAAAGAAATTTGTTGTTGATAATGATACTAATTTTACTATTACACTATTAGTGTTACAGTATTAGTATTATTAAACAGTAGATATAATAATAACCAAATTACTATCCAACACATTATCATTTTAAATCATAGAAAGTAAAGTTTTTCATGGCTGATGATTTGTAGGATCAAATAACAAAACTGTAAAGTGTCACAGCAGGCCTGTTGCGTAGTAAACTAGTATAGGCAATGTCCACTTTTAGCCCCATTGGTTCATGGTCCTGAAATGGTGTGTGTGTGTGTGTGTGTGTGTGTGTGTGTGTGTATGTGTGTGTGGACAGAATGAACTTGAAGTATGCAGTAGGTTGGCATATCCACATATGACCCATTCTCAAAACCTGAAATGGGCTAATGGTCTCATGTTTGCCCACGCTAAAACAGTAAAAGTAAACCTACGATTATGCTATGCATCTCAATTTTGTTTTATTGTGTTGTACAAAGAAATACATATAATAACTATGTGTTTGTTACTTGAGCGAAAGTACGGTTTATTTGTGTGAATGAACTGAAATTTGTGTAAATACTTCCCATGAAAACGTGGTACCAGCACCGATGTTTAAATTAACTTAAAGTGACTCACCACTACTGAGTTCTGTCAGAAACTAAATTGTTTTATCGATGAATAATACTTTTATTCTTCATCCTATTAAAAAGAAAAAGGAAACTTTTTATGTGTTATTTATATTAATTTATTATGGAGTACTGAATATTGGCGATCAGTCGTGACGCGTCCCGTCATTGCTCAGAATGTTTTTTAAAAAGCTCCACTCGGCTCTTAAATGAATAAATTGCTGTAACAAGTCCATCAGTGCGTGTGTCTTTACAGCAGGAATAGTCTGCATCATTTATTTAAACTGTTCTGTTGTCATGTCATCACTACCAATCAAATTTGAAACCTAAACGAACTGCTCAGTGCAGCAATATGTTCTGATCCTAGTTTTGTAGTACCAGGTGACCCAGAAGTAGTCAGCTTTGTTTTGATGTAAAAAATGGTGAAAACCAGGCATGGCTAGCAATTTACTTTTCTTGTCATTGACAAATGACGTCCAAACATTACATCACGTCCAATCACATTTACAGCACTTTTACACACGTTTCACACTATTTAGTGACTAAATCATGGCTAATTTCCATGTATGGAATGATTGGTCGATGTGGCAACAATGTAGTCCACGTCGAAAGCAGATAGTTTCAGTTGCACACAGATCAAATTTGAAGACGATGAATTCAGACTCAGAGTGACAAAAAGCAAATTCCTGTCATATAATCACGACCGAGAACATGGTCAACTTTACCAAATTAGGACTGATATGTCATCAAAATGCTTCTTTAATTAAAAAAGCTTATTGTAATTGCGAAACACCAATCTTGTTTCAGCTTTTCAAACAGAATTTGGGGACTTTTTTTTAGAAATGGAAAAAAGAAAAGAAAAAAAGAAAAATGAAAGAAAAGAAAAAGAACAATAATAGATGTATAATAGTAATACATTAATAGTTTTTAGCACCCTGCAATATCTGTCATGCTTGTATGATACTGCAGTGTCAAAGTTTTGACTGCATCAAAGTAGAAATAAATCAAATGTGAAAAATGTATCACATAATTCATTAATACTATAAGTATAATAGACTGTTTTGAGATTTTTGATTGACATGATGATGATAAAAAAAATCTTAATCTCTGATATTATTGAGTTTTCTGCATTTTTTTCTGGTTGTTACACTGCATATAAAATAAATAGTATTTGTACCATGTATGATCTGTGTTTGTTAATTACTGTCAATATTTTGTTTAATGCAAAGCACAAATAATTCAAGGACTTTTGTTGGACGTTACTGATGATATGACATTTTCATTCAAAATCAATAATAAAAAAAATCATTTATGAAATAAGTCTTATTTCAGCTGGTGACAGCAACACATCTTTCAGTTAATGTATATTTAACAACATATGCTGATTATGTTAATACTTTGACTACTTTTCATGTCATCAGTCACATCCGATCAAGGTAGGCAGTTTCAATAAAATTGCCTTCAACATCAACAATTGGCCACAAATTATCTTCTAGCTATATTTAGAAAATATAAAGTTAGATAACCCACTAATACTAAGATTTCCATATATATATATGCCATTGATTTATTCCCTCTTGTGTCATACTTCACAGATGACGTTCTGAGAATGGGTCATATATATATATATATCAATTCATTCTGTACTATGCCAGTGCTATAAACAAATACGCACGCAGGCATCCTGCCACCATTTGAGACAGCAAACCGACAGGGCTAAAAGTTGATATTGCCAATACATATTATAATATATATTATTTATCAATCGTAATATAAATATGATAATTGATACGGTGGTCAGATTACTGAGGCTAAGGGTAAGACTGGTCTTTGCCAGCCTAAGCTATTCTTTTCTAACTTTCAACACTGCACTGCACTGTCTGCACTGTCTGCAGTCACTGCGTCTTAGTATCTAGGACCTCACGTCTTGATAATAATAATACAGTAGCGTAATATAATAATAATACAGTAGCGTAATAATGATAATAATAATACAGTAGCATAATAATGGGGTCTTCAGACACTGTGGAGACTATTGGTATGTGATACCAGCAATTAAAGAAAAATTCTGGTGCCAAGCATGACAAAGCCCGTTTTTTCACTACCAGTACCATCAGATGTTTAAATTTAACATGTATGTGCCTGTTGCATGGGCTTTGATGTTCAGCTTATCTTCCAAGCTAAATGACTGTAAATTGCTTACAACTATTGAATGTGGAACTGCGTAGCCCACCACTGTTAGAGTGTTGGTCTGAGACTGAGGATCAAGAATTGGGAGAAAGTTGTTTAGCCCTCTGAGTCTGACTGCCTGAGTCTCAGTTCAGCTTCAAGTAAAGAGAGAGAGATTGCCTGGCTGATGGTGCAGTTGTTGATGTTTTAAAATGGAGTTCATGGGGGGTTGGCTAACATGCTGAATTGTAAATCTAGTGACTGAGGTGGGACTTCTGAATGTGACACGGTGAAGGACAAGTACCTTCCGACTTGTCAGTTCCTTTTTCAGTCTCAGTTTCATGTGCACAGCACACACAAAGATGATTGTGCACAATAAAGATTCCATGTCCATCTTTCAATAATTAGAAGAAGGCCCAATGGCTGGTGGCATAAAAACAGCATTAATGTGTTGATCAGAATAATCAAAATGATGCAAAAAGAAATTCATAACCCTTTGCTTGTGATTTTACGTCACAGTGTCATAACCAATTGACTGCAGAACTTTGGGGTCACCTCTGATTGTAGCAGCAGAGTGGTTCCTGTATTTAAGCCCGGTGTTTGCTTCTTGTAATTTTGTTTAAAAGCTAATTAGCGCTGTCAGTGTTTATGGACTCCTTGTTTTTTTTTCAGGGATCTGGGGATCCAGTGTCTGTCTTTGCATTTGATGTGAAAGCAGCCAGTGAATCACAGGTGAGAAAGGGCATTACAGTTACACTGTACAGTGGATGTGAGAAACATCCAAGTTGTATATATAATATATAACCTTACCGATAAGGTGATTTTTTTATTTGATTTCTTTTAGTTTTTTTTAGTTTTTTTTTATTGTCTGATTTAGGACTGAAACCTCTTTTGGGTTGCTTGTGGAACTGATTTTCAAAACTAATTCTAAATGTTGGCTTTTGGGAAAAAGCAGATGGAGTGTAGTGATAACCTACACTGGTTAGTATTTTAGACATAATCACAATTCACATTCACTGATTTGATAGATTTACTCTCAGTGGTTTAGTGCTTCTCAGAGGTTTTTGAACAGTTTCTGTTTCCAGACTGCTTGTTGGGGGATACTTTATCACAGGTTGTACACAGCTCTGGGTAAAAACAGAGTTTCAGATTTTTTAGTCATATTGTTCTAAAGGTGAACCTACTGAAAGTCTGTATGCGTTCATCTTGATCTCCGTGATTCATTGATTGTGTGCAGTTCCAGCTCAGGACAGTCAACCACTGCCAGTTTGTTGTCAGTCTAGAAGAGCATCATCACCAGCCCTGACTTATTACAGACAAGACGTCAAACAAATACATGGATGTTGTGATTTGATTGATAAATGTCCACAGGTGCAGACAGCAAAAGGTGCTGTAAAAAGACTGAAGACTCTGAGGCATCCAAACATTCTGACATTTTTAGATGATGTTGAGGTGAGTGGTTGAGTCGGACACAGTCTGCTTTGGTTGTGATTTCATTATTATCCAGGTCTGCCTGTGGATCAGATTTTGCATACATGTGTGTGCTTCGATCCTTTTGCCAGTCCATTGTTTCCAATTTTGGTGACAAAACTGCACATCACATCTTCTGTGTGTAGAGCTCTACATGTCCAGTTAGGGATAAATTGGCTTTCATATATAATATCTATTATGCATGTTAGATACATGTATACAGTACATTCATACAGAGGCTAGGGATACTCTGCTTACATGTCTTAGTCTTAGTTTAGTAGCATTATTAGCTAGTTTTACAACTTTTAGTAGCATTATTAATTTTAGTAGCATTATTAACTAGTTTTAGTAGCATTATTAACTGCTTATGGAATTCCACTTTCAAGGGATTCATTTAGATTTAAAAACAAGGACAGATGTGAGCAGGTTTATGGAAAAACAGTGAAAGTTGGCAGTCCCTTTGACAATTGCAAAGCTGTAAGAATGACTTCTGCTGGTGATTGGAGGTACACTGAGGGAGAGAAAGGAGTCTGCATTAAGCTGATAAACGATACTGAGTCTAGTACATGGTCACGAGCCAGTTAAAGATGGACGACATCAGATCTGACCTGAAAATATAAACAAGCTCAAGCATTTGTGTGAAAGAACTGGAAGTCATATTTTCAGGTCACAGCAGCATTAGACTGTTAAAAGTGGCAGTTGTGTGTAGATTATGTAAGTTACTGGATAGTACTTGTAAGTTACTGGATAGTACCCAGTGCAGTGTATTTTTTCTAATTGGTGGTTGCAGACTGACAAAGTCATCTATTTCGCCACAGAGCCAGTGGTGCCACTGGAGAACTATTTACAAAACAACAGTGACAGTCACAATGAAACAGCCATCTCATGGGGTCTTCATCAGGTCCTGGTAAGGAGTGAAAAAACACACCAGTCAAATGTTGAATTTAATAATAAGAAGAATGGTATACTTTTACTTTCACAGAACCTACCCCATGGCTACAGGTGCTTTACAGCACTTGATAAACAGCATCCATACTGGCTACATATATCTCAGTTGGAACACTCGCACATACGTATAAGTCTGTACGCTTGCTTGCGTTCATCCACTTGAACTGAGAGAACAAGTCAAAATAGCAACAAACAAGAATGCCTTCACAATCTGAATACTTTTATACAGTATAGTATTAAGGTGCCTTCACAATCTGAATACTTTTATACGGCATAGTATTAATGTGCCTTCACATTCTGAATACTTTTATACGGTATAGTATTAATGTGCCTTCACATTCAGAAAACTTTTATACAGTATAGTATTAATGTGTCTTCACAGTCTGAATGCTATACAGTATAGTATTAATGTGCATTCACAGTCTGAATGCTATACAGTATAGTATTAATGTGCCTTCACAGTCTGAATGCTATACAGTATAGTATTAATGTGCCTTCACAGTCTGAATGCTATACAGTATAGTATTAATGTGCCTTCACAGTCTGAATGCTATACAGTATTTTCACAATCTGAATGCTTTAATACAATATAGTATTGGCTAACATTATACTTATAGCACAGTATGTGTCATTTTGATTCATTCATTGCCTAAGTAAACTGCTTGCTCTTGAATGAGTATGGCCAGGTGTAATTGAATTAAATGTTTTCAACTTCTGGGGATAGTTTTGAAGCTTGAATAAGTCATCAAGTTAAAACACAAGATTATATCTTTCTGAGTGGAACTACATTGCACCATACAAACCATGAATAAATTTCTTCTTTGATGTCCATTCTTTTCCAGAAAGGACTGTCGTTTCTAGTAAACGACTGTAACCTGATCCACAACAATGTTTGCATGGCATCCATCTTTGTGGATCCGGCAGGCGAATGGAAGCTAGGGGGCGTTGACTACATGTACCCAGCTGAGGGGGCCGACAGCATACCCCCCGTCAAAATCCTGCCAGTGCTGCAGAAGTATGACCCCCCTGAAAAGGCTGACGGTGCCAGAGTGATAGGAAATAAATGGTAGGTGTTGGCGTTAGTCAAGCTATTGCCTAAAAGTAATGGGATTTAGGATGTATATCTGTGGTGGGAAAGGTTGGTATATTCAGTGGGTTTTGACAGAGTTTTTGCTGATTGTATCAGCATAGCATACTGGTACATATAAGTGATAATGGCTTATTATGCTGCAGTACAATTGACATGCGCACAACACACATACATGCACAAAACGTGCACGCATGCATGAACAGAGAGCTGTGACTGTGGCTTACAACGTATCCTGTCCTGTCTCAGTCGTTGGTAGAACTGTGCAGACTTTTTAACCAGGGCAGCCTTTTTCCCTCTGCTGTGAGTGTGAGACCACCAGACAATCACTGTGCAGCTTTGTGTGGGGTGTCTGAAGGCGTAGACCCAAAGACCACCGGACAATCACCGTGCAGCTTTGTGTGGGGTGTCTGAAGGCGTAGACCCAAAGACCACCGGACAATCACCGTGCAGCTTTGTGTGGGGTGTCTGAAGGCGTAGACCCAAAGACCACCAGACAATCACCGTGCAGCTTTGTGTGGGGTGTCTGAAGGCGTAGACCCAAAGACCAAGGAAACAGGAGCATGTGACTGCTGGAACAGGGCTTGAAGCGGCCACCTTTTGAGTTGAATCCAAGGATGAGGGTGGTGTTGTGATTTCTTTCTCTTTTACAACTGCTAGTTTGGTTTGGTTTGTTTCAGGGCCTCTGACATGTGGGGCTTGGGCTGCCTGATATGGGAGGTGTTCAATGGAACCCTGCCCCGAACAGCTGCCCTCAAGTCGCTAGGCAAGGTGGGGCACTTTTCTTTTCCTTTTTCTTCTTCACTTCTATTTGGGCTTTCTTTTCTTTGTATTAATTCCACCTTCCTACTTTCAGTGTTGTATTTCTTTATTAAAATGCATAACTGTGTATGTATCTGATTACTGCATGAGTAAGAGCAGATTTACTAGGTTTAAATCTGGATAAGAAAGTTTTATGCAAGGAAATTTTTGCACTTTGATTTACTCTGAATTTGAAATCTTTGGGTTGCATTTTGTGTATAAAAAAATCATAATATTAATATGTCTGAAAAGATTTTTCTTTTTAAATCATCTGACATAATGTTCTCTATAATTTATATGCTCACCTAATATTACCCACATGGTTGACTGAGCATTTAAAGCCAATCATTATCTGTCTGTTGTATGTGTGTCTGTCCAGATTGAGCCTTTAAAGCTGATCATTTGTTTGTCTGTTGTATACATGTGTGTCTGTCCAGACTGCATACGTAAAGTATCATTTCTGTGTCTGTTGTACGTGTAAAAGCCGATCATTTCTCTGTCTGTTGTATGGGTGAAAGCCAATCATTTCTGTTTTGTTTGTAAAAGCTGATCATTTCTATGTCTGTTAATGTTATATGTGTGAAAGGTGATCATTTCTCTGTCTGTTCTATGTGTAAAAGCCGATTATTTCTCTGTCTCTTATATGTGTGAAAGCCAGTCATTTCTCTGTTGTATGTGTAAAAGCCAATCATTTCTCTGTCTGTTATATATGTGAATGCTGATCATTTTTCTGTCTGTTGTATGTGTGAAAGCTGATCATTTCTCTGTCTGTTGTATGTGTAAATGCCAGTCCTTTCTCTCTCTGTTGTATGTGTAAATGCCAGTCCTTTCTCTGTCTGTTGTATGTGTAAAAGCCGATCATTTCTGTGTCTATTGTGTGCGTGCCTGTCCAGATTCCTAAAAGCCTGGTGCCCCACTACTGTGAGTTGGTTGGTGCCAACCCCAGATCTCGTCTGTTGTATGTGTAAAAGCCGATCATTTCTGTGTCTGTTGTGTGTGTGCCTGTCCAGATTCCTAAAAGCCTGGTGCCCCACTACTGTGAGTTGGTTGGTGCCAACCCCAGATCTCGTCCCAACCCTGGCCATTTCCTGCAGGAATGTCGTAAGAAGGGTGGGTTCCTCAGCAACTCCTTTGTCGACTCCATGCTGTTCTTGGAAGAAATTCAGGTATTGTACTTGTCTGATGCTTGCAAGCACACTGATGCAAACAATCAGGCATGTGTGCACTTACATACAAGTCACACACACATACATAAACACACACACACACCACATGCACTTATGTACAAGTCACACACATACGCACACACACACACACACATACACACACCACATCACACACATACGCACACACACACACACACCACAAACACACACACCACAAACACACATATCCTATTATTCTCTCCTACTTTCTGTGCCTCAGTTTGTCTGTCTCTCATTTAGTGTTTATACAGTTGTTGTTTTGTTGAGAGGTTTCTATAAATGAACAAAACACCAGCATCTGTGTGTGTGATTCTCTCTCTCTCCAGTGATGACTTCAATGTGTCACTGTGCCTGGCAAGGCGATGTGTTACATTTTTGTTGTTTGTCACGATATTTGATATCTATCTATATATATTTCCATGCTATGTGTGTTTTCAGATCAAAGATCAGGCGGAAAAGAACAAGTTCTTCGCCAGTCTGACTCCCTCCCTGGACTCTTTCCCGCCCCAGATGTGCCGCAACAAGATCTTGCCGCAGCTGTTAAATGCCTTTGAGTACGGCAATGCAGGCTCCTCTGTGCTGGCCCCCATGTTCAAGGTCAGTTCAATTTCCATTTGCCTTAAACTCTTAAGCCCATTCTTAACTGGGTGAACGTTTGTTTGCTGAACATACTTCAGACAGTTTGATGAACTATGATTTGTTTCTTAATTGAACTTTTAGTTCGCCGAACATGATTCGGACATTTCAGTGAACTTTACTTCCTTCTCAGCTGGCCTGTAATGAGATGCAATCTTCGGTCCGAACTTGCAGCAGACACACAGCAGACAGCAGGATCGAAAATGTAGGCTTAAGTCAAGTCAAGTCAAGTCAGTATGCTTTAATCATTCCTCACAGGGTAATTCAGCTAACTACTCTCTCATTCTGGGTCCCCAAGACAAGGCTGTGCCTCCCACAAGTCAACAAATAAAAAAAATCCCTCCGAAGAGAGTGAAGAACCTAGCGACACCATCATCCATTTTTATTTCTTCATCCACAGGAGAGCTCTGCTCTCAGCCAATCAGAGGCCATGTTTGTCAAATAGGGCGAATGTTCCCAGAACATGTTGAGTGAGCTTTTTGGACCCTGAATATAGCTTCATTGCATTTCGCCGAATACTCCCAACTAGGTTTGCGAAGAAAAGTTCGCCCAATTAAGAACCAACTAGGCTCACCGAATACTTCCAACTAGGTTTGCGAACAACCATTCGCCCAATTAAGAACGGGCTTTACATTCTTGAGCTGTTATGGAGGCAGACCCACTACTTTGCAGTTGGATCTCTGGAAATCATTAATTTCACAAGATGGGAGAAGACATTTTTCTTGTGTAATTTGTGAAGTTTTTCAGTTTTTATATAAGTTATAATAACTTATTGCATACTTTATTGCTTCTTCAAAATGCTCTCTTCCTTTTTTTGTTTGTTTCTGTTTCTCCCTTTTGTTATGTTTGGTGAGCCATGTAAAGAACTTTTCACAAAATTGTTAACTTTGTTGTGGAGTACAAAGGCAAGTGAATGTGATCAACTGGAAAAGTTAGTTCAGGAAAAAGAAATGGGTGCAAAACCAAACTTTTACCCTAGGTATGAAATGTTTGGAAGATTTTTCAGGCAGGTTGTTTGAATTTTTAACAGTATGCAGTCTTGTGATGTGGTCAGTGCCCTGATCAAAGCAATTTTTGACCATTGTGCTTAAAATATTGATTTTTCAGATGATTTTATGAAGAAGTACATATTCTGTGCTATGATTGCTTCATCAGACGGTATGATCTGTGATAAGCATTGATGAGTTAATTGTAGTGGCTGGTTGCTGATGATTTGTTCTGTTGTCAGATTGGCAAGCACCTGGACGGGGAGGAGTACCAGCGCAAGATTGTGCCCTGTGTGGTCAAGCTCTTCTCGTCCCCCGACAGATCCACGCGAGTTAACCTCCTCCAGCAGGTGGGTTGGCAAGTGATCTCCATGGTGGAAGGGCTTGGCAAGTGCTGTGACAGATGGATAGGTTTGGCAAGTGCTATGGCATGGATGGGCTTGGCAAGTGCTGTGGCAGATGGATAGGTTTGGCAAGTGCTATGGCATGGATGGGCTTGGCAAGTGCTGTGGCAGATGGATAGGTTTGGCAAGTGCTGTGGCATGGATGGGCTTGGCAAGTGCTGTGGCATGGATGGGCTTGGCAAGTGCTGTGGCAGATGGATAGGTTTGGCAAGTGCTGTGGCATGGATGGGCTTGGCAAGTGCTGTGGCAGGGGAGGGCTTGGCAAGTGCTGTGGCAGGGGAGGACTTGGCAAGTGCTGTGGTGGGGAGGACTTGGCAAGTGCTGTGGTGGGGAGGGCTTGGCAAGTGCTGTGGCAGGGGAGGGCTTGGCAAGTGCTGTGGTGGGGAGGACTTAGCAAGTGCTGTGGTGGGGAGGACTTGGCAAGTGCTGTGGTGGGGAGGGCTTGGCAAGTGCTGTGGTGGGGAGGGCTTGGCAAGTGCTATGATTGGGAGGACTTGGCAAGTGCTGTGGTGGGGAGGGCTTGGCAAGTGCTGTGGTGGGGAGGGCTTGGCAAGTGCTGTGGTGGGGAGGGCTTGGCAAGTGCTATGATTGGGAGGGCTTGGTAAGTGCTATGGCAGTTAGAGGACATGGCAAGTATTATGTCAGATGGATGGGTTTGGCAAGTGCTATGGCAGGGGAGGGCTTGGCAAGTGCAGACCTGTTTACATGTACAGTTTGGGCATATTTTGTGTGCCTAAGAGTTCAGCACATGAAAATACAAAAATAAATACTATCATAAATATTTCTAATATGGTGTTTCATTGGTTTTCCACTGCAGAATATGCTCTGAGTTCTTGGTTTTTGGTGCATGTGTGTAACTGTAAGTCTCATGACCTCTCACTGCCATAGTGTCAGTTTGTGTATTGCACTTTGTGTAGTCTCAGCACTGAATTCTCGGACAGTTAAAGCAAAGCTTGTATTTCCACTGTGAAGTACTAGCTTGTCTCCAGTGAAGGGCCACTGAGAGTGTCTTGACATGTATCATGTTGACACAGGCATCATGTTGACGTGTGTTATGTTGAAACATGCATCATGTTGACACATGCATAATGTTGACACAGGCATCATGTTGACACAAGCATGTTGACACATGTATTATGTTGAGACATGATTATGTTGACACAGGCATCATGTTGACACCTGCATCACATTGATGCATGCATCATGTTGACTCAGGCATCATTGTGACATGCATCATGTTGACACATGCATCATGTTAACACATGCATCATGTTGACACCGGCATGATGTTGACACATGCATGCAAAAGAAACTGGTTTGCTTAGTGCTCATTTTAGGGGTGATTTTGCAGTTAGGTCCCCAAAAGGAGGTTTGCAGTTGCAGTTTGAAAAAAGACAAAGAAAGTGCAAAGTTCCTGATAAACATGCGTGCTTGCTTACATTGTTCTTTGAATTTTGCAGGCACAGGTCAGACAGGATAGACACATCTCACCTGTAGTCATTTGCCTTGCGTGTGTCGTCACCTCTGTTGGTGTGTGTAAAGTGCCAGTGATTTGGGGGCTCATTTTGTGTTTGCAGATTGAGTTCTTTGTGGAGCATCTCTCGCACGGTGTGGTCAATGACCAGATATTTCCCAACATCTCCAGCGGGTTCATGGACACTAACCCTGTAGTCAGAGAGTCCACTGTCAAGGTAATAAGATGGGAGCTGCTGTTCACTTGGAGTGTGTCTGTTTTCTCTTTTAGTGGAGGTGGGTGGGTGGAGGTAGATTTTGGTTTTTGGGGGTGGGTGGGCAGGGTGCATGTCCTTAGTGTTATTTTTTTGAAGGGGGGTAGTGTGTGTGTGTGTGTGGGTGGGTGTGTGCATGTTTGTTATGGCATGTGATAGGTGTTTGTTTCTCTGTGTGTGTGAGTGCGTGCATGAGTGTGTGTGTGCATGTTCATGTAATATATGAGTGGATAAGTCTGCTGTAGATGGGGTTGTACTCTTGACAAATACACTGGGCAACCTGCTGACTCTTGCAGGCCATGCTGCATCTGGCCGCAAAGCTCAACTACAAGAATCTGAACGAAGAACTCATGAAGCATTTCGCCCGACTGCAGTCCAAGGATGACCAGGTAATGAATCTAAATGAAGAACTTGTGAAGCATTTCGCCTGACTGCAGTCCAAGGATGACCAGGTAAATAGTCTAAATGAAGAACTTGTGAAGCGTTTTGCCCAACTGCAGTCCAAGGATAATCAGGTGATAAGGACAGGAAGTGCTGCTGAGTCCTGGCAGTTAAACAGTGGCACCCTCTCAGTGCGGTGGTACCCATGACAAGAGTCCACCCTCATAACAGATCACCCTGATGACAAAACCTCTCATGACAGGCTGTGCTCATCATAGACCATCCTATAACAGATCACTCCCATGACAGTCTATGTTCATCATAGAATACCCCATGACAGACCATTCTGTAACAGACCACTCCCATGACTGTCTATACCATGACATACCCTCATGATGGGATCCACTCATCACAGACCACCCTCGTGACAGACCATCACTATGACAAGTACATTTGCTCAGGCATTAGCTCTACTTTCGTTTCTTGTTTCTGGCCTCATCTTTGTTGGCATAACATTTTGTAATAAAGATAAAAGGTAACATAAGGGCATATAAGATGACACTCTGCTGTTATAGTAAGGAAACGGACTGTCAGTGTAAAAAATGCAAGCGCATGCTAACTGTAGTATAGGCTGCAGAAGTAGATTGGGCGTTTACTCACAGTTGGGCATTTACTCACAGTCATGTTTGTTGTGATAAGCAAAGATTGTGATGTTTGAGCCTCAGCCCGCTGTTTACAGGGCGGAATCAGAACCAACACGACAGTGTGCCTTGGTAAAATTGCCTGCCACCTGAATCCAGCTGTGAGTAATGTGGTCGTCACTTACATTCCTCTGGACATGTGTGTGTGTGGGTGGGCATGTGGGTGTGGGTGGGCATGTGTGTGTGTGTGGATGGGTGTGGGTGGGCGTGTGTGTGTGGAAGGATGGGTGTGGGTGGGCATGTGTGTGTGTGGAATGGATGGGTGTGGGTGGGCATGTGTGTATGTGGAATGGATGGGTGTGGGTGAGCATGTATGTGTGTGGATGGGCGTTGGTGGATATGTGTGTGTGTGGATAGGCTTTTGGTGGACATTGTGTGTGTGGATGGATGTTGGTGGACATTATGTGTGGATGAGTGTTGGTGGGCATGTGGGTGTGGATGGGTGTTGGTGGACATGTGTGTGTGTGTGGATGAGTGTTGATGGGCATGTGGGTGTGGATGGGTGTTGGTGGACATGTGTGTGTGTGTGTGGATGAGTGTTGATTGGCATGTGTGTGTGTGTGTGGATGGGTGTTGGTGGACATGTGTGTGTGTGTGTGTGTGTGTTGGTGGGCATGTGGGTGTGGTGTGTGTGGATGAGTGTTGGTGGACATGTGGGTGCGGGTGGACATGTCTCTGCATTTGAATCTTGTCATCTGAATAATCTCTACATAAAAGGATTTGTAAGTGCTTAGGGCCAGTACAGGTTTGGTGTACTAAGTGACTATTATTATATGCACACACACACACACACACATGCACCCCTGCTCCACACACACATCCATGCACACATACATCCCTGCTCCACACACACACACACACACACACATGCACACATACACCCCTGCTCCACACACACACACCCATGCACACATACACCCCTGGTCCACACACACACACATGCACACATACACCCCTGCTCCACACACACACACACACATGCACCCCTGCTCCACATGCACACATGCACCCCTGCTCCACACACACACACCCATGCACCCCTGCTCCACACACACACATGCATACATGCACCTCTGCTCCACACACACACACACACACACACACACACACACACACACACACACACACACACACGCACACACACACACACACATGCACACATACACCCCTGATCCACACACACACACATACACCCCTGATCCACACACACACACATACATACACCCCTGCTCCACACACACACACACACACACACACACACACACACACACACACATGCACACATGCACCCCTGCTCCACACACACACACCCATGCACCCCTGCTCCACACACACACACCCATGCACCCCTGCTCCACACACACACACCCATGCACCCCTGCTCCACACACACACACCCATACACCCCTGCTCTATACACACACACACACACCCATGCACCCCTGCTCCACACGCACACACACACATGCACCCCTGCTCCACACACACACACACACACATGCACCCCTGCTCCACACACACACACATGCACCCCTGCTCCACACACACACACACACACACACATGCACCCCAGCTCCACACATAAACACACACACACTCACACACATATATACACAACATATACCACCACCCCCTCCTCAACAGCTTCAGTTTGAAATGACTCCCTCAAATAAAAAACTTGACCAAATCAAACACAGAAATTTGGAAGTTGGGAGGAAGAAGATAATTGTTTATTGTAAATACTGCCATGAGAAGCTGTTGGGTTTCATGCACCAGCTACTCACACACAGTTCATGTAGTCATGCACCAGCTACTCACACACAGTTCATGTAGTCATGCACCCATTCCTTGACTTCTTGATTCACTTATGTCATTTGTTTGTTTATTCACTCATCCAATTCTTTCTGTCATTTACTTGTTTTTCATGTTCGTTCACTTGTTCACACTTGATTCAGTGATTTATTGAGAAATCCTAAGGAGCAAATGTTCAACCCAGACTTTTTTTATTTTGTTTGTATAGCTGCTTGGTTTATAGTGTATGATGGGTCCACTCTTTCTTTATATATTTTTTCTCCTGCATTTTTTTTATTTTCCTTTAAAAAAAAAATCTAAATAGATTCGCCAAAAGATTTTGATATCAGCGTTCATGAGAGCGCTGAAAGACCCGTTCCCTCCGGCACGGCAGGCAGGCATCCTGGCCATGGCGGCCACGCAGAACTTCTACCACATGAACGAGTTGGCCAGCCGCCTCCTGCCCTCCCTCTGCTCCATGACCAGAGACCCAGAGAAAATCGTCAGGGACCAGGTGAGCTTGGCTTTTTGTCTACTTTCCAACACACATGCAAACACACACACACTCACACACACACACACACACACACACACACACACACACACACACACACACACACACACACACACACACACACACACACACACACACACACACACACACTTACTTGAAGGTATGTCTGTGTGTGTGTGTGGTGCATGCATTGGAAGTGATCAGAAAGATGTTGACCGAAATGTTCTAGTGTGTTTTTTGTTTAAAAATATAATTAGTATGGTTTAATTGTTCTCTTAGTTCCATCCGCCTTTTTTCAACCCTATTGTTTTGTATTATGCATTTCAGGATCATATCAGGTGTAGGTGCTGTATAATTAGTATTATACATTACACATCATATTGTGGGGGGGGGGGGGGGGGGGCGGGCGGGGGGAGGGGGATCTGAAAAGTGAGTGATGACATTTTGGCACCATTGACAGGATTTGAACCCAGAACCTACACTGTTGATAAGGATGATCAGGCTGGTATCTAATCATCAGAGTTACTGCCTGTTATGCTTGGAATATTCATTGAATAACTCCCAGATTGACCCCTTTTCTCTGGAACTGACTCTCTTCCCTCAGTGTGCTGTATCACTTGTAATCAACAACTGGTTCGCTTGTCTAAACGTGTTCAAATTCTTTTTACAAATTTAAATCTGAAACAAGAATGACTGCTAGCATTCTAAAACAAGATCTAAACTACATAAAAGGTTTAAAAGAATGCTATTTATTAGGACAAGACAAAACCAGCCAATTGTGGGGGTGATCCCCTTTGTCAAGCTACAAAACGACACTTAAACAACAGCTGATCAATGAAAAACCACAATGAAAAATGAAGTGAAAAGCTAAACCACGGATCTGGCTTGGGTTGAGCTGTGTTGTTTTGCAGTCCAGCCGTTGGAAACAGTCTTCAAAACAGCCTTCCCAACACAGGACAGGAAAACAACGTAGCTCAGTGAAAAACAGATCGGTGGTTTAGCTTTTCACTTCATTCTTTAAAATCATTTTTCACTGTTTAACTGTTGTTTAAATGCCATTTTGCTCTTTCTCTTACCAGGCTCCAGTTATCTGGAACCAACTCCCTGTTTCTGTCCGCCATTCTACCTCTGTCAGCTCTTTTCAATCTTCCTTGAAAACCTTTCTCTTTTAAAAAACCTTTTCTTCAGTCTCATTGCCCTGATAGCCCTGTTATTCGACTGGTGTGTGTGTGCACACATGTGCATGCATGTGCGAGTCTGTGTGTGCGCGTGCATGTGTGCCTGCATTCATGTTGTATGCATTGAATTTTGACAAATATGTATTTGTAGAGAACGTGTAAGCGTTTAGGGCCCGTGTGGGTTAGTCGCTCTAAGTATTCATTATTATTATTATTATTTTGTAGCTTGACAAAGGGAATTACCCTGAAAGTTTGCTGGCTTTGTCTTGTTCAAGTAAATAGTGTTCTTTTAAACCTTCTATGTGTTTAAATGGGGTTGTGTTTGATCACACAACAATTTTCTTTTATCTGATTGGGTTTCTTTGAGTGCTTTGGATGTTATATATATATATTTCTTTTCCCATTTGTTGTGTTGTATCACACTCTCACCTCTTCCATGCAGGCATTCAAAGCAATCCGGGGCTTCTTAGACAAGCTGGAGAAACTGTCAGAGGACCCAGATCTGCTGGAAGAAATGGGTGAGTACCATGACCATGCCTGTATTTGTTCATTTTCTTGTGCAGCAGATTGAATTGTCCACAGTTGCTTCCGAATTCCACTGTTGCACAGTGAATGTTACAGAACTGATTGTTGTTACACCAAACACTGCAGGACAGTGGCATTGGGGTGATATTTTTTTTAAAGAAAAAGTTGTGGGCAAACAAAATTTGTGTAGTGCAGTTTCAGAGCAGAGCAAGAGATGCTGACTTCTTTTTCACTGGGACTGAGCTTTCCCAGAGTGTTGATAACAGGGTGTTACTTTCCACAGGGACCCACAGTTGTGATGGGTGCATGCTTTCCATATACTGCCACAGCCGTGACTGAATCACGCAGGGTGTGTGCTGTCCGCTGCTTTTTGTGCAGAGCGTGAGGTGCTGGCAGGAGGCAGTGCCACAGCCATGAACAGTGCGTCGGGCTGGGCCGGGTGGGCGGTGACAGGGATGTCCTCTTTGACCTCCAAGATCTACAGCAAAGCCACCTCTAAAACCAGGCCAGGGCCTGCTGCAGGTATGGCTCAGATCACTTTGTGCTGTCTGCATCTGTGTCATGTCCACTGCTACACAGTCTGGGTGTGTGTTCACTGCTGCACAGTTTGGGGGGTGTTCACTGCTATACGCGCAGTCTGGGTGTTTGTTCACTGTTATACAGGCAGTCTGGGTGTGTGTTCACCACTATACATGCAGTCTGGGTGTGTGTTCACCACTATACAGGCAGTCTGGGGTGTATTCACCGCTATACAGGCAGTCGTGGGGGGGGGGGGGGGGGGTCCACTGCTATACAGGCAGTCTAGGTGTGTGTTCACTGCAATACAGTGAGTGGGTGTGTTCACTGCTGTACAAGCAGTCTGGGTGTGGCGATGAATGTTGTTGTCTTCTTCATCTCAGTCCTGCCCTCATGCAGCCTTGGTCTTTTGTGAACCTGGCTTTCTGCTTTTCTTCGTACACAAGGGGGCATTGCAGGGGGACAGCATTCTGCGGCCCTTTGTGCAGTTGTTGAAGGCCATACTTTCTGCCATTTGCCGTGTGGAAGGTGGCCTTGCTGGAAAGCATCAGTGTCTTCAGTCCTTTGAGGAGTTGTTGCTGGACTGTCACGGCAGTGATACTGTTTTGCTCACAGTTTGTTTTTAACATTAATCTCTTCCTTCAGGTAGCCATTGCAGTGGTCTGCATAAATGTCACTGTTGCCTTCAGCCCCACAAAGTCACCGTCCAGCGTTCTCTCTTTTCTGTGTGTGTTTGTAGATAGATATAGATAGATAGATGTCAGGGCTGTCACTTCTGGCCATACGGCAGTCCGTTGAGCTTGCTGTGGGTGGCAGTGCTGCAGCAAGTCTTGTGTTGTCACAGGGGCAGTGTCACAGGGGCACATCTCTGGGGCAGTGTCACAGGGGCACATCTCTGGGGCAGTGTCACAGGGGCACATCTCTGGGGCAGTGTCACAGGGGCACATCTCTGGGGCAGTGTCACAGGGGCACATCTCTGGGGCAGTGTCACAGGGGCACATCTCTGGGGCAGTGTCACAAGGGCACATCTCTGGGGCAGTGTCACAGGGGCACATCTCTGGGGCAGTGTCACAGGGGCACATCTCTGGCCAGTTTTCAGTTGGTTGGAGAGATTGGCCTTTAGTCTGCTGTCTCCTGTTCAAATTCTTAACACGACTTGCTCAGCTCTGGTTAGGCAACTAGTAGTAGTAGTAGTAGTAGTGGTAGTAGTAGCAGTTATCCGACTTGTGGCTGGGATGCTGCTGGTGCCACTTCTTGGGGGAGGGGGTGGGGGGGGGTTCTTGATGATGATCTTTTCTTCACTGGAGAAGACCTGTCTGTCAGGTTAATCGGCTTCAGTAACACCTTTCAGTCTTTAACAGGTGTGTGAGTATGTTTGTGTGTGTTACTGACTGTTCGTGTGAATGTGTGTCAGTGTGCATATGTGTGTGCATTTGAATCTTGTTTTGTGTAAATATATGCGCATGGAAAAGAGTTTTGTGAGGGCTTAGGGCCATCATGGGTTTGGTGCACTAAGTGCCCGTGATCATTATTATTACCATTGTTATTATTGTTATTTGCTGAACAGGAATGGAATCACAGCCCAACCCTGCGGCACCTAAAGTGAACCAACAGCCTTCCCAGGAGTCCAGGGTGCCTCCCATCTCTCCAGACACGGCCAGAGGGTTGGCAGGCAACGTGGTGGAGGAGGAAGACAGGGGCGGTGCAGGGTGGGATGAGGAGGACTGGGGAGATATAGATGTAAGTTTGGCACACACAGTATATTTCTGTCTTTCTGCGGGGGGTGGGGGGGGGGGGGCGTCATGGGATGGTGGTGGTGGTAAGTATTGTTTTTAACAAAAGCGACAGGTGGTGGAGGGGGAGGTACTGAAGACTGAGTGCAACCTGTTTCATTTTGCCTTTGATGTTGTCAGAGACTTACTGTGAGGCTGTACCTTTGGTGGAGTTTATGTACCCTGTATTTACTTGCATGCCAGGTGAGAGTTAGGAGATTTAGGTCTTTGTTGTCATGTTCATGCGGCATCTCTCACACACTGATATACTTTACTGTGACAAGGCAGAGGTGGCTTGATGTCTTATTTGAATGCAACTAATGGCACAGTAGGTATATTGTCATCTGTATTATTATTATTTAAAAGCCAGCATTAGGTGCCAGGCCAACAACAGCATTGGGTGCCAGGCTGATGACAGTGTTACTGTTAGGTGCCAGACTGATGACAGTGATATTTACCAGGCTGACAGTGTTAGGTGCCAGGCTGACGACAGTGATATTTACCAGGCTGACAGTGTTAGGTGCCAGGCTGACAATGTTAGATGCCAGGCTGACGGTGTTAGGTGCCAGGCTGATGACAGTGATATTTACCAGGCTGACAGTGTTAGGTGCCAGGCTGACAGTGTTAGGTGCCAGGCTGATGACAGTGCTATTTACAGGCTGACAGTGTTAGGTGCCAGGCTGATGACAATGTTAGGTACCAGGCTGATGACAGTGCTATTTACAGGCTGACAGTGCTAGGTGCCAGGCTGACGACAGTGCTATTTACAGGCTGACAGTGTTAGGTGCCAGGCTGACGACAGTGCTATTTACAGGCTGACAGTGTTAGGTGCCAGGCTGATGACAGTGTTAGGTGCCAGGCTGATGACAGTTCTATTTACAGGCTGACAGTGTTAAGTGCCAGGCTGATGACAGTGCTAGGTACCAGGCTGACAGTGCTAGGTGCCAGGCTGATGACAGTGCTAGGTACCAGGCAGATAGTGCTAGGTACCAGGCTGATGACAGTGCTAGGTACCAGGCTGATGACAGTGCTAGGTACCAGGCTGACAGTGTTAGGTGCCAGGCTGATGACAGTGCTAGGTACCAGGCTGACAGTGCTAGGTGCCAGGCTGATGACAGTGCTAGGTACCAGGCTGATGACAGTGCTAGGTACCAGGCTGATGACAGTGCTAGGTACCAGGCTGACAGTGCTAGGTGCCAGGCTGATGACAGTGCTAGGTACCAGGCTGACAGTGCTAGGTGCCAGGCTGATGACAGTGCTAGGTACCAGGCTGATGACAGTGCTAGGTACCAGGCTGATGACAGTGCTAGGTGCCAGGCTGATGACAGTGCTAGGTACCAGGCTGACAGTGCTAGGTGCCAGGCTGATGACAGTGCTAGGTACCAGGCTGACAGTGCTAGGTGCCAGGCTGATGACAGTGCTAGGTACCAGGCTGACAGTGTTAGGTGCCAGGCTGATGACAGTGCTAGGTACCAGGCTGACAGTGTTAAGTGCCAGGTTGAAGAAATACCATCCCTTCTCAAGGTGGCTGTCCTTTCATTAAATGTTCAGCTGTCTACCCAGGGGTTTTTAAAAGACGGCTGTCTCCTGGGTGTGGCTGTCCTTTCATGATACATCCAGCTGTTTACCCAAGGGGTTTTAAAAGACGGCTGTCTCCTGGGTGTGGCTGTCCTTTCATGATACATCCAGCTGTTTACCCAAGGGGTTTTAAAAGACGGCTGTCTCCTGGGTGTGGCTGTCCCTTCATGATACATCCAGCTGTTTACCCAAGAGGTAAGACGGCTGGTCTCCTCAGAAAGGCAGTTCATCAGAGGTCCTGGTGCAGCTACCCACAGTTTAAAAATAAAATAAATGGGGTGGTCTCTCTCCGGTCAGGGTGGTCTGACATGAGAGGTTTAAAAGGATCAAGGTTTCCACTATAAGGTAATCGTGGCTTGGGAAAGTAAAATACAACAGACTTTATTATGTCTGTTCTCAACTTTCCTCTTGCAAAGCATTGATCCTTGAAGAGCCTGAATCGAAAACAGTCTGCAGATTATGATGCTGCAGTGTGTGCCTTACATCCCGTTTCTGCTGTTCTGCCTCTGGGTTATGTGTTAAATCTGTTATTGATGTTTAATGGTTTTTGCATAGTTTACAAGAGACACACAAAAGTGGCATTCAGGCACATTGTTTTCATCTGTCAGCTTGAGCAGACAAACATTCTGGGGAGTGGATACAACATTTGCAGTGCTGTTAGCCATTGTGAGTTTGTGTCAGCATTGTCTGACGTGAGATGTTGTGACTGACGCAGTTTGCTTGCACAGGACATGTCAACAAGCAGCCCGGCCTCAGCCAGTCAGATGGGGGCTGGAGCGGCCAAAGAGGGTGATGATGGCTGGGACAATGATGACGACTGGGGGAGCCTGGATGATGTCCCAGCAGACAGGGTGAGTGGTGTTCACTTCTTCACCTAGGGTTGCTACACATCACAATCAAACATGCACATGCGTGTGTGTACACACATGCATCTACACACACACACAGACCTGACATTCATATGTGTGTCAGCAGTTTGGAATCCACTCTGTGAGTCTGAGTGATTCATCCAAACTTTACTTTTGGAAGAAAACAACAAGTACACACTTTCCAGGGTTGCTTCTTATGATCTAGTTTGTTTAAAATGCAGTGTTGAAAGTCATGAAAACATGGCAGTGTGCACTGGCTTTTTGTTTGGCATTCTATGTATGTGACCTCATTCTGTGTATGTGACCTCATTCTGTGTGTGTGGCATCACGAAGGTTGGCATGTGTAGATAGGTATATAGACCATTGATTTGTTAATGCCCAGTCAACCATGACAGTTGTATCAGGGCGAAGGCATGTGTAGAAATAGAAGAAGTGTATGCTATGTCATGAGCTGACCTTTTTCTGTTTTTCACTGGCAAGGAGTGAACTGACATGGTTGAGTCCTGCAGAACCCTGCCAAAATATTGCTGGAACAGCTGTACAAAACCTGCAAATGAAAATATGTCTCTGTTTTCAAGTCAGCTGGTATCTTTGCTTTGTGTCCCCTTTAAGTTATTCATCTGTTGTTGTTTTTGTCACAGCCACAGTCCTTGTCACCAAAGTCAACTGCTTTCTTGTCACAGCCATAGTCCTTGTCACCAAAGTCAACTGCTTTCTTGTCACAGCCACAGTCCTTGTCACCAAAGTCAACTGCTTTCTTGTCGCAGCCACAGCCCTTGTCACCAAAGTCAACTGCTTTCTTGTCGCAGCCACAGCCCTTGTCACCAAAGTCAACTGCTTTCTTGTCGCAGCCACCGCCCTTGTCACCAAAGTCAACTGCTTTCTTGTCGCAGCCACAGCCCTTGTCACCAAAGTCAACTGCTTTCTTGTCGCAGCCACAGCCCTTGTCACCAAAGTCAACTGCTTTCTTGTCGCAGCCACAGCCCTTGTCACCAAAGTCAACTGCTTTCTTGTCACAGCCAAAAGCCAGCGGAGGGAGATCCTTGTCATCAAAGTCTGGAACTGCACCATATGACAGTTGGGAAGAGGGTGACTTCACACCAGAGGACAGTGGGTTGACGCCAGTCAGTCAGTATGACTGGGGCAGCAATGACACAGAGGATGATTTCTTTTCTACTGTCATCAAACCCAAAAAGGTGAAATGCTCTGAAACTGGTTCATGAGAAGACTTTTTCACAAATGTAGATTGATTCTACTCTCAGAAAGGATGTATATATATTACACTGCACACATTATATCATTCTGTCAGTGTTTGGTAGCCTTTATTGTTAACTGCCTCTTTGGTCTTGTGACTTGTGTGTGTTCTGGATCAGATCATATCTTGCATGACTTAAAGTGTTAAAGCACAGTTTCCCACAGCTTTTGGAGTCTTGTGTACAGCCATCTTCTTGTGTGTCCTCGTTCCAGATAAGTACAGTTCAAGAAGGTGTCTGTATGCACTCCACTTCATCTCTCACAGGTGCCCCCAGTGTTCCCTTTGAAACTGTTCCAGTGTTCACCAGACCCTTTCTCATCTTTCAAAGATCATCAACCACTTTCTCTTTTTATCCCTCACATACAACAGGATTCTTGTTCAGCTGGTCATCTTCAGCAAGTATGTTTAAAAAATGTGGTTCAAGCACATATTTTCTGTCTTTTCTTTTAAGTGTGCACCTACAAATAATTTTGGGGGCTGGTCATCATTTCTAGCTGCAGTATGATGTACTGTCACTAACATCAGGTTGGATGTTTGTGATTGGGTCATCATTTCTAGCTGCAGTATGCTGTTCTGTCACTAACATCAGGTTGGATGTTTGTGATTGGGTCATCATTTCTAGCTGCAGTATGCTGTTCTGTCACTAACATCAGGTTGGATGTTTGCGATTGGTTCATCATTTCTAGCTGCGGTATGATGTACTGTCACTGACATCAGATTGGATGTTTGTAATTGGGTCATCATTTCTAGCTGCAGTATGCTGTTCTGTCACTGACATCAAGTTGGATGTTTGTGGTTGGGTCATCATTTCTAGCTGTTGTATGATGTACTGTCACTGACATAAAGTTTGTGGTTGAGTCATCATTTCTAGCTGCAGTATGATGTACTGTCACTGACATAAAGTTTGTGGTTGAGTCATCATTTCTAGCTGCGGCATGCTGTACTGTCACTCACATCAGGTTAGATGTTTGTGATTGGGTCATTATTTCCAGCTGTGGTATGATGAACTGTCACATTAGGTTGGATGTTTGTGATTGGGTCATCATTTATAGCTGCAGTGTGATATACTGTCACTGATATCAAGTTGGATGTTTGCAACTGGGTCATCATTTCTAGCTGAAGCATGCTGTACTGTCACTGACATCAAGTTGTATGTTTGTGACTGGGTCATCATTTCTAGCTGCAGCATACTGTTCTGTCACTGACATCAAGTTGGATGTTTGTGACTGGGTCACCATTTCTAGCTGCAGTATGATGTACTGTCACTGACATAAAGTTGTTGTGGTTGCTTTGTTCACAGCAACAAACCCAACAAAGCCGTCCCACTCCTCCCAGGTCCACCTCATCTCGCTCCACTCCGTCCCGTGACAGTCCAGCCAGGTCCACTGCATCGTCAGCATCATCATCCACTGCCCAAAATCGGACCAAGCCTGAGAGCATGGGCAGTGCATCAGGAGGCTGGGATGATTCTGGTGGAGGTGGATGGGGCAATGATGACTGGGCAGATGTAGACACAGGTCAGACCGGATGGGGCAGTGATGACTGGGCAGATGTAGACACAGGTCAGACCGGATGGGGCAGTGATGACAGATGTAGACACAGGTCAGACCGGATGGGGCAGTGATGACAGATGTAGACACAGGTCAGACCGGATGGGGCAATGATGACTGGGCAGATGTAGACACCGGTCAGACCGGATGGGGCAGTGATGACAGATGTAGACACAGGTCAGACCGGATGGGGCAGTGATGACAGATGTAGACACAGGTCAGACCGGATGGGGCAGTGATGACAGATGTAGACACAGGTCAGACCGGATGGGGCAGTGATGACAGATGTAGACACATGTCAGACCAGATGGGGCAGTGATGACAGATGTAGACACAGGTCAGACCGGATGGAGCAGTGATGACAGATATAGACACAGGTCAGACCGGATGGGGCAGTGAAGACAGATGTAGACACAGGTCAGACCGGATGGGGCAGTGATGACAGATGTAGACACAGGTCAGACCGGATGGGGCAGTGATGACAGATGTACACAGGTCAGACCGGATGGGGCAGTGATGACAGATGTAGACACATGTCAGACCGGATGGGGCAGTGATGACAGATGTAGACACAGGTCAGACTGGATGGGGCAATGATGACAGATGTATGCACAGGTCAGACCACATGGGGCAGTGATGACAGATGTAGACACAGGTCAGACTGATTGGAGACACAGAAAAAGAGTGTGTGTATGTGTTTGAATGTGGGTTTGTTTCTGGTATGTGTGTGTGTGAATGTGGGTTGGTTTGTGTGTGAGTGTGGGTTTGTGCATATGTGGGTTTGTGTTCACGTATGTGTGTGTGTTTGAATGTGGGATTTTTGTATGTGTGCTTTAATGTTGGTTTCTTTTGGAGTGTGGGCTTGTTTTGGTGTGTGTGTGTGTTTGAATTTTGGTTTGGTGTGTGTGTGTGTGTATTGTGCATGTGTGTGTAATCCAGCCTTTGTGTGTGTGTGTGTGTTTATGTGCATGAGTGAGAGAGAGAAATATAATGCACCTGTGTGTGAGTGAGAGACAGAGTGAGCCTGCATCTGGGTGTATACTATTACTATTTTACACACACACACACTCTTGAAAATCATTTTTGGGTAGCCATCATATCACACTTAGTTGTGTTGTTGTGGTCATATACACCCTTAAGCGTCATTTTTGAGTAGCCATCACATTATTTTTGTTGTTGTGGTCTGTTCTGCAGGAACGGCTGAGTCTGAAGTGGACAGAAAAAAGCGAGAGCGGGAAGAGAAGCGACTACAAAGACAGAAAGAGCTCCAGGAAAAGCGAGAAGCCAGAAAAGGCGGGGCGCTGAAGCTGGGAGCCAAACGAGTGGGCTAGGTGCCGCACTGGAGATATGATCAAATGTGTACAGCTGCTGAATCATTTTATTCAGCGTAATGGGGCAGGGAAATATAATGAGGGAAAATCCAAATGACATGTATGCCATTCAAACATCTGCCCAAATTGACCCGTTGTGACCTTCATTGGGACCTTCAGGCTAATGGCATGTTTTTCTGATATTACTTGACATTTTTTTAGGGTGCCTGTGGTATTGTACCATGCTGTGTTATCTGCAAATGCTAGTTTCATCATAGTGCACATAGTGTCTTGGCCATCCACTAACAGCTCTTGACCTGAACGCTGGGTGCACCCGTAAGTGGACCCCGGACTGTGTACCCATTAATGCAGTTGGTGGTTTCTTCACTGGTAGAATTGAATTTAATAGAAGCAGTTGATGAAACTGAATAGAAGCAGTTGATGAAACTGAACCATGATCTTATTGAGTTTCACTGTAATCTTCGGCATGGCAAACCTGTGTTCCAAATATTGTAAAGATCACACCACAGCTTTCGGAGGGAGATGTGACACACACATGTATGCATGAAGATATTTCAGGGAGTTGGTAGGGCAGTTCACCAAAACACCAGGGACAGTACTGATGGGGGTTTCATTGCCTGGTGCGGTCAGGGATCTTTCTCCCAGCCACCCTACAGTGCAGATTGTCCGAGTGTTTGTAGGGCCTCTGCATGCATAAACGTCTGTGCACACATTAAAAATCCCAGACGCTGGCAGCCACGTCATTGCGTGGACACAAAAATGCTGCACGCACCGGTGGGAACAGGTGGCACCGCTCCTGTGGCTGCTGAAGCCTTTTGCAGGTGAGCCGCCCAACTTCCCCCGCCTGCCTTGTCAAGGGGAAGCTCTGCAGCCTGGTCCTGTTGTCAGCAGGGGGCATAGTGGGGGATGCCCTCGAAAGGTGTCACGGAACACAACGGCACTGCTGCTTCTTCTCCAGGTGGTGGCCAACCAGAGGTTTGATGTCTCAGTCAAGGACGTCAGGCAGCAGGGCCAGGCTGCAGAATGGACTGGGTGTAGGTGGACTGGGTGTAGGGGTACTGGGGTGGACTGGGTGTAGGGGTACTGGGGTGGACTGTGGCTGTAGGGGTACTGGAGTGGACTGTGGCTGTAGGGGTACTGGGGTGGACTGTGGGTGTAGGGGTACTGGGGTGGACTGGCTGTAGGGGTACTGGGGTGGACTGTGGCTGTAGGGGTACTGGGATGGACTGTGGCTGTAGGGGTACTGGGGTGGACTGTGGCTGTAGGGGTACTGGGGTGGACTGGGTGTAGGGGTACTGGGGCGGACTGTGGGTGTAGGGGTACTGGGGTGGACTGTGGCTGTAGGGGTACTGGGGTGGACTGTGGCTGTAGGGGTACTGGGGTGGACTGGGTGTAGGGGTACTGGGGTGGACTGTGGCTGTAGGGGTACTGGGGTGGACTGGGTGTAGGGGTACTGGGGTGGACTGTGGCTGTAGGGGTACTGGGGTAGACTGGGTGTAGGGGTACTGGGGTGGACTGGGTGTAGGGGTACTGGGGTGGACTGTGGGTGTAGGGGTACTGGGATGGACTGTGGCTGTAGGGGTACTGGGGTGGACTGTGGCTGTAGGGGTACTGGGGTGGACTGGGTGTAGGGGTACTGGGGTGGACTGTGGCTGTAGGGGTACTGGGGTGGACTGGGTGTAGGGGTACTGGGGTGGACTGTGGCTGTAGGGGTACTGGGGTGGACTGGGTGTAGGGGTACTGGGGTGGACTGTGGCTGTAGGGGTACTGGGATGGACTGTGGCTGTAGGGGTACTGGGGTGGACTGTGGCTGTAGGGGTACTGGGGTGGACTGTGGCTGTAGGGGTACTGGGGTGGACTCTGGGTGCTGGGGTGGACTCTGGATGTAGCAGGGTGCTGGGGTGGACTCTGGATGTAGCAGGGTTTTAGGGGTGCTGGGATGAACGGTACGGCAGTAGTAGTCTAGTACCTTTGCAGCCAGTTTTTGAACTGGGACAACCGCTGCCTTGCTGGTTTGGGCAGAAAAATACAAATGTTTCCCTGCTTGCTTCTGTTTGCAATGTCTAGACCAGGTCTGAATCTGTTCTCTTTTGGGCTTGAAGGATTAAAAAAAGAAAGAAAAAAAGTTGTGATTTTAAGAGCTGTATAAACAGTTCAACAACTATGGTTGTTGCACCACACTGCAGCTCACGTTGCCTGTTGCCATGCTGTCTCTGCATGTAGAGCTACTTGTGGTAAAGCCCCCACTTTGTGCCAAACACATAGTTGCATGAATGCACGTCTGCCCGTCATTCCAGTCCCAGGGCTATCCCTATTTGCCGTAGTATTACTAATTAGACCTTCCTGTCCGAAATAACTTTTCACAAGACAATTCAAGTGACACCATGTTGTGACCAACCTGAATTGACCAAACATGACATATCAGGTAACAGTTAACCCCCGCCCTGGTGATATGACTCATATGCTGGCTTCCATTGTGACCCTGAGCTTTGGAAAGATCCCTTATGTATGGAGTATTCTCTACAAGTGTGCAAGTTAACCAACTGTCACTTTTATCCAAGGGCTAGCTGTTCATGTTGCTTGAGGTTGGCTGCACACCTGTAATACCTCCTGTTGTGCCCGAGGGGTGGGGGTAGGGGGAGGTCCTGTTGGATGCAGTCTCATGACACAAGAATTCTCCATCAGTGTTCTCACATTGTGGTTGTAGCAGTGGCCAGCCAACCCTCACATTCACAAAATCCTTTTCAATATCACCCTGGCAAACTGAAATGTCTCATGCATTCCTTTGCACTCTTGTTTTTAAGCAGCTTTGGTGAAAATCGGGAGATGCTTGGTGCTGGCGTGTGTCCCCAGCTGATTTAGTCTTGATCAGAAGTTCAGTGTGTAGACTTATTGTTGATGTAGGTGTTGAAAACAACAGGCAAATCGCATTTGTAAGGGGTTTAGACAGTATCAGTCTTTCGGTTTTGTCTGACAAATATTTCAACTCGTCATGGATGTGGGTTAATCAATATTTGTTACAGTAGTGGTACTGTTGGTAACGTCTGTTGTCGTTTTTGAAGCAAGAGGCGATTTGTGTTAGCACTTTGTTTACTGTGTGTCCTGCAGGATTACAGTGCATGCTGTTACCTGTGATACACCTGCAAACACAGCTACCTCCCTGACAGTTTTAGTTTACTGCGTGTCCTGCAGGATTACAGTGCATGCTGTTAACAGCTCTAATACCTGTGATGCACCTGCAAACACAGCTAGCTCCCTGACAGTTTACTGCATGTCCTGCAGGATTACAGTGCATGCTGTTACCTGTGATACACCTGCAAACACAGGTAGCTCCCCAACAGTTTCTGTTTACTGTGTGTCCTGCAGGATTACAGTACATGCTGTTAACAGCTCTCATACCTGTGATACACCTGCAAACATAAGTGGCACTAAAAAAAATAATTTTGGAAGACAGGTGGTCTGCCAAATATGGTTCAATAAAAATATATGGTAAAGAGATGTTCATGTTTTTAGATTGCTAGAGAGCTGTCTTTCAGAGGCAGGTTTGTCAGTTGATGTGCTGTACAGGCAGGTTACCCCCTGTCTGAAAATGTAGGTCACCAAATTCTTTGAAGTTTTATCAGTGTACTTCAGGTTGTCCCCTGTCTGAAAATGTAGGTCACCAAATTCTTTGAAGTTTTATCAGTGTACTTAGGTTGTCCCCTGTCTGAAAATGTAGGTCACCAAATTCTTTGAAGTTTTATCAGTGTACTTCAGGTTGTCCCCTGTCTGAAAATGTAGGTCACCAAATTCTTTGAAGTTTTGTCAGTGTACTTCAGGTTGTCCCCTGTCTGAAAATGTAGGTTTTATCAGTGTACTTCAGGTTGGGAAACAGAGGTTTGCCCACTCAATTCATTCTGTCTGCACCAAGTGAATTGTGCTGTATGGCTGATCATGCGATTCAGCTTGCATAGTGTAGGACATATACTGCAGAAAGATTTATTTATGAAGCAAAATGAAAGAAAAAACAACAATTAATGAAGAAGAAAAAAAGAGAAAAAAACTGACAGTGTGGCAAGAGTTGCCAAATGACAATCATTGGAATTCCATTTTTTTAAATTTTGATGGCAGATTTTATTATTGATTTTTTGTTTCAAACTGAACTGGTTTTGCCTCTGTCAGTCTGACTGTCCCAAGTTTGAGATTGTTCAGAATTTCCTCTCATCACCCAGCTTTGTACTTGTAAACAGCAGGCAGTGTTCCATTTTGGTTTAGTTCCGGCATTTGTTGGACAAGTAGTACATCAGTATTGAGATGTCTGCAACTAGTGCAAGGGCATGTATAAATCATGCTTGTGAAGTTCTGCAAGTGGTGTTCATGTGTGTGTGTGTGTGTGTGTGTGTGTGTGTTAAAATTGAGCAGATACATACTCTTTGTGAGTGTATGTGGGCGCAGGAAGAAAGCCACATAGAATTCAGTTTCAAGAACAGTGCACCAGCATGACCAGGACGCTATTCATTTACTCCTAGATCTTGTCTGGTTTTGTGTTATTTCCAAATGCTGATCACTGTGCATAATCCTCCAGTTAGTAAGAGACGGACGGAAAGCTGAAGAAGGAGCACTGACAGGTGCAGGTAGTGGAGAGTGATACCATGTAAGTTTATCATGTGCAATAGAAAAATGGATACATGTACTAACGGTTTGAACAGTACAAGTAGTGACTGTTCATCAATGGAAGAAAAAATGTTTGCCTGCTTATTTTGTGTAATGTTTACACATATTTTTTGTCATGCAATGGATTTAAAGCTGTTGAAGGTATTGAATGCAGTTTTATCTCTTTGTGTCTTCATGTCGCTACGTGAGAACGAATGCAGAGCGGTGTGCGTTTTCTTCATAGCTTCATTTTATGGATAAAAACATCACACGCATGTTGAAAGCAGTCTACAGCAAAATGTTTTGGTTTCATTCAGAGTAGATGGCTGTAGTATACAGTATTATTCTCCAAAGAATTTATTCACAACATACATTCACAAATGTTCATATGTGGTATCTCATAACTCATTCAATTAATCAATATTTGTTTCCCAGTATGTTGCACACTCACATGTACTATACACATTTCTTACCAACATTTTCTTTTCTTGCATTCATGGCTAGTTATAATTCTATTTGTACACACTTTCTGGTAAGCAAATCACTTACTACAACTGTTTCCTTGTTGTACTTGCATGGCACCACAGAATTTGGTATATTTGGTTAAACGTGTTTAACGCCAAGTGGTCTCCAAAGAGGTAGTGGCGGGGACTAAAATCCCAGGAGGTGGGGCAAAAGGAGACTAAACCTAACACTATATTAGTATATACACTGTCACCACCACAGTGATTCCTGCACTAAGGTGGGCAGTGATGAAAGCCAGTTTAATGTTTCATTAACTGTGAGGGACAAAGTCACACAAATGTCCCCAGGCCACAGAGTTTGAACGGAGGGGAGAGCTGAAGCAGAACTGAACTGAGGTCCTTACGCTTACCAGCATAATGCCATACTACCCTGACAGGCCCAGCCAGCTCACCGCCACGTGTGTATGAGCAAGCGCCCTTTTATAACAGTCAGTGACATCTATCATGAGCATATTCCAAAAGATGTATGCAAGATTACTGGACTTCACTTGCCCTCCTACTAACCATACACAGGACGCTGCTCAGCGACAGCTGCCACCATGTCTTGGCTTTGTGAAAATGTTGCTGCTATTGGAGGGTGGTGGTAGGGTGGTATTATAAATATAAGACTTCTTGTGTGCCAGTGTTTGTATTTATCACGCAGTTTTAACACAAGAATGTTGCGCTACCAACCAGGAGTGGTTTCCAAAGTGGCGGTGACCATGCTGGTGCACACACACACAAAATCTTGATCTGGCAGCTGACCCATCACTACAAACGCAACATCTTGGCTTGCCGGACTTCCTCCAGCTCCTTCTCTTGCTGCAGCACAATGTCTTTCCTCTCCTCCAGGAACTGGCGGTAGCTGTCCTCCTCCAGGTGGGGTACCACTTCAATGCCACAAGAGTGGGCGATGCCGATGACACGCTTACACACATCCTGCAGAGAAACGTTCTCAAAGGCTGGGTCCTCGGACTTGATTTTGGCAATCTCATACACATGCTTCAGGGATACTTTACCCGATATTTCCTGGCCTGAAATAAGAAATAACAGTAATGGTAACTGATGATAAGTGTTGTCACAATGACTGAACATTCAGAACTGACAGCAATCTGCTAAAAGTATGATGTAGATCACTGCATGACCACAAGCATTACAGCTTTATACTGTTACTAATATTTTGAACTTTTCTGAGATAGAAGTTGTTCGTATAGATCTCAGCAATGTTGCTGTCTCCCCATAGTCTGAGAGATTTACTGAGGAGTAATTTCCTAACTAGTACTGTTTAAAAAAAAAAAGAAAAAAAAAAGGAAAAGTATAATTACACACCAGATGGTTTGTACACATTTCATCCTCTAGAGCTCATCTGATCAGGAACTTAGCCATTTGGACACTTTTTTCTCAGATGATGCACAGCTTCTTAAATGTTTCTCCTGGTGTAGGCACCTGCTAGGTTGATCCTGAAGTAAATTTTGCCTGTAAAGTGTAATCATATCTGTCACCACAAATATCGTCTCCCTCTGATTGTCCAAGTAAAACAAAGGTACAAAACAAACAAAAGACAGCCAAACTTGAGAACAGATTAGAGCTGGAATATTGGTGTATCAAGATCTAATATTAAGAAGATTTAAAATTACTGATGACATTGGACTGAAATGTGTGAAGTGAACTCTATGGCAGGCTGAACATCAAAGCACTGCGCTCCTGGTACCTGGTTTCATGGCTCCCTTCTTCACTCCTGATGCCTGCTTGAGGAAGTAGGTGACTGGCGGGTTGTTGATGAGCATTTCAAAACTTCGGTCAGGCTACAAAGGAAAACAACACAGTTCTAAGTATACTTACTGAACACGGACCAATAATTCCATCCATCCCAGTCCCCCCCCCCCCCCATACACCAACACTCACCCCCCCCCCCACCCACCTATCCACTCACACACACATGGGTGCTCTCTCTTTCACACACACACACACGAGACAGGTAGCAGTTAGCATGTACAAATCAACCAGAATGCTTGGCAGAGGAGATGCATTTTTAGTTTAGCTTTCAAAGTTTGGAGGGAGGGTGAAGCTCTTGGGTAGGCCCTGAAAAATGCTGTAAAACCAGGAGGTGAATGCTCATGTTAACTTTGATGCTGGTTGGGAACCCTGTTTTACACATCATAGAACCAGGAGGTGAATGCTGATGTTAACTTTGATGCTGGTTGGGAACCTTGTTTTACACATAGAACCAGGAGGTGAATGCTGATGTTAACTTTGATGCTGGTTGGGAACCCTGTTTTACACATCATAAAACCAGGAGGTGAATGCTCATGTTAACATTGATGCTGGTTGGAAACCCTGTTTTACACATCATAGAACCAGGAGGTGAATGCTCATGTTAACTTTGATGCTGGTTGGGAACCCTGTTTTACACATCATAAAACCAGGAGGTGAATGCTCACATTGACTTTGATGCTGGTTGGAAACCCTGTTTTACACATCATAAAACCAGGTGAATGCTCACATTGACTTTGATGCTGGTTGGCAATGGGATGCCTGGTTTGATGGTACTGGTCTTTTCGTTGAACTCCTTACAAAATGCTGCAATCTGGATCTGTCGCTGGAAGAAAAAAAATGCAGTTGAGCATACGTAGATCAGACATGATTTAGACCTTATCACCAAAGGTAAAATAGGACGTATCTCACCAACTACAATTTAATTTTGGCAGTACATCGCCTAAAACTCACATGTCTAATGTCATGCATGTGACTAACCAATGGTTTTCATTAATAATAATATACATAAGCATTTCAGTAAAATGCCTGCTCGTATGCCATGGGTGTGCCTTCACCCATACAGCATACAATGTGCAAGAAAACACTGCCTCCTGGAAAGACAGGACTGAGTCCACACCCATGACATATGCGAGGTTTCTTCACTAGTCTAAGTCAAAATAGTCTGGGTGTGCCAATGCCCACAACACATGGCATGCAAGCTTCCCTCTCTAAGTCTAAATTATGTAAATAGTATGGGTGTGCTCACATCCACAACACGAAACGCAAGGTTTGCTCTCTGAAGGATGGGTGTGCTCACACCCACAACACATGGCATGCAAGGTTTGTTCTCTGAAGTATCAGTGTGCTCACACCCATAACACATGGCACGCAAGGTTTGTTCTCTGAAGTATCAGTGTGCTCACATCCATAACACATTGCATGCAAGGTTTGTTCTCTGAAGTATCAGTGTGCTCACACCCATAACACATGGCACGCAAGGTTTGTTCTCTGAAGTATCGGTGTGCTCACACCCATAACACATGGCACGCGAGGTTTGCTCTCTGAAGTAATGGTGTGCTCACATGTGGTCCATAACCCATGGCATGCAAGGTTTGCTCTCTAAGTATGGGTGTGCTCACACCCACAACCCATGACATGCAAGGTTTGCTCTCTAAGTATGGGTGTGCTCACACCCACAACCCATGGCATGCAAGGTTTGCTCTCTAAGTATGGGTGTGCTCACACCCACAACCCATGGCATGCAAGGTTTGCTCTCTAAGTATGGGTGTGCTCACACCCACAACCCATGACATGCAAGGTTTGCTCTCTAAGTATGGGTGTGCTCACACCCACAACCCATGGCATGCAAGGTTTGCTCTCTAAAGTATGGGTGTGCTCACACCCACAACCCATGGCATGCAAGGTTTGCTCTCTAAAGTATGGGTGTGCTCACACCCACAACCCATGGCATGCAAGGTTTGCTCTCTAAGTATGGGTGTGCTCACACCCACAACCCATGACATGCAAGGTTTGCTCTCTAAGTATGGGTGTGCTCACACCCACAACCCATGACATGCAAGGTTTGCTCTCTAAAGTATGGGTGTGCTCACACAAATGATATAGATCCAGGTACAGAATTAGTCCAACTTTTTTCAGTTACTTACTTAGTTTTTGATCTAGTGACAGTAGCAAGCAAACAAAACATACAATATACAAATTACAATGAAGTTGAAGCCTAGTTGACCATAAAGTTTCATGGAGGTGGTATGAAACCTGAGTGATGCATGACCATGTTTATGGAAGCATGGGTGATATTTCTGCCAGGACATTTGGTAACTGTTACAAAAAGAACTGAAGAAGAGTAATTACGCTTGGATTATCATTATGACTCGCATTCAATTTCAGGAGCAAACCTGGATTTAAAAAAAAATCTCCCTTGAACTGACACCAGACAAAGAAAGCACACACACACACTTAGATACATGTGACTCAATGTCAAAAGGTGCCAAGTCTGACACCTACCATACAAGTTTGTTCATAACTTATTATATATATATTGTCTGGATTTAATGTTGCTTCATAAATGCTGTCTATATATTATATGTTGCGGTCGATTTTAGTGTTTTGATGTTTACTCAAGGAATAATTGTTTTATTATAATATTTATTGAATGTTTTCAGTTAATGGTGAGCCAGAATAATAATGTGAGTGTGTGTGTGTGTGTGCGTGCATGCATGCGTGTGTGTGAGGAATTATATACTGCCTGGATTTAATATATTACTTCATAAATGCTGCCTATAATTTACATGTTGTGGTCAATTGAGTGTTTCGATTTTAGTGTTTTGTTGTTTAAGGAATTTTGTTTTATTGTAATTTATTGAATGTTTTAAGTTATTGGTGAGCCAGAAGAAAAATGTGTGTGTGTGTGGGTGGATGGATGCATGTGTGTACATTGTTATTAAGTATTTTCCTTGTATCTGAGCGGTTTTGTGCTCCATGTTTCATTGAGTTGTTGATGTTTTATTGTTAATTTTATTGAATGTTTTTATGTAAATGACAAGCCAGAAAGCAAATTTCTCTACACAGAGACAATAAAGTTGTATTGTATTATGATGTTCTTGGTCCAATTTTTGTTTGTGGCCTTAAAGCTGAAGGACTCAAGAGTGCTTGAGAAAGAAATCAGAAGGAAGCACGCAAATATAAGAGAACACGAAGTGAAAGTGACGGTGCAAATCTAACACAATTGTCGTGCATTTTGACTTCGTGTGAATGTGAGGGAACTGAGGTGTACATAGTTGTGTATAAACAGAAAATAAACATGGTTTTGGTCTTATGGTGTTGTTCTTGAATTGTCTATGGAATTGTTCCAAAGCAACCCAGCAGCCTGAATGTCGATGTGATATGGTATCAAACTGTGCATGTTACTTGTTACACTTGTCACATTTCTTGCAAGCAGATGAACACATCTCAAGCATGCTAAAAAGAATGGAATGAATCTGAAACGAGGTTTATAAACTCATTGGAAGATGATGTTTTCGATGCTTACTAGCATGATGACATTTCTTTATATTTGGCAACCGATTTTGGGTGGAAAGTGTGTTTGTGTCACACTGTAACAAGTAACATATTCAAACTTTAATGCTTATTTCAAACTCATTTGACAATCGGCGAAAGTAGAAGTTTGATTTTTGGAAAACTGTTAACGATGTGCACACGCTCGAATAAACAACTTTCTTTTCCAACTATGGAGTTTCAACGAGAAGGTAAGAATTTTGTTGTTGTCACACCAACATTTCATGTAATAAGTAACATTTCTGGTACCAAGAAACATGCAAACACTGTATCTATCTCATGTGATTACTAAGATGCTGTATTTCTGATGGCAGTGTTACGCTCATACTGGCACACAACTTCAAATTTATCATTTGGCATCACTTGGTGATGGTTGATGGCATTGTGGCTGGGGGGAGAATCCTCTTTGACAGAAGCTTGTATGTCGTCACGTGTCTCAAGTAACATATGAAATGGTCAGTGAAGTTGAAATTATACCAAAGAAGTTCAATTGCCTGAACAGCTTGCATGCTTACGGTCTTAAATTTAGTGTCCTTCATGGAGTTGTGTGCAAGCGCTGCATGATAAATAAGATCTATTACTTTTGTGTTACTAGTGACCAGTGTGCTCTGTGACGACACTGTTTGTTGTGAGTACTAAGAAACATGCAAACATTGTTGAGATCTCGTGTAAATTAAATGATACTATATTTATGATGAAAATATGGTAGAGAGTAAAGCACAACTTCAAATTATTCTGTTGCCTTCACCCTGTAATTCATGTCAATGTTGGTGAGAGTGGGAGAATCTTTGTGACAGAAGCCTGTACGTTGTCACTGTAAGCTGTCTCGCTAAGCCACTGGTAGTCTTGCTGCTGCTAACACTAACAGTCATGTGTTTAAGTGTTAATGGTCTTTTGGGTTAACAGTGATAGAGAGTGGTGATGCCAGAAGTTGGATGTAACAACACCATAGCTATGTTTTTCTTACAGGTATTTGGTCATTTTGACTTTCTGCTTCAGGTGTTAGGGCAGGAGGCTGATCCCGGTGGTTCTGTCTGGGTGCGATACCTAAAACCATGGAACTGGGATGGGAAGCAAGCCTGGAAATGGGAGGATGCAGCATCCTACTTGATGGAATACCAAGTTCCAGCAGCAGATGTCCTCAGGAACATGGAAGATGTCCAACTCCATGATGATGGGAGAATTTTTTTTTTCACTTTCAACTAAAGTTCAGGTTTTCACATTGGGACTGGGAGAGAAAGTATTCAGTTTTCTCACAACTTTGGTGCTGTTTTTCATTTTCTAAGCAAGGACATACATTCTATTGCTAGGTTTTCACACTTGGAGTTAAAGTGTTGCCTTTTCTAAGCAGGGATGAAGAGCTGGGTTGTCACACTTGGAGATAAGAGTGTTTTGTTTAGTTTTCTCACATTTTCAGTGTTTTGTGGGAGGCCAGCAAAACGTCTGCACATCAAAAATAGAAAACAAGAAATATATATATATATAATTAATTAAAAAATAAAAAGGGTGATAGTTCTGTGGCACCTAAAACCATGGAACTGGGGTGACGAGCAAGCTTGATGGAATGCAAAGTTCTGGCAGCAGATGTAGATCTTACATTTCCCTGAAAACGTGAGGGGATTTATTTTATTTATTTTTTATTTCAACTAAGTCCTAGGTTTTTACAGACATGTCACATCTTCAGTGTTGATGTTTTTCTTTTTGATACTAGGCAAAATAAGAAGTCCAATACAATGCAGGTGGTGTATTTGTGGAAAAAGGGAAAAGATTTTAAACAAAAATAATGCAGTATTATAAATTACATCAAAATTACAAAACTAGGTTTTGCAGGGTGGTTTAAAAAAAGGTTTGAGTTGGTGAACAAAAGATGGGATGGGTCAAAAAACATGTAACTAGGGTTTTGGGCCCTTATTAGTGTGGTCTAGTCATTTTGATAAGTTATAACAATTCATAATCATGGACACATATCATTTGCAACATTTAAATGTTGATGCTGCTGAGATGGTGGGCATTTCAAGAGATTTAGCTTATGCATCTGTTGTGCTCAGAAGTAGTAATAATGTAAAATTTCGACTAGCGTGAGGGACAGCGTTACAAAGCATTAAGCCTATCCTATGTATCACACTGATCAGAGTCCTGTGGTGGGATTTGAAACTCAAGTCTTGTGCACCGGGGTTGTGTTGTTGAGACATGCATTCTTCTCGGTGAAGTCGCCTTTTGTTTTTCCTCAAACTCTTGACTGAAAAAGATCTAGTCACTTTCTGATGTTTTATTATCGTTCATTTGTATATCATACATAACATTCCAAATTTCATTTTTATGTGAAGCTTGTATGGTGGGCATTCTGTCACTGTTTTGAGCAGTGAAATACAGTGTACTAGCAACAAAACACAGATTGGGAGTGCATTGGATGGTTAAACAAGTTTCTGGAGATTTGTCACAGAATCTGTACTCTGTATAGTGGTACATTATGTTTGTCACAAGTAACACATGGACAGGAACTGTTCCATGGTGTAGACCAAAATTCTGGTGTCAAGATTATAAAAACACACACCAGAAAACCTTACTAAAGCTGGCAGTTGAACAAATGGAAAACTAAATTACATTTCTGACGCTGAATTTGGTAGTTGCTTTGTTCTGGTTTCTGGGGACTTGTGACACCTTTATGTTTGTTTCTCACACACATAAGTGTGAGTAACTACAGAGAGGGTTTGCTTCAGTTGTTAGCATTTTTTGTTTGTTTGTTAAGTATTTGTTTTCCAAACTGGCAAATGAACTATTTTACAGTGTCTATGTTTCTGATGACAAGTGACAACATCTCTGCATCACAGTCATGCATGTCACAAGTAACATTTTAGATGCTCTTTACTTCAGCTGTTATAAGCATTCTCTGGCATTTGTTTTAGTTTTTTTAAATTATGGGAAAGTTTCCAAGTTGTGTCATTTTCAACAGTATAGTTGATATAAATGACATTTTCTGCTTTTTTAAGTTACTTGTGACTAATTACAGCATTTTACTTGTCGTCACAAGCACATGTGTCACAAGAAACCAATAAGTTGAATTTAAGGCAGTAGCCTGGAAAGGTTGTTGCTCATATCATTATAATTAAAGTGATTGGACTGTTGGCATGGTAACTTTAACAAAAGAGGATTTTAAAGCCCAAAGAAAACATTGCTTGTATAGTTGCGTGTTTCTTGTTACTTGTGACACCATACTTTGACGTCACACACACGTGTCACAAGTATTTGAAGTAACATGTGAAATGTTACTTTCAGTGCAAGAATCAGAGTCTGCCGCACTTACTGTCATTTGATGCCGCACTTACTGTCAGTTGATCTTGTACCGAACAAATATATATCCTGACAAAAAATAAAGTTACCCCTCCATAGTTTTGCTCTCCTTTACACTTACAGTGTGGAATTGTCTGCAAGAGGCAGAGTTTTGTGTGCACTAGTAATGTTACAAACACTGCCAGATCACCACAGTCACCACTACAATGTGAAAACTGACATTACACATGCAATGCACTTGGGTTGCAGAATATACACGTGCTCTTTGAACATTATTTCTCAAATACTGTGCATACAGCAAGATAATTTATGTTGTCACATGTCACAAGTAACACACACACTGATGTCAATTTAAAATGGCGATATAATAAATACCAGTCAACTTTCATCTTTAATTCGTACAAAACCATTTCCGATGAAGAAAGAACCACCAAAGCATGCCCCAATAACGACTGTCAAAGACATTTCATTTTTGAGTGACTGGGAAAGCACCTTTTGACACTGCACCATATATATATTAACCTGGGAAAGCACCTTTTGACACTGCACCATATATATATTAACTCTTTTGCTGTGCGTAACATTCTAGAGAACTTACAACACCATAATCGAAAGAACACAATTTGTAGTTTCTGTTTCTGACACACCTGTAAGTAACCTGTGAATGAGATCTTAAAACAAGGTCAAGGTCATTAAACCAGGTAAGAATCCGTAGATCCCAAGCAAGGTTCTACAAAAGCAAAATGTGAAGGACCTTGCTTAATTACAGTGTCTGCTAAGTGATATCAAGCAAATGTTGAAGTTTTTGTCAACTCAACACAGGCAAAAATAATCTCAGGATTGCTTTGCTTTCTGGTTTGTCAGTAATGTCACATTTCAAAATTCCCCATTACTTAAATTTTCAAAGCTTTTATTTTAAATAATTTTTATTTATATTATAATTAATATATAAATATCTATAATTAGTATAAATTTTCCTGGGGAGCTGGTACAGAAATAATTTTGGTGGGCCAGTAATTGATATTACCAGCCAGGAGGCCACTTGAAAAGTCTGCTACTGTACAAGTTACAACCCTCTTAGTCTTACACCATACACTATTTAAATTTAAATCACACACACACACGCATAAATTGTGAGGGACAGCAAGTTTTTTCAAAATTAATTACAATGCAGTTTAATTTTACTGCCAAATGTCCATGTTATTGCACCATGAATGTTTCAACTTTTATGCTGCCAAGTACTGAAGTAGTGAAGTACACTCAGTGACTCACAGTCAGTCTCACACTAGTAATAAAAAAGACATGTAACTATTATAGTATTAAAAACAACAACAACAAAAATGGTACAACAACAGTGTCCTGTGGGGACCCTGTGCAGTTAACAGGGTGTTAAAATCCAGTTACTAATCTAACTAGCTACAACAACAACAAAAGATCAATGTGTTTATGACACTTGACAGTGCAATGCAGTATTTCATGACTGGTCTAAGTTCAACTACTTTTTCTTCTTTTTATTTGATGTAGGCAGCCCCCACCCACTAAGCAGGAACTGCTTGGAGATTACACTTTTGTGGGGTATGCAGTGTCCTACAGAGTAAAGTGGTATGAAAATGTTGCAAGAAAAAAGAAGAAGAAGAAGAAAAATTTTAAACAAGGCCAAAGTGTACAAATTTTACAAGTAATAGTGTATTATACTATTAACTACTTCGCAGTATCCTAATCCGGCCAGACAATCTTCTGCCTGTGCGCTGTAATATTAATTCATACTATTACATTTTGTGATGTGTGTCACCATTACAAAATCAGGATTTTATCCAGCAGGTTCTTGTGCACAAAATTCATTTTCCTTGTGTTCTTACTGTAACTGTGTAAGGTAATGTTTGTGTGAAGTATTTTTAAAGAGTTCTGAATCTGTACATTACAGGGACCATTTTTGCAATGGAGCTGGGAGAGCACAAAGCAAATATAAAAAAATTACTTAAAAAGAATAGCTTGTGTGGTTCCATTTTATGGTCCCTATTTCAAATATTTAAAAACTGGCTAAAACGCATTTCTGCTCTGACTGCCTATGTGTGGGGGCAGCCCCTTGTGCTCTGCCCACTGCTGATGAAAACGCAGTGACAGAGTCTGCTGTGAGTTGTTCAATTTGTTTACGTAGAACGTTTTACACTTTGCTTTATGAATAACCTGGAGATAAACCTAAGTTTGTTTTAGTCCTGATGTAATCCTTTGTGGCTGACTGGGCTCAAGGCACCAACTAACAAAGCCGCCTGAAAGTGAAACTGTAACTTAGTGCGTTATTGGAGGTCAAGCAACATCTCAATTTTTTCGATATAAAATCAAACAAACCTGTCCAAGCTGCGGCCCGAGAGGTGGGGCAGCAGCTGCCTGCCCTGCAGGAATTGTCACCTTCATATACGGTGGATGATTGACCTTTTCAACAACTTTTTTCACCACCCGAGCAGCTCGTCGACCTCCACGCGCCGCCATCTTTGTGGAGTTTCCTCCCTTACTCCACTTTACCACGTTCCAAAATTTATGTTTATCACACCTTTTTTTTCTTCTTTTTTTTGATTTGAAAATAATCTGAGTGATCATGTAAGTAAGAAATGCTCGGTGCCATTTGCTATATTATTGCCATGTCCTAATCAGTATAAAACTAATATCATAGACGTAGACGTTTCCTAACCAAGGTAAATTGACCAACATGGCGGACATCTCGTGTTGACGCCGGCGTACGTCTGATAAACAGCGATTAATGTGAGTATTTACGTGGGCTTGTGTGTGTTGAATTACATTGACTTGTTTGTGAAATATATAGGGTACCTTGGATATGTAAAAACGTCGAACAGCAGTGTGCTTTTGCATCCTCCAACGTGGGAGTCATCTACTGTTCTACAAGTTCTAGTCGAAGATCTTTAGGTTCATATCCAAAAGACAAGTAGACCAGTGCAATTTTCAGCGAACTGGAACGGATGGAAGAGACTATCTCGGTTTACGCCCTACAAGTACAAACGCAGTATTAGTCTTACTGAAACAGATTTTTAGTTTATTTCCAGTTTAGCATGGGAAATTTGGGGTTGCATATTTCGTACAAATTGCACACAGTTTCAATAATGTCAGTTCGTCACTGTTACAGTGTACTGTTACTAGTGTTAGTGTTACACTTACAGTGTTACTGTTAGTGTTAATGTTAATTGTTATTTATTTATTTACTTAAAAAAAAAAAATCACTAAGACAGTAAGAGCTGTAACTTTACAATACACCCACTACAGTGTGACACTTGACAGAGTAAAGTAATTCAACTTACTGTACAGCACACTTACCTGAGTTACCAATACCATTGCCATTAATTTTATGATTTAAGTTATTGTCTCTGTACCTGATTACATGCTGGGTCCAAGCTGTTTTGTGCAGAAGGCTAAGAAATAAGATTTCTATATCTATTCTAGTTTTATTTGTAGTACTGTAATTGAACACAGAGTTCTAGTCTTCAACTTCAAGTTCTGCTTCTACAGTTCTAGCTCTATTCAGTGTGATGCTTGCAATTTTGTGAGGATCCAGTACAACTAGATACTTTCTTCCCCATCTATTATTAGTACCCAGTTTCTGCTACAGTCATTGTGTGTGTGTGTGTGTGTGTGTGTGTGTGTGTGTGTGCGTGTGTGTGTGTGTGTGTGTGTGTGTGTGTGTGTGTGTGTGTGTGTGTGTGTGAGTCACTGAGTGTGTGTGTTTCCATATAATGCCTTATGTAAACTGTTTTGGTAGGAGTCTTGGACTAGGACTAGGAGTGTCCTCTATGTAGGTGTAGAAATTAGAATATTCATAATTGTATTTGGGTTAATATGTTATTATGTATGAACTATGATGTGAGTGCTCAGGGTGTTGATGCGTGCATGGTAAATGTACATTATTACTACTACTACTACCAAAAATAGTAGTTTGAGCATGTGGTCTTGCCATTCCAGCCATTTTGAAAGAGATCACCAGCAGCAATATTTTTATTTTTTTAGGAATATATGGTACTTGAGTCTTGATAGGCAGTCACATAATGTCACTTGGTTCTGTTGACTGTATGACACAATGACAGTGTTTCAGTGTACAAAATGGGAGTACAGCAATAGCGTCATCAGCATGAGTGCCCAGAGTGGGGTATATTTTATTGCTAGAGTAGAAAAATGTGGTCATCTCATCATATTTCAGTATTATATATTATATCTTAGTGCCAAAAGGTGTGCAAGAAAAGAGGACAGAGGTACTAGAAAATAAAGTTGACAGGATGTGAGTGAGTAATGCATTTTTTTAATGAACACATGTGAAGTCATCCACCAGTGAAGGGAGAAGGCAGTGCTGCTCTTCATTCCTGAGAAATTTGACTTTCAGTGTGATTTGTGACAAAATGTTGAACATTACACATTACAACAAGCCCACATCACTGTGCTGCTAATCATGCAGTTAACTGCAAAAACCCAACTGATCTTACAAGATGGGATCCACATGAGTATTACCAAGTGAACTGTTGTTGTTCTGTGTCACACAGAACAGCATGCTACGCATAGTTTGTTGTAATAGGTAACGTTCAACATACAGCCAATCTTGAACATTTTTAAATGAATAAAAAGCAACACATTTTGAAAAATAAACAGTTATTTTTTAATAGAACAATACATGACAAGGAAGATTTGATGATTTTTTTCCCCTCAAATGTAAGCTTTCTTGACATAAACAGCAAATGATGTAAGAAATATGTTGTACATTACTAATACTATTTCAACAAGATGTACAATGCTGTTTGTTTTTGATGAAAATGATAAGTCAGTAACTTTTTATTACTTTAAAGTATAAAGACATTACTATTTCCATGTGAACAGTTTTTGCTGCATTAATTTTGTTGTAGTGGATAACGTTAATGAGACAACATGCTACTTTGTTTTTCATAACAAAACAAGTAATACTTATTATTTAACAAACAAGAAAGTGTTTTGTAAGAGAAAATGGAGCAAGTAAGAGCGAGTGCAACTTTTGCTGCTTTTGGGTGTCACAGGAAAACACACATGCAACCTGTCATCCATGCGTTTCTTGGTGATGTTGACTTGGGTGCGTAGGACAAAAATAGTTGAACAGTTAACTTAAAGTGAAAGCATCAGTAATAATAAACTATAAAAAATCATAATAAATATTACTAAAAATATCGCAGCCAAAGAATAATGCTATTAAGATTGGCATCTTACATTTTTAGAACTCTGGAAGGCAGACAGGCATGGTCCTATAATTAAGTCGAACGTTATTATTGCTTGTTTAATAATCTAATACTTTGTTGAACGTTATTTATTGCAAGAATTTTATGAAGAATTTCAAAATATATTTTAAAAACTACCCAGACATTTGGCAGTAAAATAAAACATTGGCTCCTGATGTAGTGACGTACCACAGTGACTGGAGTAAAGTTTCAACAAAAGAGAAAGTCAGGGAAAAAATTATCAAATCTTCCTTGTCACATATTGTTCTATTAAAGAATACTGTTTATGTTTCAAAATGTGCTGCTTTTTAATTTTATTCATTTAAAAATGTTCAAGATTGGCTGTATGTTGAACGTTATCTATTACAACAAACTATGCGTAGCATGCTGTTCTGTGTGACACAGAACAACAACAGTTCACTTGGTAATACTCATGTGAATCCCATCTTGTAAGATCAGTTGGGTTTTCGCAGTTAACTGCATGATTAGCAGGAACGAAGAGCAGCACTGCCTTCTCCCTTTACTGGTGGATGACTTCACATGTGTTCATTAAAAAAAATGCATTACACACTCACATCCTGTCAACTTTATTTTCTAGTACCTCTATCCTCTTTTCTTGCACACCTTTTGGCATTAAGTCATATATATATATATGACGTCATAGTCATACATCATTCTATTTGTAATTTTTACTATTACTAATGCTATACTTAGAAGTTAGATTAACTGAATGTAGGGGAGTGGGGATGGGGAGTTGAGGGGAAGCAGGTTGGAAGCATGGATGAAGAGTCACAAGTCAGAGGTTGCTATAACAACTTTTATTTGTATACCAACCAACCAGGAAACAGTGTCTGTTGGAAAAGACACAAGCAAACAAAACATTTAGAACATGAAAGCAAATGTAAAGTCTAAACAACAGCAATTACTAATCTAATAAATACAGTAACCATGTAGTTTACCTGTGGGTTACTATAATACACGACAAAATGATTAATTATCAAGCACATAAATCGTGTGCTTGACTTACACTTAAAACCCGTATCCCACATAGTCACGGTGAGTATACAAGAGACGGCCAGTCAATTAACTGATGAACTCCCAGTATAATAGTATACAATAAAGTAACAGTGAAGAATGCGGATTACCAAGCTCATTCTTAACTAAACAGGAAGAGTGATAATCGTTACAACAGTTCCACTTCAGCACACAACGAGATGGATAGTGACACGGGTGGCAGTTGGGACCATGCCGTAAGCGGGAGGAAGTCAGTCATAAACTGACTGGCTCCAGCCTCGTCAAGTTACTAAAAGCGTTATAGCATGTTACTGTTAGTGTTACTGACTAGCAGAGCATATCCGGCTGTGAACAACATCATCAAGAATCTAAACTGAGGGTAGCGCATCAAGAATCTAAACTGCTGATCTGGCTGCACCTGTCTGCTCGGTTAGTGAACAGAGACAATTTTAAGACCTAATTGCCACCACTGACGCACATCACCAGCCAGTTTGGGTACACCAGGCGGCAATCTAACGCCGAAATTACCCACGTATTCAAGAACCAAAATCAAGGCACGTTGTGAACATGGTAACATTATAAACATACATTATTTACATCAATAAGAAACAAAAGAACAACAAGCCATAGAAAAATAACTACTTACAGGTTCTCCCCTGATGAAAACACATGAACACCGGCCGCAACAGTTAAACAAACAACCTGCCTCTGCAGGGACACTGGGGGAAAAGGGACGCTGCTGGCCCAGCACACAACTTTTAACACCTTAGATAATTGGGCCATAAAAACCCCACCCAATCAAAAAGGAAAAGGACCGGAAAGAAAAAGGTTATAGGGTCATGGCCCAGAACATGTATACAATACACTCGGTTACATGAAAAATGTGTGTGTTCTGCAATCTTATCAAAAAGAAAAAAGAAAGCATTTGCATCCTGGAATTTCTGTTACTATAGGAAATGACCAGATTTGGGAACTAACTTTCTGCACCATTGCAATTGTATAAACTATAATTCATTGATTGTTGTTAATACTTTGTGACACCCAAAGATCTTAAACAGAACGAGGCCCAGAGCACTTGTGCAGAGTCAACACCAAGAGAGTTAATCAGCACTTAAATATATATATATTAATATATGTAATACAGCTACAACAACAAAGATGAGGATGTACATCTGGTGGAGTTTATGTACCTTGTAGATACACACGTCAGTTGAGAGTTTTTGTAGTTGTAGATACACACGTCAGTTGAGAGTTTTTGTAGTTGTAGTTATGTATTTTGAGCACTAATTAATTCCCTTTGTGTTGAGTTTGTGACACCCAGATTGCTGCATTGACTGACTGAGCCAATTGACAATGACACAATAGGCTATGAAATGGAGATCAGTCATTTCAATGATGACAATGCATACATATATTTACTTTCATGGTTTTGAATTTGTGCTAGACTATTCATTTATATATTCAAATATTGCACTTTAAGAGTGTGTGTGTGTTTGTGTGTGATTTCTCCATCTCTGTATAGTGTAATATAGAAATAAATATGATTTCAACTCTCTTTTTTTCAGCGGTGAAAACCCCCCAAAACAACCCAGACTGTGTTAATTATTCAAAACATTGTGGTACAGATTCTTAAGAAGATAAACATGTCGGTGAGTACAGGCTTTTTTGAGCTCACGTGCCTGCATATGTGCATATAGTATGTTTGTGCGGGGTATACTACTAGTACCAGCAAAGTAGCATTGTACTTTGTAGCATAGTAGTATGTTTCTATCACTATCAGTCTTACTTTTGCCAATCATTGTAACTATAGGACATAAGTTAGTCAGAATGTTATTTAATTTTTGTATAATTGTATACGCACCCCTTCCCCCTGCAGTGAGCTTGAGTGCATGTCAGGAAACAGCTGGCTCTGTATGATGTATCTCTGGTGTTAGACTATTGACGGAAGCTGTTTGCATCTCTCTGGTGTTAGACTACCTCAGGGAAGCGGTTCACATCTCTTTGGTGTTAGACTACCTCAGGGATGCTGTTCACATCTCTTTGGTGTTAGACTACCTCAGGGAAGCTGTTCCTGGCAGCCACAACTGTGAACAGTGAAATGAATGAGTTAGCCTTTAAAAAATTAAAAAATTAACCAACAGCAAAAGACATTTGACTAGTTCAAGGCTGTTGCAGTAACAGCCTTGAACTAGTCAAATGACTTTTGCTGTTAATTTTTTATTTTTTTTAATTATATATATTTATATTGTAAAAAAAACGTTAAAGTGACAACAGTTAGGCTGTGTAAAAACAAAAGTTGTTTCTAAAAGCATGGCCCTTTGTTGTTATGGCATGTCAGTGACTGTCAAGTATCATTGATATATATCAAGATCATGACTCGTATTGGCATCAGGGGGTGAATTTGGGATTTTTTATCTTTCACTTTTAGCCATAGCTGTATTTTTGGTAATCAGAGTTCAGACACCCTTTTCTTCTGAGAAATGTGGTGCTCAGTGGTTGGAGGCTTTACACAGTGATTGCGTGGGACATTTTTCAAAGCGTTATGTCATATTTTTGGCGGGCGGTACTTGATCGCAAAAATTGGTCATTTCAGGAACAGTATTAATGCACGTTTATGAATGTGTCTCTCTCATCAAATTAAGCACATTTTTTAGCATTTTTGTAAAGCATCCACAAAAATCAAAGAACTAATTTTCTGATGTATGCACAGACTCATTAACTGAAGCTAAAAAAATTTTTTTTTAAAGACTATAAAAAAGAGAGTATATTAATCATTATATAATAGTCACATGATAACCCTTGCTCGGTTAAAATAGAAACTGAAAGTGAATGTTGAATTGACAGGAAACATCTGTCAACAATGATGATTGTCTTAGGGCAACTTCTTTGTACAGCATTCTTAAGTGATGAGTAATAATAATATATCATAAATTCATATAGCACTAAATATTTTTTTTACAAACTTTTAGTTTTACTCTTTCTCTTTCTTCTTTTTAGGCATCTGGTGATCAAGATGAAGGTAAACCTGATGTTTGGTCTTCAAGTCTGTGTTTCTTGTCCAGTGTAACTATAGCATTAACTGATTAAGTTGATTAACACAGGGTAATGCAGTGATACTGAATACTCTGTGGGTCTGTCTGTGTTTTTTTGTCCAGTGTCTGTGTTTCATGTCCAGTGTAACTCTAGCATTAACACAGGGTAATGCAGTGATACTGAATACTCTGTGGGTCTGTCTGTGTTTCTTGTCCAGTGTAACTATAGCATTAACACAGGGTAATGCAGTAATACAGAATACTCTGTGGGTCTGTCTGTGTTTGTCTTGTGTTGAGTGTAACTGTAGCATTAATACAGGGTAATGCAGTGATACTGAATATTCTGTGGGTCTGTCTGTGTTTCTATCATTGAACTGTGTATTCTGTACATTAATCAGTGATTGGCTAGCTTATTTTTAGTGTTTATCATAATTTTTTGCAAGTTCTTGATGCAGTGTATAGACAGGTGTTTTTATATATTATACATATGATTCTAGCTGCCAACAGTTTTTGATATATATTGATGATAATAATTATAATATAATTTAAAACATGTGACTGTTTTAGTACTTTTACTAATAATTCATGACTTGCATCCCTACCTTTCATATGTGCAGAACTAGAAGTAGAACATATTATTTATAGAGAATCTTAAATGATTTTGACTCTCTGGAGTAAATCCATAAATTAATTAGATAAGTGCCTATGGCTGTATTGTAGTACACACAGATTCAGTTTAGTTGTGCTTTACTGCTTTTTGTGATATTATCAATAACAGTCTATACACATGATACTTAGCGAGAGATTGATAGATTTTAGCCAAGGATTTCACTGAACTGCACTATGACTAGTCGATCACTGACTCAGCAAGGCGGAGACACTTGTGTAATGATTAAGGCTGTGTGCTTTCCACTGAAACACTTGTGTAATGATTAAGGCAGTGTTGCTGGGGCTGCAGGCTTTCACTGGAGACACTTGTGTAATTATTAAGGCAGTGTGATTTTAGTGGAGACACTTGTGTAATGATTATTAAGGCAGTGTTGCTGGTGCTGCAGGTTTTCAGCCGGACACAGAGGCTGCAGCCAACTTGGACCAGGAGCTGGCACGCAAGGTGGCGCTGCAGAAGCAGATGCTGGAACATGAGCGCCAGAAAGAGGCTCTGGGCTACCAGCAGTCACTTCTGCTGCAGCAGCAGCAGCAACAGCAGGTTTGTGCATAGCTGCAGTCTGCATGAGTCATTTTGTGTAATATCTACTATGCTGAAACCTGTGTTTTGCATTTGCATGGAAGGGAATTTTCTCTGCAGTGATTTTGTTCATGAGACTTAGTTTAATTCAGTTTGAATTTTTTAAGCAGGAAACATTGAATGTTGTAATAAATAACTAATGAGTGTTTCTTTTTTCTGTTTTTAAATGTTTTGTTGTTGTGTTTTTTGTTGTGTTTTTCACTCTTTCTCATGGATCCCATTAAAACCTTTGTTGCCTTCAGATCATACATTTTCAGTGTTTTTGTCTTACTCTTAGATAAAACCTTCACCCTGTAGTAATGCATCTGTTTGCATCCTAGCAAGTAGTCCAGTGCAACAGAGATTCTGACTGAAAATCAGCATGAAGTTTATTTTATAAATTGTGCTGCTAATGATGCATACCCATTACAGTGCATACATGCATGCAGACAGGCAAACCTATGTATTGACGCATGCCAGCATGCAACATTTCTACCTACAGGAGTATGCTCCGATCCATTGCTGAACATTATCTAAACCTTGAGACTGGACTGTTACAGATGACTCAGCCGGTCCCCCCTCCCCCACCTCAGATAACGCAGCCAGTGCCCCCACCGGCCCCACAAGCCATACAGGTGTCTCCTGCTCAGCCCCAGCAGCAGACTGACCTGATGATGAAGGCGCTGCAGCAGCAGCAGATGCTGGAGGCAGAGAAGCAGCGTGAGGCACAGCAAAAGGTATTGACAGACCAACCACTAGGGGTGTCATGGTCAAATGGTGACTTGGGATAAAGGTATGGACAGACCACTAGGGGTGTCACGGTCAGATGGTGCTTTGGGATAAAGGTATGGACAAATCACAGACCACTAGGGGGGGTGGGGATAGCTCAGTGGTTAGAGTGCTGGACTTGTAATTGAAAGGTTGCGAGTTCGAATCCCTGCAGGAGCGATGGGAGAATTTTATTATCCAGGGTGAACTTTCTGTGCTGACTCTGATTTCGGTATCCGTTCTACCCCTGTGTTACCCCAGTAGCATGTAAAAGATCCAGGTCATTCTGCCAAAAGTGCAGGTGGCAGGTTACAGCTAAACACGCATACACCTTACGTATGTGGCTTTGCATGAAGTGACATGGTATATGGTTGTATGATGTATATCTATGGGTTCTTCTTCAGTGCTGGTCCTAGTTAGGGAGAATCAGAGGTCAAAACTGAAATAGCTTGCAGCTTATCCCAATTAGGCTTGTTGTGTTCCACATACATCCTATTTTAAGGCACAATTACAAGAAAAGCAGTTAGGACCCCGACTGCAAGTTAGGGTGGCTTCAAACATGTCCAAGTGGAGAACATAACGCATGTTTCGGTGTGACATAAAAGTATCATTATGTAATGTTAGAACAAGAACCTTATTATTTCATAGAAAGGTTTTGAATAATAATCATTAGGAGTAACTAAGTGCAGTTTTTAAGAGGGTTCATCCACTTGAGAGTAGAACAGCCTACCTGCAAAATTGTGACACTGAAACATGCGTGAATGGAAAGAAAGGTTTTTCCTTCAAGATCAAACAAACGCCATGGATCATGAACAAGTATTTATTCTTGTTAGTTTTTGATGCTGTGGACATATTCCAAAGTAATATTGGAACACTTCCTCAACTTCGGATGTTCTTTGAATTGTAAGACATGTTTCGTGTGACATGTAACGCATGTTTCACATGACATTCAATAATCACTCAGGTTGGAAACTGTTAAAAGCATGTAGAAAATGTATTTTTTCAGAGTATTTGTACACATTACATGTATGTAAGCATTTGTTTTGAGTTTGACAAGTTTTTTTATTTTTTTATTTGACAAGTTTTGCTTACATGAAGAAGAAAAAAAGGAAGAAGAAAAAGAAGTGATGAGCAGTACTAGTAAAAAGAAGTGATGAGCAGTACTAGTAATGTTTACATGAATTGACTGAAACTTAACATGAAAATTTAATCTATCATCTGTTCTCAAGCAAAATGATGACAACTTCAAGCAACTTTTATTCTGCAAACCCCCCCCCCCCCAGCTGCATTTGACACTGGTCTGTAGTGGCTTAGTTTTGCAAGCTGATCAGCAGGCACCCAAGGGATGTCATCAGTTGAAGGGAACGAGAAGCTGCTCTGATTTTCATGCAGGAACTTTATCTGCACTCCAGATGAAGCCTTGTAGTCTAGAACCTAGATTTAACAGAGCCAACAAGTGAAATCACGGCACATGTTGCAGTCCACAACACATCACATTCAGAGAGAGCAATCAAAGTTGGAGGAAATGGAAAAAGAAGATGTAGTAGACTTGGTGCCAAAAGGTGTGGGAAATTCTTACCCTCATCCTGGTGTTATTGTTTTTTGTTTATACTTTGTTTTTAATTTGAGAAAAGAAAGTGATTTGACTGTGAGTGTGGAGACCTTTTTCATCATGAAGTTTGATTGTGTGTGTGTGTGTGTGTGTGTGTGTGTGTGTGTGTGTGTGTGTGTGTGTGTGTGTGTGTGTGTGTGTGTGACAGCTTATGCAGCAGCAGCAGCTGGCTCTGCTGGAGGCCCAGCGCACAGAGCAGCAGAAACGCATGATGATGGAGGCGCAGCAGCAGCAGCCTCCAACCCAGTCTGTGCAGCAGCGTAAGTTTTGCTCTTGCAGTCTCTTTGCAATGCATCCGGGGAAAAAGTTGGTACATGATGAGATCTGAAGTGAAATCACCAGGAAAAAGTTGATACATAATCAGATCTGAATTGAAATCGCAGGGAAAAATTGATGCATGATCAAATCTATGCACAGAAAAAACACTGATGCATGATCAGATCTGAGGTAAAATCATGGGGGAAAAATTGGTACATGATGAGATCTGAAGTGAAACCACAGGGAAAAAGTTGATGCATGACTAGATCTATTCACAGGAAAAACAATGATGCATGATCAAATCTGAAGTAAAATCACAGGAAAAAGTTGGTACATGACCAGATTTGGAGTAGAATCACAGGGGAAAAGTTGATGCAAGATCAGATCTGTTCACAGGCAAAAGGTTGACACATGATCAGTCTATTCACAGGCAAAAGGTTGACACATGATCAGTCTATTCACAGGCAAAAGGTTGATGCATGATCAGTCTATTCACAGGCAAAAGGTTGATGCATGATTGATCTATTCACAGGCAAAAGGTTGATGCATGACGAGATCTGAAGTGAAATCACAGGGAAAAAGTTGATGCATGATCAGATCTGAAGTGAAATTACAGGGGCAATGGTTTATTTGCTTGCATTAGTTTGTTGTTGTTGTTGTGTGTTTTTTTGGTGTTTTTTTTTGGGGGGGGGGGGGGTCACAAAGATTTCAAGTAGAAAGAGTGACCCACAAGCGACAGAGCTTGCGCTTGAAGAACATGAAAAGGAAGGCCTTTGTCTTTGTTAGATTAATTGTACTCATCAGACAATATATATGTTGTTGTTTTTAACATTGAAGAAACAAGGAATGTGTTTTTGATATTAAAAATACATATATACACCCCACCCCCGACCCCACCCTATATATATATATACCCCATGATGTGTGCATGCACGCACATACACATGCATGCACACCATATAGGTATGTAAATCTGGCTTAAATATGTGGAAGTGTAATAGGTGTTACTGCAGGAAGAAATAAGATTTCAGAAGAGATTTGAAAGTGGATGAGGTAGAAGGATGGCGTGGCTGACTGTATGTAGCTATTGATTCTTTTTGTTGTGTCTTTCAGCTGGAGGACCGCCCCCTCACATGCACCCCAGCATCAGTGGTGGACCTCCGCAGCCACCGTCCGCCCAGCCTTTGGTGGCTCCTCCCCCGCAGGCCCACCCAGGCATGCCCACCGGCCAGCCGCCCCAGGGCCCACCCCCCATGCACATGGCCCCTCCCCTCGGGCAGGCTCCACCCCCCATGTCCCAGGCTCCACCCCCCATGTCCCAGGCTCCACCTCCCATGTCCCAGGCTCCACCCCCCATGTCCCAGCCTCAGCAGGGAGGCCCTCCGGGTCCGATCCAGCAAGTCATGCCTCCGGGCCACATGGCGCCCCCACCGGGCCAGGGCCCTCCCCCACGCCCCCCGCAGACGCAGCCTCAGGGGCAGCCCCCGCAACCTCCCCACATGATGTTCCAGCCGGGCCAGGGGCCACCCCCGGGACAAGGGCTGCCCCCCGGGGCGCCACCCACTTCTCTGCACAGCATGGGCCCCCCAGGCTCTCAGCCATCGGGGATCCCCTCGCTGATGGGTCAGGATCGGGGCTTCAGGGACGGCGGCCCACCCATGGACCGGGGCTCGGTCCCTGGGGGGCCCGGCAGCCACGAGAGGGGGCCGGAGATGGATGGCAGGGGGAGGGGCCCCATGGACCAGGATCCCAGGAGGGGAGGGCCCATGGACCAGGATCCCAGGAGGGGAGGGCCCATGGACCAGGACATGAGGAGAGGGGGGCCAGGGGACCAGGACATGAGACAAGGAGGCTCCATGGACCAGGATATGCGCAGGGGGCCCATGGACCAGGACATGCGGAGAGGGCCCATGGACCGTGGCCCAGACAGGGGCCACATGGGCATGGATCGAGGGCCCATGGGCATGGACCGCAGCCCGATGAATATGGACCGAGGACCCATGAACATGGACCGAGGGCAGATGGGTATGGACCGAGGGCAAATGGGCATGGATCGTGGCCCAGACCGGGGCCCTGGTTCTATGGACTGTGGTCCAATGGGCATGGACCGTGGCCCAGACCGTGGCCCAATGGGAAGGCCAGGACCAGGCAGGGGAGGGCCTCCGCACTCCATGCAGCATGGCCCCAGGGGGCAGGGTCCACCTGGCATGGAGCCCCGTCCTCCCCAGGTAAGAATGTTTTTTTTACTGTTGTCAGGCCAGGTGAGTCACCATAAGTATTATCAGCAGCAGCTGCACCTGACCATCATGGCTGAAGTCTGTGTTAACAAAGCCAACCTTTTGGCTAAAAGCTGTTGCATTGCAGTGTTTGAAAATTGACCTCAGGTTGATGTGCTTAGCCATGGTGCCAAGCCAGAGTCCACTGACCACTTACTGCTGTCATTGGGAGGTGCCTTGCTTGTGAAAGTGGAAGCATCCAAACTGCCTGCCCAAAAGGCACTGGGCTCTGGCAGCTCTCAGGTAGGACGTTGTGCCCTTGCCTCTGGAACTTGGGTCTGTGCAGACTGCTCAATCCTTCCAAAAGACTCCTGAACTAGCTTATTTAGTCCCACTGAGCTGCCTGGAGCTGTTCCTGAACTAGCTTATTTAGTCCCACTGAGCTGCCTGGAGCTGTTCCTGAACTAGCTTATTTAGTCCCACTGAGCAGCCTGGAGCTGTTCCTGAACTAGCTTATTTAGTCCCACTGAGCGGCCTGGAGCTGTTCCTGAACTAGCTTATTTAGTCCCACTGAGCTGCCTGGAGCTGTTCCTGAACTAGCTTATTTAGTCCTACTGAGCTGCCTGGAGCTGTTCCTGAACTAGCTTATTTAGTCCCACTGAGCTGCCTGGAGCTGTTCCTGAACTAGCTTATTTAGTCCCACTGAGCGGCCTGGAGCTGTTCCTGAACTAGCTTATTTAGTCCCACTGAGCTGCCTGGAGCTGTTCCTGAACTAGCTTATTTAGTCCCACTGAGCGGCCTGGAGCTGTTCCTGAACTAGCTTATTTAGTCCCACTGAGCGGCCTGGAGCTGTTCCTGAACTAGCTTATTTAGTCCCACTGAGCTGCCTGGAGCTGTTCTGATCCCAGCATTGTGTTTTTGATGTGCAGCAGTCAGGCCCACCTGGCCCGCGTGAGATCCGTCTGCCTCAGGCCCTAGAGAAGGTGTTGGAGTTCAAGTCGGTGCGTGCACAGGAGATGGGTCTGGATGGCGACGAAGCCGATGAGGATGAAGATGAGAATGAAAGAGCAGGTGGGTAAAGGAAAGGTTGAAATGCACAGAGATGTTTTCTGCTTTCAGAGTGTTTCATTGGTCACTTCCAAAGTTCTGCGTACCTCCCCCTTCTCTTTTCTGTTTCTGTTTCTGCGTGGCAGTATTTTTATGTCTGTCAAAGACAGGACTGGCCCGGTGTATTGAATGGTCCAGCCTAGCGCAGGCGTCTTCTCTTCTCCCTGCTTCTGCAGGCTTCAGGTTGTAGTCACTGGGATCAGCTTCATAGCTCTTGAGCCATAGCTCAGAAGTGTGAAATTACAGTGTTGATTGTCTGGACTTTTTGTCTTTCTCTTTGCAGAAAATGGTCGTAAGGGCCCTCCAGAAGAGGAAGAGGACGATTTCTTACCCGACGAGGATGAAGCAGCAGCGGAGAAGGAAGAAGAAAAGGTTGCTCCTGCCAAGCCAGCAGGGAAAGAGGTGTGTAAAATGAACTGGTAAAATCAAAAATTACATTAAGAAACATTTGGTTAAAACATTTGTGTTTTTTTAGCAGATTGTGTTTGTGCTCATGTGTTTAAGATTTAGTGAACAGAGTAGAAGTCTGAGGTGAGATTGAGTGAAGTGTCACTGCAGTATGTTTTGTTTCCCAGTGCTTAAAAATGAATTGTGCCATGCGTGATCCAAAACAGACTTCTACTCTGGCCAGTGAGCTTTCAGACATATGGCATCTCCCAGTGGAATGCCCTGTCCAGGAGAATCAGGGAGACAGACTGTTCATTCTTTCTGGTCTGCTGACACACTTCTTTCAGTTTAACCCTTAATTCTCCTTCCTTCCTGGTTGGGGGGGGGGGGGGGGGGGGTGTTCTTGACATAGTGTATGTGTGAAAATCATGCTTCTTTGTCTCCAGCCCTTGTGCTGTGAACATGCATATTCTTGCAGGGATTTTTTTATTGTGTGCATTATAATCATTTATTCATTTATGATATGTACGCATCTTGTTCATACAGCACACACAGTGTGCAAATGTTCTGCAGAATTGCCTTTGATAAGTGACAGGGAAGTTGAAGCTTATGAAAGAAATTGTGCTAAAGAATTATTAGACCTGACTCAGCAAAATGCATCTGTGGTTTTTCTAGTGTGTTTTGGTCTCATTCTGTTATGTTTTTTTTTTTTAAAGAAGCAACATGGATGTTCATTTTGTGCATTATTTACAGTATTGGATGTGTCCTTTTGCAGTCGAAGAGCAAGAAGAAGAAAAAGAAGAAGAAGGCCAAGAAGAACCGCTTTGAGAAGAAAAAGCAGGCGCAACAAAGCAAGGAACCAGAGAAGAAACCAGAAGAGGATGTCCTCATTGAGTGAGTACTTCTTCTGCACGCATGCTATTCACCGCACTGTGCCTCATGCCACAGCCGTCACTGGAATTGGATTGACTGACCTGTTACTCTGGACAAAAGCATCGCCTTTTCTGTGGTAGTACATTGGACAAATATTGGTTGTTGACCAGCTGGTCTATAGACTGATCTGAAAACAGTGTTGACTTCCAACAGTTGGGGAAAAACAAAAGCAAAGAAAAAAACACATACGTTGCTAATGATGAATGGGCAGAGTGGTGTGCAGATGCAGGGCTTGTCTGGTCAAGTTGCTTTGTGGTTTGGGTTTTAGTTTTTCTGACTGGGTAACCTTAACTCAGGCTGCGTCGTTAAGTTTTTGACTTGCATTGATAGTGAAGTACCTTTGATCCCCAGTTGAAACATGACACATGTCTGCGGTGAATGTGTTTCTGTGCAAGTATGTCCAATGTTGTATTTCTGTGCAAGTCCAGTGTGTTTCTGTGCAGGTATGTCCAATGTTGTGTTTCTGTGCAGGTATGTCCAATGTTGTGTTTCTGTGCAGGTATGTTCAGTGTTGATTTTTTGTGCAGGTATGTCCAATGTTGTGTTTCTGTGCAGGTATGTCCAATGTTGTGTTTCTGTGCAGGTATGTTCAGTGTTGATTTTTTGTGCAGGTATGTCCAATGTTGTGTTTCTGTGCAGGTATGTTCAGTGTTGATTTTTTGTGCAGGTATGTCCAATGTTGTGTTTCTGTGCAGGTATGTCCAATGTTGTGTTTCTGTGCAGGTATGTTCAGTGTTGATTTTTTGTGCAGGTATGTCCAGTGTTGTGTTTCTGTGCTGGTATGTTCAGTTTTGATTTTTTGTGCAGGTATGTCCAGTGTTGTGTTTCTGTGCAGGTATGTTCAGTGTTGATTTTTTGTGCAGGTATGTCCAATGTTGTGTTTCTGTGCAGGTATGTTCCGTGTTGATTTTTTGTGCAGGTATGTCCAGTGTTGTGTTTCTGTGCAGGTATGTCCAATGTTGTGTTTCTGTGCAGGTATGTTCAGTGTTGATTTTTTGTGCAGGTATGTCCAGTGTTGTGTTTCTGTGCTGGTATGTTCAGTGTTGATTTTTTGTGCAGGTATGTCCAGTGTTGTGTTTCTGTGCAGGTATGTTCAGTGTTGATTTTTTGTGCAGGTATGTCCAATGTTGTGTTTCTGTGCAGGTATGTTCCGTGTTGATTTTTTGTGCAGGTATGTCCAGTGTTGTGTTTCTGTGCAGGTATGTCCAATGTTGTGTTTCTGTGCAGGTATGTTCAGTGTTGATTTTTTGTGCAGGTATGTCCAGTGTTGTGTTTCTGTGCTGGTATGTTCAGTGTTGATTTTTTGTGCAGGTATGTCCAGTGTTGTGTTTCTGTGCAGGTATGTTCAGTGTTGATTTTTTGTGCAGGTATGTCCAATGTTGTGTTTCTGTGCAGGTATGTTCCGTGTTGATTTTTTGTGCAGGTATGTCCAGTGTTGTGTTTCTGTGCAGGTATGTTCAGTGTTGATTTTTTGTGCAGGTATGTCCAATGTTGTGTTTCTATGCAGGTATGTCCAATGTTGTGTTTCTGTGTAGGTATGTTCAGTGTTGATTTTTTGTGCAGGTATGTCCGATGTTGTGTTTCTGTGCAGGTATGTCCAATGTTGTGTTTTTGTGCAGGTATGTTCAGTGTTGATTTTTTGTGCAGGTATGTCCAATGTTGTGTTTCTGTGCAGGTATGTCCAATGTTGTGTTTCTGTGCAAGTATGTCCAATGTTGTGTTTCTGTGCAGGTATGTTCAGTGTTGATTTTTTGTGCAGGTATGTCCAATGTTGTGTTTCTGTGCAGGTATGTTCAGTGTTGATTTTTTGTGCAGGTATGTCCAGTGTTGTGTTTCTGTGCAGGTATGTTCAGTGTTGATTTTTTGTGCAGGTATGTCCAGTGTTGTGTTTCTGTGCAGGTATGTCCAATGTTGTGTTTCTGTGCAGGTATGTTCAGTGTTGATTTTTTGTGCAGGTATGTCCAGTGTTGTGTTTCTGTGCAGGTATGTCCAATGTTGTGTTTCTGTGCAGGTATGTTCAGTGTTGTGTTTTTGTGCAGGTATGTCCAAGAGCAGCTTGAGCTGGACCCCACAGATCCCAACTACCACACCTTTGCCAAGATCTTTGAGACTTTCAAGGTCAGTTTTCTCTTGTAAGCTGTAAGGGTTGGCTTCTGGTTTTGGACTCTATGAAGAAAAATAACTGTGAGTGTGCAAAAGTGATTTAAAATCTGTGAGTGTTTGATGACCTAACTTATATATTCAGCTGTAATCATGGGTGCACTTCACACTTGATCAGTAATCACCAGCTGCACTCACAAAAATACACACTCATTTTGTTTTGCATTTCAGTCTGTTGCCTGTCTGAAAGGCAAGAGATACTTTAAAGGACAAGTCCAAGGTTAGGGGTGATTTTTGACAAGATTTCCGTTAAAGCTTGCTGAGAACGATGATGTAGGTGAAACTGTGATCTGAGGGTTATAAATGCATGAAAAAAAGGCATTTTCTGTCGTACCGAAAGTGTCACCATGATGCCCAAATCACGTGACCATATGCCTACTACGTCACTCTGGGGAGTCGCTGCAAAATGGCCAACTCGAGCTCCGAAGATGAAACTGACACTTTGCCCGAGAGACCCACAAGGATACAGCCGTATCAGTTTGAGCCTGTCAGGCAGGATTTTGAAAGAGTACCGGAACATCGTGTCAGCTTCAAAGCAAACCCCATGCGGTATTCCATGTGGTTTGCGAAATCGCACTCACTGAAGTGCTCGCTGCACAAATGGGCGTGATGCGGCGCAGCAAGAAAGTCAGCTTGTTTGAACTGTATAAACTTAATCCACTTTCGCCTCACTGCGGGTCGATTGCGTGGGAGCTCATGCATTCTAATTATACCTGGGGTCGTCTGTGAATTGTTACAGTTCGCGGCAACACAGTAGGCTGGCATAGTTAACTTTTTTGTTGACCACATGCATACACAGTTTACTGAAGAATCTAAGATGGCAACCGCACTGACTCCAAGACTGACCTCACTTCCGGGGAAGCCTACAGAAAATAAAACCAATTAAATTTTTTATTTTTATTTTTATTTCATTAAATCTGAAACTAGTGACTCATTTGTCAATCATTTCGATGGTCATTTTGCATCCTTAAAAACCTTGGACTTTAATAGGCAAGTTTTTTCCAAGAGGTCTAAGCATGGCTGATTGTCCCTTCACCAGCTGAACAGTGTGGTTAAGTCTACTTGAGCACAATACTGCAGCAAATTGCCATGCATTCTATCACATACTGTTCAAAGCATTAAGTAAAGAAGCTTTAAAGTCTTACCATTTCTATTTTTCTGTTTACCTTCTGTTTTACCATTTACATTTTTCTATTTTACCATTTATATTTTTCACTTATGCAACATTTTCTGTCCCCAAGATCAGAGCTAAATACACACACACACACTCTCTCTCTCTCTCTCACACACACACACATGTGTATGGTGACATACACCATACACCAAGACATACACCATACACCAAGAGAAGAAAGTAGCCTGCCACTGGTAATAAATTTAATAAGAGTTATTACTATCAGTAACATTATGCAGAAGGATTAGGGAAGACAGTGTACAGATATTTGTGTTGACAGCTGTCGAAGAGCTTGCCCAGCTTTAAATGTCTTGCTGATTCTCTGTCCTGATCTCTTTCTCTGCACAGATAACAGAGGTTGAAAAGCCTAAAGACAAGCAGGAAGAAAAGCGTGAGGCAGAAAAATTGGCTGAAAAGGCTCCTGCCAAGCCTCGCACGATGTCTGAAGGGGCTGATTCTGACGATGATATGGATGAGGTAATGCTGGTATGATTGAGGCAGTGATGATACGGATGAGTAACGATGATACAGATGAGGTAATGCTGGTACGACTGAGGCACTGATGATACGGATGAGGTAATGCTGGTATGATTGAGGCAGAACAGACCAGGATCCATTGTATTGTGAGTACTGACAGCGTGAGTATCACAGACTTGATGTTAGTCATGTTTCTACAGAACAGACCAGGATCCATTGGATTGTGAGTACTGACAGCGTGAGTATCACAGACTTGATGTTAGTCATGTTTCTACAGAACAGACCAGGATCCATTGGATTGTGAGTACTGACAGCCTGAGTATCACAGACTTGATGTTAGTCATGTTTCTACAGAATTGTGACCTTTTAAATATTAACTGGTTTTACCCATCGGGTTTGGTACACTCCAGAAGCTCATGCCAGCATCTAGTGATGTGTGTGTGGCTCGTGCCATCTGACGTTGTTCTGACCTCAGGCACAACCTGGAAGCCCATAGACTGACACTGTGGCATCTCGTCATACTGAGGCTGTTTCTCTTGCAGAACAATCCAAATGAGGACGATGCCAATAAAATTTCAAAGAAGAAGCTGAAGAAGTTGACGCGACTCAGTGTGGCACAGCTTAAACAGGTGAGAGAGTTGGTCAGGTTATGCAGTTACCTTTGCAAGCCCGCACAGAGTGTGAGAATAGTTTGGGTGGACTTTGAGGTACACAACACTTTTGTTTGTTGTACACATGTACATATGCCTGTTATAATCTTGCATGCACATGTTTGCAAGTTTCACTTTCATTAGTTTGTTAGGTTTGAAAAAAACAATGGCTGTACATAAAATATATTCTGAAACACACTTCCAGTTCCTTTATTAAAAAACAAGAAAGAAGAAGTAAAAACTGATTTACATTTTTTTCTATTTTCCTTTCCTTTTCTTCTTTGCATTTGACTGTTAATCCCAGTTAGTCTTGCTTTTCTCTGCCTTCATTTGCGTCGGGGATTGGTATGAAAGGAAATGTGCTCTTAAAAGAGGGTTGATTTTGCTTCTGGGTTTTGTACTGTGAGGGTGATTAGGTGCCAGTCAGTAGGTACATATGATAGAACTGTCCCCAGTCAGTAGGTACATATGATAGAACTGTTCCCAGCCAGTAGGTCCTTACAATGGTGGAACTGTTCCCAGTCAGTAGATACTTATCATGATGGAACTGTCCCCAGTCAGTTGGTACTTATGGTGGAACTGTCCCCAGCAAGTAGGTACTTATCATGGTGGAACTGTTCCCAGTCAGTTGGTACTTATGGTGGAACTGTCCCCAGTCATTTGGTACTTATGGTGGAACTGTCCCCAGTCAGTTGGTACTTATCATGGTGGAACTGTTCCCAGTCAGTAGGTACTTATGGTGGAACTGTTCCCAGCCAGTAGGTACTTATCATGGTGGAACTGTCCCCAGTCAGTTGGTACTTATGGTGGAACTGTTCCCAGTCAGTTGGTACTTATGGTGGAACTGTTCCCAGTCAGTAGGTACTTATGGTGGAACTGTTCCCAGCCAGTAGGTACTTATCATGGTGGAACTGTTCCCAGTCAGTTGGTACTTTTGGTGGAACTGTCCCCAGTCAGTTGGTACTTATGGTGGAACTGTTCCCAATCAGTAGGTACTTATCATGGTGGAACTGTCCCCAGTCAGTTGGTACTTATGGTGGAATTGTTCCCAGTCAGTAGGTACTTATCATGATGGAACTGTTCCCAGCCAGTAGGTACTTATCATGGTGGAACTGTCCCCAGTCAGTTGGTACTTATGGTGGAACTGTTCCCAGTCAGTAGGTACTTTTCATGGTGGAACTGTTCCCAGTCAGTTGGTACTTATGGTGGAACTGTCACCAGTCAGTTGGTACTTATGGTGGAACTGTTCCCAGTCAGTTGGTACTTACGGTGGAACTGTCCCCAGCCAGTAGGTACTTATCATGATGGAACTGTCTCCAGTCAGTTGGTACTTCTGGTGGAACTGTCCCCAGCAAGTAGGTACTTATCATGATGGAACTGTTCCCAGTCAGTTGGTATTTATGGTGGAACTGTTCCCAGTCAGTAGGTACTTATCATGGTGGAACTGTTCCCAGTCAGTAGGTACTTATCATGGTGGAACTGTTCCCAGTCAGTTGGTACTTACGGTGGAACTGTTCCCAGTCAGTAGGTACTTATGGTGGAACTGTTCCCAGTCAGTAGGTACTTATCATGGTGGAACTGTTCCCAGCCAGTAGGTACTTATGGTGGAACTGTTCCCAGCCAGTAGGTACTTATCATGATGGAACTGTCCCCAATCAGTAGGTACTTATGGTGGAACTGTTCCCAGACAGTAGGTAGTTACTTATCCATAACAGAACTGTTCCCAGTTGGTAGATATTTACTTATTATGAAGGCACTGTTCTGTGCATTTGGATATGTGATGTGTGTGTGTGTAAAATAGTTTTTTTTCCTTCTGTCTGACCAGAAATGCAGTTGGAAATACATTCTGATGATGTGTGTATAAGACTAAAAGAGATTTTTTCTGCTCAGTTGGTAACACGACCTGATGTTGTGGAGATGCATGATGTCACTGCCAAAGACCCCCGCTTGCTGGTGCACCTCAAGGTGAACAGTGTGTGTGTGTGTGTGTGCACCTCAAGGTGAACAGTGTGTGTGTGTGTGTGTGTGTGCACCTCAAGGTGAACAGTGTGTGTGTGTGTATACCTCAAGGTGAACAGTGTGTGTCTGTGTGTGTGTGTGTGTGCACCTCAAGGTGAACAGTGTGTGTGTGTATACCTCAAGGTGAACAGTGTGTGTGTGTGTGTGTGTCTGTGTCTGTGTGTGTGCACCTCAGGGTGAACAGTGTGTGTGTGTGTGTGTGCACTTCAAGGTGAACAGTGTGTGTGTACACCTCAAGGTGAACAGTGTGTGTGTGTGTGTGTGTGTGTGTGTGTGTGTGTGTGTGTGTGTGTGTGTGTGTGTGCACCTCAGGGTGAACAGTGTGTGTGTGTGTGCACCTCAAGGTGAACAGTGTGTGTGTGTGTGTGTGTGAACACCTCAAGGTGAACAGTGTGTGTGTGCACCTCAGGGTGAACAGTGTGTGTGTGTGTGTGTGTGTGTGTGTGTGTGTGTGTGTGTGTGTGTGTGTGTGTGTGTGTGTGTGTGTGTGTGTGTGAGTGAGTGTGTGTGTGTGTGTGTGCACCTTAAAGTGAACAGTGTGTGTGTGTGAACACCTCAAGGTGAACAGTGTGTGTATGTGTGTGTGTGCACCTCAAGGTGAACAGTGTGTGTGTGCACTTCAAGGTGAACAGTGTGTGTGTGTGTGTGTGCACCTCAGGTGAACAGTGTGTGTGTGTGCACCTCAAGGTGAACAGTGTGTGTGTGTGCACTTCAAGGTGAACAGTGTGTGTGTGTGCACCTCAGGTGAACAGTATGTGTGTGTGTGTGTGCACCTCAAGGTGAACAGTGTGTGTGTGCACTTCAAGGTGAACAGTGTGTGTGTGTGTGTACCTCAAGGTGAACAGTGTGTGTGTGTGCACCTCCAGGTGAACAGTTTGTCTGCGTGATACTTGTGCACCTCAGGTAAACAGTGTATCTGTGTGATACTTGTGTACCTCAGGGTGAACAATGTGTCTGTGTGTTGCCTGCCTGGATTCTGTATACATGTGTTGCTTTGGGAGTGACTGGGTGGGTGTCCCTTGTATGTAATGTCTGTGTGCATGTGCTTTAGAAAAATGTATGTAAGTTGAGAAATGGGGATGTTTTTATTGTTTATATTTTGTAAATGTTTGTGACAGTACTCTTAACTCTTGTTGAAGTATTTTATGGGTATGTGAAAAAGACTTTGAACTCTTTTGTGGACTTGTTTTATTGGTATGTAAAAAGATTTGAACTCTTGTTGTACTGTTTTTTTGGAATGTAAAAAGACTTTGAACTCTTGTTGAACTGTTTTATTGGTATGTAAAAAGACTTTGAACTCTTTCATTGAACTGTTTTATTGGTATGTAAAAAGACTTTGAACTCTTTCATTGAACTGTTTTATTGGTATGTAAAAAGATTGAGGCCATGGCTACTTCAGTTCTTGATTCAGAAGGCTGTCTGCTGTTGTCTCCCTTGTCATACATCATACATGTGCTGTCTCCCTTGTCATACATCATACATGTGCTGTCTCCCTTGTCATACATCATACATGTGCTGTCTCCCTTGTCATACATCATACATGTGCTGTCTCCCTTGTCATACATCATACATGTGCTGTCTCCCTTGTCATACATCATACATGTGCTGTCTCCCTTGTCATACATCATACATGTGCTGTCTCCCTTGTCATACATCATACATGTGCTGTCTCCCTTGTCATACATCATACATGTGCTGTCTCCCTTGTCATACATCATACATGTGCTGTCTCCCTTGTCATACATCATACATGTGCTGTCTCCCTTGTCATACATCCTACATGTGCTGTCTCCCTTGTCATACATCATACATGTGCTGTCTCCCTTGTCATACATCATACATGTGCTGTCTCCCTTGTCATACATCATACATGTGCTGTCTCCCTTGTCATACATCATACATGTGCTGTCTCCCTTGTCATACATCATACATGTGCTGTCTCCCTTGTCATACATCATACATGTGCTGTCTCCCTTGTCATACATCATACATGTGCTGTCTCCCTTGTCATACATCATACATGTGCTGTCTCCCTTGTCATACATCATACATGTGCTGTCTCCCTTGTCATACATCATACATGTGCTGTCTCCCTTGTCATACATCATACATGTGCTGTCTCCCTTGTCATACATCATACATGTGCTGTCTCCCTTGTCATACATCATACATGTGCTGTCTCCCTTGTCATACATCATACATGTGCTGTCTCCCTTGTCATACATCATACATGTGCTGTCTCCCTTGTCATACATCATACATGTGCTGTCTCCCTTGTCATACATCATACATGTGCTGTCTCCCTTGTCATACATCATACATGTGCTGTCTCCCTTGTCATACATCATACATGTGCTGTCTCCCTTGTCATACATCATACATGTGCTGTCTCTCTTTCTTCTCTTCACTCTTGTGCTTGCAGTGACTGAGTTAAGCAGTTGGCTTTATAGGACCCCTCACCCACCCACCCATAGTGGGGGTGGGGGGTTGCTTTTTCTCTCTCTCTCTCCAAATGTTTGTGTTTTACCCTGGAGTGTGTGTCAGTGTGCCGCTTGTTGATTTATATGCCTGCTGCTGTGGTTACTTGTATCGTTTAATACAGTGACACATCTGTCTGATGCATACAGGCAACACGCAACACCATTGTATTGTTTAACACAGTGACACATTTGTCTGACACATACAGGCAACACGCAACACCGTTCCTGTTCCACGCCACTGGTGCTACAAGCGTAAATATCTGCAAGGCAAGCGTGGTATCGAGAAAACACCCTTTGAGCTGCCTGAGTTTATTCGGGCCACTGGTATTGAAGACATGCGAGCAGCTCTGCAAGAAAAGGTTTGTTGGTCAAAGTGCAGCATATGCTGACAGGTCGGTGAGCTGGTTTCTCTGCATTTTGCAATTTGTTGTTTCTCATCAGCTTACTGAAACCTTGCAACATGGTGTATTCTTATTAACAGGGTTGCAAATGTTCCTGTGTTTGCAGACACAATCATGCGGACACACGAACATGCTTGGGAACTTGCACACACACACACACACACACACACACACACACACACACACACACACACACACACATGCACACACACAAGCATGCACACACATGCACACACATGCATTCATGTGTGCACATGCATGAACGCTTACCTTTTCAGTGCTGACCATTTGCTTGATTGTTGCTGTGCCTCCAGACCACTTGTGCATGTGCTCAGTTTGTGTTTGTGGGTGTGTTCCCAGGAGGAGCAGAAGAACCTGAAGGCAAAGATGCGAGAAAAGGTTCGCCCCAAACTGGGCAAGATTGACATCGACTACCAGAAACTGCACGACGCCTTTTTCAGGTTCCAGACCAAGCCCAAGATGACCATTCATGGAGATCTGTATTATGAGGTAACCCAGACCCCACATCCCCATGTCTACTGCAGCCACTGTTCCAATACACACGCACTACATGTGTGCTGTACAGTTTAAATTTCTCAACAGCTGTGGCCTACAGTGACATTTTGTAACATGTTTCCTATAGAATTTTAATTTTTCAGCAGCTGTGGTTTAAAATAAATTTTAATTTGTCAACAGCAGGGTTTTAAAATGGCATTTTGTAACATGTTTCCTGTTTACAAGGGGGATAATGAGCCAACTAAACTAGTTGCAACATTCAAGATAGCAGCAAGTATTAGAAGCAGGACACACACTAAACTAGTTGCAACATTCAAGATAGCAGCAAGTATTAGAAGCAGGACACACACTAAACTAGTTGCAACATTCAAGATAGCAGCAAGTATTAGAAGCAGGACACACACTAAACTAGTTGCAACATTCAAGATAGCAGCAAGTATTAGAAGCAGGACACACACTAAATTTGTTGCAACATTCAAGATAGCAGCAAGAGTTAGAAGCAGGACACACACACACATGTATGCATGCACTCACACTTACAGACACAGAGGCAGCATCACACAGGACATTGTCAGCAATGCTCACTTTGGTGTGTTCAGACCACGCTCAGAAAGTTGTTCACAGTCTGTCCTCACATCACACCTTTGTCTCACCCACTTACAGCTCACTTGGGTGTGTTCAGACCACGCTCAGTAAAGTTGTTCACAGTCGCTCACTTGGGTGTGTTCAGACCACGCTCAGTAAAGTTGTTCACAGTCTGTCCTCACATCACACCTTTGTCTCACTCACTTACAGCTCACTTGGGTGTGTTCAGACCACGCTCAGTAAAGTTGTTCATAGTCTGTCCTCACATCACACCTTTGTCTCACCCACTTACAGCTCACTTGGGTGTGTTCAGACCACGCTCAGTAGTTGGAGTGTACAGTAGCAGGAAGGTCAGAGGAAGAAAACAGACCATCATGAACCATGCTTCTAACTCATTTAGCAGAGTCTTTTGTTTAGACTTTTTATCAGTTTAGCAGAGTTGTAGGCCATAGGAACACATTATGCAGATGACATGAACATGATGACACAAGGGCTGGTGAACACAAGCCCTGACAGTTGCTTTGTTGTACCCTTTCATTTGGCTATTTGGTGAACATGGGAATATCTAATAAACACCGCTATGCTCTTGGTCTCTTTGTGTAATAGCTGAACTGCAGTGTTGGTTTCAAAATTGGTAGAACTGGTGGTACAAGCTGACTGATGGTAGAACTGGTGGTACAAGCTGACTGATGGTAGAACTGGTGGTACAAGCTGACTGATGGTAGAACTGGTGGTACAAGCTGACTGATGGTAGAACTGGTGGTACAATCTGACTGATGGTAGAACTGGTGGTACAAGCTGACTGATGGTAGAACTGGTGGTACAATCTGACTGATGGTAGAACTGGTGGTACAAGCTGACTGATGGTAGAACTGGTGGTACAAGCTGACTGATGGTAGAACTGGTGGTACAAGCTGACTGATGGTAGAACTGGTGGTACAATCTGACTGATGGTAGAACTGGTGGTACAATCTGACTGATGGTAGAACTGGTGGTACAAGCTGACTGATGGTAGAACTGGTGGTACAAGCTGACTGATGGTAGAACTGGTGGTACAATCTGACTGATGGTAGAACTGGTGGTACAAGCTGACTGATGGTAGAACTGGTGGTACAAGCTGACTGATGGTAGAACTGGTGGTACAAGCTGACTGATGGTAGAACTGGTGGTACAAGCTGACTGATGGTAGAACTGGTGGTACAAGCTGACTGATGGTAGAACTGGTGGTACAATCTGACTGATGGTAGAACTGGTGGTACAAGCTGACTGATGGTAGAACTGGTGGTACAAGCTGACTGATGGTAGAACTGGTGGTACAATCTGACTGATGGTAGAACTGGTGGTACAAGCTGACTGATGGTAGAACTGGTGGTACAATCTGACTGATGGTAGAACTGGTGGTACAAGCTGACTGATGGTAGAACTGGTGGTACAAGCTGACTGATGGTAAAACTGGTGGTACAAGCTGACTGATGGTAGAACTGGTGGTACAATCTGACTGATGGTAGAACTGGTGGTACAAGCTGACTGATGGTAGAACTGGTGGTACAAGCTGACTGATGGTAGAACTGGTGGTACAAGCTGACTGATGGTAGAACTGGTGGTACAAGCTGACTGATGGTAGAACTGGTGGTACAAGCTGACGGGTGGTAAAACCTTTGTGAAGCGGATTCGGGGCTGCAGCTGTGTGTCCAAGGGTTAAACGTATTGGGGTCTGTGGCTGTGTGTTTAGTCCAAGGGTTAAACGTATTGGGGTCTGTGGCTGTGTGTTTAGTCCAAGGGTTAAACGTATTGGGGTCTGTGGCTGTGTGTTTAGTCCAAGGATTAAACTTATTGGGGTCTGTGGCTGTATGTTTCAGTCCAAGGGTTAAACTTACAGGGTCTGTGGCTGTGTGTTTAGTCCAAGGGTTAAACTTATTGGGGTCTGTGGCTGTGTGTTTAGTCCAAGGGTTAAACTTATTGGGGTCTGTGGCTGTATGTTTCAGTCCAAGGGTTAAACGTATTGGGGTCTGTGGCTGTGTGTTTAGTCCAAGGGTTAAACTTATTGGGGTCTGTGGCTGTATGTTTCAGTCCAAGGGTTAAACGTATTGGGGTCTGTGGCTGTGTGTTTAGTCCAAGGGTTAAACGTATTGGGGTCTGTGGCTGTGTATTTTGTCCAAGGGTTAAATGTATTGGGGTCTATGGCTGTGTATTTTGTCCAAGGGTTAAACGTATTGGGGTCTGTGGCTGTGTGTTTTGTCCAAGGGTTAAATGTATTGGGGTCTGTGGCTGTGTGTGTCAGTCCAAGGGCTAAACTTACTGGGGTCTGTGGCTGTGTGTGTCAGTCCAAGGGCTAAACTTACTGGGGTCTGTGGCTGTGTGTTTCAGTCCAAGGGCTAAACTTACTGGGGTCTGTGGCTGTGTGTGTCAGTCCAAGGGCTAAACTTACTGGGGTCTGTGGCTGTGTGTGTCAGTCCAAGGGCTAAACTTACTGGGGTCTGTGGCTGTGTGTGTCAGTCCAAGGGCTAAACTTACTGGGGTCTGTGGCTGTGTGTTTCAGTCCAAGGGCTAAACTTACTGGGGTCTGTGGCTGTGTGTTTCAGTCCAAGGGCTAAACTTACTGGGGTCTGTGGCTGTGTGTGTCAGTCCAAGGGCTAAACTTACTGGGGTCTGTGGCTGTGTGTTTCAGTCCAAGGGCTAAACTTACTGGGGTCTGTGGCTGTGTGTTTCAGTCCAAGGGCTAAACTTACTTGGGTCTGTGGCTGTATGTTTCAGTCCAAGGGTTAAACGTATTGGGGTCTGTGGCTGTGTGTTTCAGTCCAAGGAGTTTGAGACGCGGCTGAAGGAGAAGAAGCCTGGCAATCTGACTGACGACCTGCGTGTGGCCCTCGGCATGCCTGTTGGAGCGGTAAGACTGAGTGCCTGTCAGTCCATCAGTGACAGATGAAAGACTCTTGAGTGCCTGTCAGTCAGTGAGTGACAGATGAAAGACTGAGTGCCAGTCAGTCAGTGAGTGACAGATGAAAGACTGTCTGAGTGCCTGTCACTGTCAGTGAGTGACAGATGAAAGACTGTCTGAGTGCCTGTCAGTCAGTGAGTGACAGATGAAAGACTGTCTGAGTGCCTGTCAGTCAGTGAGTGACAGATGAAAGACTGAGTGCCAGTCAGTCAGTGAGTGACAGATGAAAGACTGTCTGAGTGCCTGTCACTGTCAGTGAGTGACAGATGAAAGACTGTCTGAGTGCCTGTCAGTCAGTGAGTGACAGATGAAAGACTGTCTGAGTGCCTGTCAGTCAGTGAGTGACAGATGAAAGACTGTCTGAGTGCCTGTCAGTCAGTGAGTGACAGATGAAAGACTGTCTGAGTGCCTGTCAGTCAGTGAGTGACAGATGAAAGACTGTCTGAGTGCCTGTCAGTCAGTGAGTGACAGATGAAAGACTGTCTGAGTGCCTAGACTGTCTGAGTGCCTGTCAGTCAGTGAGTGACAGATGAAAGACTGTCTGAGTGCCTGTCAGTCAGTGAGTGACAGATGAAAGACTGTCTGAGTGCCTGTCAGTCAGTGAGTGACAGATGAAAGACTGTCTGAGTGCCTAGACTGTCTGAGTGCCTGTCAGTCAGTGAGTGACAGATGAAAGACTGTCTGAGTGCCTGTCAGTCAGTGAGTGACAGATGAAAGACTGTCTGAGTGCCTGTCAGTCAGTGAGTGACAGATGAAAGACTGTCTGAGTGCCTGTCAGTCAGTGAGTGACAGATGAAAGACTGAGTGCCTGTCAGTCAGTGAGTGACAGATGAAAGACTGTCTGAGTGCCTGTCACTGTCAGTGAGTGACAGATGAAAGACTGTCTGAGTGCCTGTCAGTGAGTGAGTGACAGATGAAAGACTGTCTGAGTGCCTGTCAGTCAGTGAGTGACAGATGAAAGACTGGCCGAGCTGGGATGGCAGATGGAGTATAATGAATAAGAAAAAGCGTTGGTCTCGGGAGGGGTTACCCACCACCACCACCACCCCATTTTGTTTTAAAGGAGTCTCACTGTACCTTTATTCATGGCAGTCTGTGCCCAATATATTTTGACAGATTAAAATAAACCTGTTTACTTAATCTTAATACAATGTACATCAGTAGGGGTTTCAGTTGTGCATAAGATTGTTTCCCCTCTCCCCATATCTTTTTTTGTTTGTTGACACCCCCAAACACCCCCAAACACCCCCCAATTCTTCCCTTATTGGTGATGTCAGTTCACTCTGTATTCTAGTCTTTGTTATTATTTGGGCTGTCTGACATGTGTTATTATCTGGGCTGTCTGACATGTGTTATTATTTGGGCTGTCTGACATGTGTTATTATCTGGGCTGTCTGACATGTGTTATTATCTGGGCTGTCTGACATGTGTTGCTTTATTTATGTAGACAACGTGTGCAGTGTAGATGATGATGGTGTGTCCTTGACAGAATGCAGAACGGGTACCTCCACCCTGGTTGATTGCCATGCAGCGTTACGGACCCCCTCCCTCCTACCCCAACCTCAAGGTGCCCGGTCTGAACGCACCCATTCCCGAGGTAAGAAATGTGACAGTCATCCTACCTGGATGTTCTTAGGACTTGCTGTAACATGGGGACTACTGGACACTGCCAAAAGTAAGCTGTACCCACCACTTTTACAACAGCACAAAACGAAACACTGTATCCGTACATTATCCATACATTAACTTCTTTAAGCTGGAAAGAAGTTATTGAGGCTGGGATTATATTGGATTCACTACATACAGCTGTCCATGTATTTGGAGGTTGTCCAGATGATATCTTCAGAATCTTTCAGCCTTTTGTCAAATCAGACTTGGTATAGTACATCATGGTGAGCCAGTGTTTGGGTTGCCATCTTAAGGTCCAAGTCACAGTGAGGGCTCATGTCATGAAAAAATGTGTCTGCTATATCACTGATCTGCGGGCTCCTTTTGCAGCCCAAGGTAGTTGGAGATGTACATCTTGTACATGGCTCTAAACCAGACTGTCCTGTGGAAGGGTTCCATTGCTAAGGTCAAGGTCACAATGAAGGTTAAACTTTTCATGTTTTGTGTCCACACTTCATGTGGTGGGACATCATTGGAGGTCAGAGTGTCTTGTCAAACTTTGGATTGTTGTGTTCAAGGTCAAGCAAAGGTAACTTAATTTAATGTGTCAATCCTGTATTTTTTGTACCACTGTTTTGCAGGGCTGTTGAGTGAGTCATTGCCACATGATCAGTGTGGGATTGTTGCTTGTGTTTGCAGGGCTGTTGAGTGAGTCATTGCCACATGATCAGTGTGGGACTGTTGCTGGTGTTTGCAGGGCTGTTGAGTGAGTCATTGCCACATGATCAGTGTGGGACTGTTGCTGGTGTTTGCAGGGCTGTTGAGTGAGTCATTGCCACATGATCAGTGTGGGACTGTTGCTTGTGTTTGCAGGGCTGTTGAGTGAGTCATTGCCACATGATCAGTGTGGGACTGTTGCTTGTGTTTGCAGGGCTGTTGAGTGAGTCATTGCCACATGATCAGTGTGGGACTGTTGCTTGTGTTTGCAGGGCTGCTCCTTTGGCTACCATGCGGGGGGCTGGGGCAAGCCACCCGTGGATGAGAATGGCAAGCCGCTGTACGGGGATGTGTTTGGTACCCAGGGGGCTGATTCACAGGTACTCACTGCATGGCTACCCCTTCTTTCTCACCTGTCTTCTCCCTGCCCCTTTACAAGGCTATCAGGCTTCGGAAATGATAGTCATGCCAGTCACATACACGCTAAATGAAAATAGCTTCATCTGCTGCCTCTTTCTTTAGGTTAGATCAAGATCTGAGAGCAGGATTTTTTTGTTTCTTCTCTTTGTGTGTGTGTGTGAGTGCATTTGAGGATGAGCACTAGGGATTTCATAATTAGGCAGTGTGATTAAGTATACTGTTCTTGGTTGAAGATGAACAACTTTGTTTACTTAACCCCAACAAAGCGAGAGAGAGAGAGAGAAAGAGAGAGAGAAAGGGTGTGTGTGGACTGCTGGAACTGGTGTGTGCCTGTCATTACTGAGGACACTGACTGGTGTGTGCCTGTTGTTACTGAGGACACTGACTGGTGTGTGTGTGTTATACTGAGGACACTGACTGGTGTGTGCCTGTTGTTACTGAGGACACTGACTGGTGTGTGTGTGTTATACTGAGGACACTGACTGGTGTGTGTGTGTGTGTTATACTGAGGACACTGACTGGTGTGTGTGTGTGTGTTATACTGAGGACACTGACTGGTGTGTGTGTGTGTGTGTTATACTGAGGACACTGACTGGTGTGTGTGTGTGTGTTATACTGAGGACACTGGCTGGTGTGTGCCTGTCATTACTGAGGACACTGACTGGTGTGTGCCTGTTGTTACTGAGGACACTGACTGGTGTGTGTGTGTTATACTGAGGACACTGACTGATGTGTGTGTGTCATTACCAGGGTATGACAATAACTTTTTTTCCCACTTGCCCTGTAGGGCAAGTAGATGAATTTTCTTCTTGCCCGAGTGGCAAAACTAGTTGCCCATGCCAGATTCTTAAAATAACCATTTTGATTAAAATATGTGATGTTTGTCAAATGGATTTTGAAGGGTAGAAAGTGTGATAAAAGATCTAAGTAGACTGACACTCACACACACAAACCATCTTCCCCACAAAATTACATACATTTGTAACATTGTTAATTGCCTGGTCCATGCTTGAAAGAGATAAAATTATGTTAAGTACTCAAGCTCTTTTTTTCTTTTCTTTTTTTCTACAGTGCCACTGCCAGTGGTACCTGTCTCAGTACTAATGGTATCAGCAATGAATCATTGCAGTACAGAATGATAACGCTGCCTCATTCTGTCAAGTGTCATGACTTCTGTGAAAGCCAACAGGCAGTTACTGTTCATTTAATTCTAATGCTGTAACAGTTCTAATTTCAGAATTGTAATTATTGTTAATATTAATGACCCAAACTGCCATGCATGCCCCAAGCCATGACCAATGCCCCAAGCCATGACCAATATAGCCCAGGCAACTTGGATCAGTGGTTGTATTTTCTTAACACAAGAAACTGTGCCAAACCTGCACCAGATACATTTCTTTATTTTCTGTGTTAATAAAGGATTCAGATTTATGCTAGTTTATTCCTGCCTTCATTATCTGTTATTTAAGAATGAGAAAGTTTTTTGTTTTGTTTTTTAAGGTCCAATGTTTCCCCTATTTCCATGATAAAACAAGATTGCGAGTCGGGAGTAGTGTCCCTTTGCTGAACAGAAATTCTCGATCAGAACATGATTATGAATTTGAACATCTTAGCGGCCACAGTTAGGTCTTTTAAAATGCTCATTGATTACACTTTGGATCTGACACCCCCCTTCTCCCCTTGCCCCCTATCCCTCCTCCAAAAGAAAGAGAAGACGAAGAAATTGCTTTAAAATTCCCACTACTACTGGCTAGTTGCGGCCCATGCAAACACCCCAAGCAAATTCTTTTGTCTGCACTTGGGAACAAACTTCCTCTCTTTTGATTGGGATCTGTTAGCTTTTCAAACTTATTTTTGTTTTCATCACCCCCCTCCCCCCTTCCTCCGATGCTCCTTTGAAAAGCTCACACCAAAGCTAACTGAGTGCGAGCCATGCTTCGCCATGAGTAAAGAGAGCTAGCTTCTGATTGGCTTAACTGCACTGGCAAGCCAATCACATGCTACGACACTGAAGTCTGTGGGTTTGATGATGTAAAGGGAAACTGATGTTGCAATTGTGGGACCACAAAACAAATACTGTCACAGTGACACAAAATCTACTGGTTGAATTGAAATATGATACTGTCAATAAAAAAACTATAAAAAACTGATAACGACTTGCCCAGTTGGGCAGGCCACTGAGATCTTCACCTGCCCGACCGAGTAAGTTACCTGCCCTGGGCAGTCGGGCAGTCCTTATTGTCATACACTGGTCATTACTGAGGACACTGACTGGTGTGTGCCTGTTGTTACTAGGACACTGACTGGTGTGTGCCTGTCGTTACTGAGGTCACTGACTAGTGTGTGTGTCATTACTGAGGACACTGACTGGTGTGTGCCTGTCGTTACTGAGGACACTGACTGGTATGTGCCTGTCGTTACTGAGGACACTGACTGGTGTGTACCTGTCATTACTGAGGACACTGACTGGTGTGCATGTGTCGTTACTGAGGACTCTGACAGGTGTGTGTGTGTGTCGTTACTGAGGACACTGACAGGTGTGTGCATGTTATTACTGAGGACACTGGTGTGTGCTTGTCGTTACTGAGGACACTGACTGGTGTGTGCCTGTCATTACTGAGGACACTGACTGGTGTGTGTGTGTGTTGTACTGAGGACACTGACTGATGTGTGTGTGTTGTTACTGAGGGCACTGACTGGTGTGTGTGTGTTGTTACTGAGGACACTGACAGGTGTGTGCATGTCATTACTGAGGAAACTGACTGGTGTGTACCTGTTGTTATTGTGGACACTGACTGGTGTGTGCCTCTTGTTACTGAGGACACTGACTGGTGTACATGTCGTTACTGAGGACATTGGTAGAGAGAGAGAGAAAGAGAGAGAAAGGGTGTGTGTGGACTGCTGGAACTGGTGTGTGCCTGTGTGTGTCCTCAGTAACAATTGGTGTACATGTTACTGAGGACACTGACTGATGTACATGTTGCTACTGAAGACACTGACTGGTGTACCTGTTGTTACTGAGGACACTGACTGGTGTGTGTGTGTGTTGTTACTGAGGACACTGACTGGTGTGTGTGTTGTTACTGAGGACACTGACTAGTGTGTGTGTGTGTGTTGTTACTGAGGACACTGACTGGTGTATGTGTGTGTTGTTACTGAGGACACTGACTGGTGTGTATGTTGTTACTGAGGACACTGACTGGTGTGTGTGTTGTACTGAGGAAACTGACTGGTGTGTGTGTGTGTGTTGTTACGGAGGACACTGACTGGTGTGTGTGTTGTACTGAGGACACTGATTGGTATGTGTGTGTTCTTACTGAGGACGCTGCCTGGTGTGTGCCTCTTGTTACCGAGGACACTGACTGGTGTGTGTGTGTGTTGTTACTGAGGACACTGACTGGTGTGTGCCTCTTGTTACTGAGGACACTGACTGGTGTACATGTTGTTACTGAGGACACTGACTGGTGTACATGTCGTGACTGAGGACACTGACTGGTGTACCTGTTGTTACTGAGGACACTGACTGGTGCGTGCCTCTTGTTACTAAGGACACTGACTGGTGTACCTGTCGTTACTGATGACACTGACTGGTGTACATGTCATTACTGAAGGCAGTGACTGGTGTATATGACCCATTCTCAGAACGTCATCTATGAAGTATGACACAAGAGGGAACAAATCAGTAGCATATGTAAATGGAAATCTTAGTATTAGTGGGTTGTCTAACTTTTATATTGTCTAAATATAAGAGCTAGAAGATAGTTTGTGGGCAATTGTTGATGTTGAAGGCGATTTTATTGAAACTGCCTACCTTGATTGGATGTGAATGATGACATGAAAAGTAGTCAAACAAAGTATTAACATAATCAGCATATGTTGTTAAATATACATTAACTGAAAGATGTGTGTTGCTGTCACCAGCTGAAATAAGACTTATAAAATAAAATAAATTCATTGATTTTGAATGAAAATGTCATGTCATCAGTAACGTCCAACTAAAGTCCTTTAATTATTTGTGTTTTACATTAAGCAGAATACTGACAGTAATTAACAAACACAGCTTATACATGGTACAAATACTGTTTATTTCATATGCAGTATAACAACCAGAAAAAAATGCAGAAATTTCAATAATATGAGAGATTAAGATTTTTTTTGTCATCATCACGTCCAATCAAAAATCTCAAAACAGTCTATTAATGAATTATGTGATACATTTTTGACATTTGATTTATTTCTACTTTGATGCAGTCAAAACTTTGACACTGCAGCATCATACAAGCATGACAGATATTGCAGGGTGCTAAAAACTATTACTGTATTACTATTATACATGCATTATTGTTCTTTTTCTTTTCTTTCATTGACTTTTTTTCTCTCCATTTTTAAAACAAAGTTGCCAAATTCTGTTTGAAAAGCTTAAACAAGATTGGTGTTTCACAATTACAATAAGCATTTTTTTTTTATTAAAGAAGCATTTTGATGAAATCTGAGTCCTAATTTGGTAAAGTTGACCAAGTGCTCGGTCATGATTATGACAGGAATTTGCTTTTTGTCACTCTGAACTTGTCGTCTTCAAATTTGGACAGTGTGCAACTGAAACTATTGGCCTTCGACGTGGACTACATTGTTGCCACATCGTTCATTGCATACATGCAAATTAGCCATGATTTAGTCACTAAATAGTGTGAAACTTGTGTAAAAGTGCTGTAAGTGTGATTGGACGTGACGTAATGTTTGGACGTGATTTGTCGATGACAAGAAAAGTAAATTGCTAACCATGCCTAGTTTTCGACATTTTTTTACATCAAAACAAAGATGACTACTTCCAGGTCACTGGGTACTACAAAACTAGGATCAGAACATATTGCTGCATTGAGTAGTTTGTTTGGGTTTCAAATTTGATTGGTCGTGATGACATGACAAGACACTATTGTTGAAATAAAAACATGGAGAGTAAAGCTAAATAATCCACAGAACAGTTGAAATAAATGATGCAGACTATTCCTGCTGTAAAGACACACACACTGATGGACTCGTTACAGAAATTTATTCATTTATGAGCCGAGTTGAGCTTTTTAAAAATTATTCTGACCGATGACGGGATGCGTCACAACCGATCGCCGATATTGGGTACTTCATAATAGAAATAACACATCAAAAGTTTCCACTTTAAAAAAAAATAGGATGAAGAATAAAAGTATTATTCATCCATAAAACAATTTAGTTCTTGATAGAACTCAGTAGTGGCGAGTCACTTTAAGTTCGTTTAAACATCGGTGCTGGCACCACGTTTTCACGTGGAGTGTTTACACAAATTTCAGTTCATTCACACAAACAAACCGCACTTTCGCTCAAGTAACAAACACATGGTTATCATATGTATTTCTTTATTGAATGTATAACACAATAAAACAAAATTGAGATGCATAGTATAATCGTAGGCTTACTTTTAGTGTGGGCAAACATGAGACCATTAGCCAAAATCAGGTTTTGAGAATTGGTCATGTCATTACTGAGGACACTGACTGGTGTACATGTCATTACTGAGGGCACTGACTGGTGTACGTGTCATTAGTGAGGACACTGACTGGTGTACATGTCATTAGTGAGGACACTGACTGGTGTACCTGTTGTTACTGAGGATACTGACCGGTGTACGTGTCGTTAGTGAGGACACTGACTGGTGTACCTGTCGTTACTGAGGACACTGACTGGTGTACATGTCATTAGTGAGGACACTGACTGGTGTACCTGTCGTTACTGAGGACACTGACCGGTGTACATGTCATTGGTGTACCTGTCGTTACTGAGGACACTGACTGGTGTACATGTCATTAGTGAAGACACTGACTGGTGTACCTGTCATTACTGAGGACACTGACCGGTGTACATTTCATTAGTGAGGACACTGACTGATGTACCTGTCGTTACTGAGGACACTGACTGGTGTACATATCATTAGTGAGGACACTGACTGGTGTACCTGTCATTACTGAGGACACTGACTGGTGTACATGTAATTAGTGAGGACGCTGACTGGTGTACCTGTCGTTAGTGAGGACACAGACTGGTGTACATGTCATTAGTGAGGACACTGACTGGTATCCATGTCATTACTGAGGACACTGACTGGTGTACATGTCATTAGTGAGGACACTGACTGATGTACCTGTCGTTACTGAGGACACTGACTGGTGTACATGTCGTTAGTGAGGACACTGACTGGTGTACATGTCGTTAGTGAGGACGCTGACTGGTGTACATGTCGTTAGTGAGGACACTGACTGGTGTACATGTCGTTAGTGAGGACGCTGACTGGTGTACATGTCGTTACTGAGGACACTGACTGGTGTATATGTCGTTACTGAGGACACTGACTGGTGTACATGTCATTACTGAGGACACTGACTGGTGTACATGTCGTTACTGAGGACACTGACTGGTGTACCTGTCATTACTGAGGACACTGACTGGTGTACATGTCGTTACTGAGGACACTGACTGGTGTACATGTCGTTAGTGAGGACACTGACTGGTGTGCATGTCGTTACTGAGGACACTGACTGGTGTACATGTCGTTAGTGAGGACACTGACTGGTGTGCATGTCGTTACTGAGGACACTGACTGGTGTGCAGGAGGTGGCAGAAGAAGAGGAGTTGGACAAATCTCAGTGGGGAGAACTGGAGTCGGAGTCGGAGTCAGAAGAGGAATCGGAGGAGGAGGAGGAGGAGAAAGATGAGTCAGGCCTGGTGACTCCTGCGGAGGGGTCAGTCTTGCGTTGGTTTCTTGGGGACTTGGGTGGGGGATGTTGTTCTTTGTGCATGCTTGGGGGGGGGGGGTGCATGCTTTGGGGGTGGGTGCCTGTGTGTTTGCATGCCTTGGGTGCATGAATGTGTGGGTGCCTGTGTGTGTTTGCATGCCTTGGGTGGGTGTGTGCATGAATGTGTGGGTGCCTGTGTGTGTTTGCATGCCTTGGGTGGGTGGGTGCATGAATGTGTGGGTGCCTGTGTGTGTTTGCATGCCTTGGGTGGGTGGGTGCATGAATGTGTGGGTGCCTGTGTGTGTTTGCATGCCTTGGGTGGGTGTGTGCATGAATGTGTGGGTGCCTGTGTGTGTTTGCATGCCTTGGGTGGGTGGGTGCATGAATGTGTGGGTGCCTGTGTGTGTTTCATGCTTTGTGTGTATGTGTGCATGAATGTGTGTGTGCCTGTGTGTGTTTCATGCTTTGGGTGTGTGTGTGCGTGAATGCGCATGTACCTGCGTGTGGATGTGAATGCTGTTGGTGTGTGAGTTGAGTTTAGAGGGGCGAGCTGTAGTGATCTCTTTAGGGATGCTGGCTGTGTGTGAGTTTAGAGGGGCGAGCTGTAGCGATCTATTTAGGGATGCTGGCTGTGTGTGAGTTTAGAGGGGCAAGCTGTAGCGATCTCTTTAGGGATGCTGGCTGTGTGTGAGTTTAGAGGGGCGAGCTGTAGCGATCTATTTAGGGATGCTGGATGTGTGTGAGTTTAGAGGGGCGAGCTGTAGCGATCTCTTTAGGGATGCTGGTTGCATGCATTTTGATTTTATGGAAGGAGAGCCATAAGAAAGTGGGTGAGAGGTTGCCTAAGCTTTAAAGAGGAATTGACCTCAGTGTTGATGAATGAACGTGACACAAAATGAACAAGAACACCCCAACAGGCTTTCAGCTTACCAGCAGTGCTCACAAGGCCCAGATAGGTAAGACCACCACTGTTACATTGACTGGCATAACAACCCTGTCCACATTGAGAGGTAACACTGCCACTGTTACATTGACTGTCATAACACTGTCACTGTTACATTGACTGTCATAACAACCCTGTCCACATTGAGAGGTAACACTGTCACAGTTACATTGACTGTCATAACACTGTCACTGTTACATTGACTGTCATAACAACCCTGTCCACATTGAGAGGTAACACCGCCACTGTTACATTAACTGTCATAACACCGCCACTGTTACATTGACCGTCATAACACTGCCACTGTTACACTGACCGTCATAACTACCCTGTCCACATTGAGAAGTAACACTGCCACTGTTACATTGTTATATCGACTGTCATAACACCCTGTCCACATTGAAAGGTAACACCGCCACTTTTACGTTGACTGTCATAACAACCCTGTCCACATTGAGAAGTAACACCGCCATTGTTACATTAATTGTCATAACACCACCACTGTTACATTGACCGTCATAACAACCCTGTCCACATTGAGAGGTAACACTGCCACTGTTACATTGACTGTCATAACACTGTCACTGTTACACTGACTGTCATAACAACCCTGTCCACATTGAGAGGTAACACTGCCACTGTTGTATTGACTGTCTTAACAACCCTGTCCACATTGCTTGTTTAGCCTGGTGACACCCAGCGGTCTGACGTCAATACCTGTGGGCGTGGAGACGCCGGACATGATTGAGCTGCGAAAGCGACGCATTGAGGATGCCATGGACCAGGGTGGAGACACGCCTGCCCTCTACACCGTTCTCCCCGAGAAAAAGACGGCGGTGGGCGGGGCCATGATGGGCTCGGCACACATCTACGATATCTCTGCCGTGAGTTTGGATACCGTGGGAGTGGGCCTGGTTGAGGGAGTGGAAATATGAAACGGGGGTTCATGTTAACCAGTAATTTTAATTGTTCTGCCAGTTAGGATCAGTGTATACTGCAAAACAGATTGACAGTCAATCAGACATGCCAGCCGTTATTTTTTTTAACCAGTTCTCAAAGCAAGCAGCATCTACGAAAACAACAACGCATCACAGATTGCATGTGCTGTGTGTATGTGCTGTGTGTGTGTGCATGTGCTGTGTGTGTGTGCATGTGCTGTGTGTATGTGCGTGTGCGTGCGTATGTCCTGTGTGTATGTGCGTGTGCGTATGTGCGTGTGCGTATGTGCTGCGTGTATGTGTGTGTGCGTATGTGCATGTGCTGTGTGTGTGCGTATGTGCATGTGCTGTGTGTATGTGCGTGTGTGCGTATGTGCATGTGCTGTGTGTATGTGCGTGTGTGTGCGTGCGTGTGTGCGTGTGCACATGCATGCATGTGCTGTGTGTATGTGCGTGTGTGCGTGTGCACATGCATGCATGCGTGTGGGGTGGGGGCAGGGTGTTTGCTGGTAGAGCTCTAATAGTCGTATGCGTGACTGTGTATCTGACCAGTGGCAGGGATTATCTGACCAGTGGCAGGGATTATCTGACCAATTTCCATCAAACACTTTCACCACCTTATAGATGTCACACCAGTTTGAAAAATGTCTAGCTTGATCACTGGTGTAAAATGGAGTGAGTTTCAGAACATTTTATTTTTAAGGCTTTTTTAAATTCATTTACATTTAAGTCCATATTTGGTCAAAGGTTGTTTGCCTGAAGGGATACCGGGGTTCTGATGTGGTCCTCCTGTCTGGAATCTCAGGGCTGTCATTTGATTTTGTGATGCCTGTCTCCTCTCTCGTTCTTCTGCCTGTCCTCCGGCTCTTTCTGTCTTGTCATTTTTATGCTATCAGTCCATTCTCATGACTTTTCCCGAAACCTCTCCAACATCTTTTGTTAAGAGTTACGGTTTTTTGTTTGGCTCTTGTTCAGCAGCTTGAAAATGATGATGGCAGCTTGCTGACCTGTGGCACTGGTATTTGTCATTATGCCTGTACATACTGTTGTTGTTGTTGTTTTTACATCCTTTGTATTGTTTCCGTCCATTCCACTTTTATATTTTGCTTTACTCTGATATTAATAAATCAGACAGAATGGTTGATGATACCAGCATGTCCTACTCAGAGTTTTTTGTTCTTGTTTTTAACAAGACAAACTCTTCAGTTTTGTTTTGTTTTTTATGTTTTTAAAAAATGTTTTGTGTATGTATTTTTGGTTTTATATTGCTGAAAGGAGTGATTTTGTAAATTTGACTTGAGAAAAGGTTTGCATATGAGAAAAGTTTTGAACTGTCCATCAGCTTATGACGGAGTGAAGATCATCCTGAGGTGACCTTGTGCAGCTGACAGGCTGTTAGAAACCTGTACTAACAGACTTACTGTTTTGTTACAAACCTGCACTAACAGACAGACCAACCGCTGCATGCGTGTGTGTACACGCGGCCTGCAAGCAGCGTCTGTAATCTGACTCCACGGTTGCAGGTGCAGCCCGGAAAGAAGGGCCCGGAGAAGGGGGGCACGGTGGAGGGGGTGGAGGTGACCTTGAACCCGGAGGAGCTCGACCTGGACACGGCAGCCATGCAAGCCAAGTACGAGGAGACGGTGCGCGAGCAGCAGTCGCAGCTGGAGAAGGAGGACCTGTCCGACATGGTGGCCGCTCACGCCGCCAAACAGAGGGTGAGTGGGGGCTGCTGTTCCACATGCTGCATCTCTTGTGCCTTGAGGCATGTCCTTGGTGTACCGGTCAATGGTAATCGTAATGTGCAAAAAACAACAACTTCCAAGCAAGAGTATGCATGCTCACAGTGAAGAGGTTGGGGAGAAAGAAACAGATTTTCACACATACATATACCCCCCCTCCTCCCCACACACACATAGTATAAGAAGCGCAATGAGCTAAGCCCTTCCTCCCACCCCCACCCCCCGCAGGGGATGACAAGGACTGCCCGACTGCCCGGGGCAGGTAACTTACTTGGTCTGGCAGGTGAAGATCTCAGTGGCCTGCCCAACCGGGCAAGTTGCTATCAGTTTTTATTTTTGTTTTATTGACAGTATCCTATATTTCAGTTCAAGCACCAGACTTCGTGTCACTGTGGCAGTTTTTGTTTTGCGGTTCCACACTCGCAACATCAGTTTCCTTTCACATCGTCATCAAACCCACCGAATTCAGTGTCGTAGCACGCGATTGGCTTGCCAGTGCAGTTAAGCCAATCAGAAGCTAGCTCTCTTTACTCATGGCGAAGCATGGCTCGCACTCAGTTAGTTTTGGTGTGAGCTTTTTAAAAGGAGCATCAGAGGAAGAAGTGGGGTGGGGGAGATGAAATCAAAAATAAGTTTGAAAAGCTAAAAGCTAACAGATCCAAGCAGTTTCTTCATCTTCTTTTTCTTTTGGGGGAGGGATAGGGGGCAAGGGGAGAAGGGGGGATGTCAGATCCAAAGTGTAATCAATGAGCATTGGAAAAAAAACCCCGCCTTATTGTGGCTGCTAAAAGGTTGAAATGAATAATCATGTTCTGATTGGGAATTACTGTTCAGCAACGGGACACTACTCCCGACTCGCGATCTTGTTTTATCCTGGAAATAGGGGAAACATTGGACCTTAATAAACTAAAATAAAATATATAAAAAAAATCATTCTTAAATAACTGATAATGAAAGCAGGAATAAACTAGCATAAATCTGAATCCTTTATTAACACTGAAAATAAAGAAATGTATCAGTTTGGCACAGTTCCTTGTGTTAAAAAATACAACCACAGATCCAGGCTGCCTGGGCTATGTTGGGTCATGGCTTGGGGCATGCATGGCAGTTTGGGACATTAATAACAATAATTACAATTCTGAAATTAGAACTGTTACAGTGTTAGAATAAAATGAACAGTAGCTGCCTGTTGGCTTTCACAGAGGTCATGACACATGACAGAATGAGGCAGAGTTATGCTCAGTCACACTGGGTATTGTAATGATGATTCATTGCTGATACATTTGTACTGAGACAGGTACCAATGTAGATTTTCTTTTTATAAGCTTGACTACTTTACTGAATTTTATCTCTTTCAAGCATGGACCTGGCGATTAACAATGTGTGTGCGTGTGCGTGTGTGTGTGTGTGTGTGTGTGTGTGTGTGTGTGTGTGTTAGTACTGAGTAATTTTATCACACTTTCTACCCTTCAAAATCCATCTGACAAACATATCGCCTATTTTAATCAAAATGGTTGATTTTAAGAATCTGGCATGGGCAACTAGTTTTGCCACTCGGGCAAGTAGAAAATTAATCTACTTGCACTAGTGGGAAAAAAAGTTATTGTCATACCCTGCCCCCCTCCCCCCCCCCCCCCCCCCCCCCCCCCCCACACACACACACACACAGACTACAGACAAGTGGGGAGGAGAATCAGAGGCCACACTGAAAGAAGTGTGTTTTGAGAGCAGGCAGAGAAGAAGGAACAGTCTGAATAGAGTGTGTAATTGTTAGTGAGTGGATCAAAATAATAGAGTGTCTAATTGTTAGTGAGTGGATCAAACTAATAGAGTACGTAATTGTTAGTGAGTGGATCAGACTAAGAGAGTGCGTAATTGTTAGTGACTGAATCAAACTTAGTGTGTAATTGTTAGTGAGTGGATCAAATTAATAGAGTACATAATTGTTAGTGAGTGGATCAGACTAAGAGAGTGTGTAATTGTTAGTGAATGGATCAGACTAATAGAGTGCATAATTGTTAATGAGTTTGTAATTGTTAGTGAGTGAATCAAATTAATAGAGTGCATAATTGTTAGTGAGTGGATCAGACTAAGAGAGTGTGTAATTGTTAGTGAGTGGATCAGACTAATAGAGTGCATAATTGTTAGTGAGTGAATCAAACTTAGTGTGTAATTGTTAGTGAGAGGATCAGACTAATAGTGTAATTGTTAGTGAGTGGATCAAACTAACAGTGTGTAATTGTTAGTGAGTGGATCAAACTAACAGTGTGTAATTGTTTGTGAGTGGATCAGACTAATAAAGTGGGGAATTGTTAGTGAGTTCTATCAAACTAATAGAGTGCATAACTGTTAGTGAGTTGATCAAACTAATAGAGTGGGTGATTGTTAGTGAGTTGATCAGTCTAATAGAGTGGGTGATTGTTAGTGAGTTGATCAAACTAATAGAGTGGGTGATTGTTAGTGAGTTGATCAAACTAATAGATTGAGTGATTGCTAGTGAGTTGATCAAACTAAGAGAGGGGGTGATTGTTAGCGAGTTGAACAAACATGCAGTGTGCCGGTTTGATTCCACCTTGAGGCATAGATATGTGTACGGTGTCTGTTTTTGTGGGGTATTGGACAGAAATGCTGTCTGTTTTTGTGGGGTATTGGACAGAAATGCTGTCTGTTTTTGTGGGGTATTGGACAGAAATGCTGTCTGTTTTTATGGGGTATTGGACAGAAATGCTGTCTGTTTTTGTGGGGTATTGGACAGAAATGCTGTCTGGTCTCTGTTGTTTTGAGATGAGACTGGTTTCTTTTTTTGTTTTAAAGAGGGGGGTGTTACAGGTAGGTAGTGAATGCAGTTTTTAACCTCATTTATTAAGTGTGATATTGACATTAATTTTGACTTTCCTGTTATGTCCTGTGTTGCTGTTTTCAGTTTGGACATACACTGATGGATTTGTTTGTTACATATCTCAGTATTTGTTCCTTCTTGCTGTCATTTGTTTTCACATTGGCTTTCCTTATTCAAGCAAAAAGAGAAGCTGAGTGTTGTACCTGCATGATTATATCTGCAGCTGTAGGGCGAGTCAGTACTAAATGCTGAAGCCGGGAATTGCCCCTCTGTTGCAGAAACGAAAGAAACAGCAGGCGGACAGCGGCAAGTCGGCAAAGCGATACAAGGACTTCAAGTTTTAAAAACGTTGTTCATCAGAAATTGTGTTTTCTGTTGATGTTTTCTTCATTGTTAGCCATATATGGATGAGCAAAAATGATGAATGTGTGAGAATGTGCTTAATTGCTGATAGAGTTGAGTGACCTGTAGCAGGTCTGTCGTCAGTTTTTCATGCCAGGATGATAATAGATCCCTTTTATGTGGCACCATGATCTACACAAACTGTGCTGTACAACAAACATTCTCTGATAGGTAGGGTAGAGGATGTGTGGGGGGGGGGGGGGGATTAAGCAGACAAAAAAGGAAACAGAAGGTGGGGGAGTGCCCACAAAACACCTGCAAAAGGGAGGTTTCTACCACCGTTTGTACGACTGTACAAACAGTCTGTTTGCTGAACTTCCTTGTCAACCATGCTAACCGGTCACCGACTGCTGGGGTCACAAGATCACTTCTTCTAAACTGCTTTCCCAGGATTGGTCTTCAGCGTGCAAATGGCTTGCATGTATAGAGAGAACAGGCAGATTAGTGAGAGAAGGCCGGCAAGTGAGCCATTGTTAGGACAGCCCTTGAGATCAGCCGAGAAGAGGCGTGTGCAGGGGGTAAGTCGCAGTGTGCACTTGTGTCTGAGATTCTTGTCCTTGTAACCGTCAGCACGTTTCTTGCTGTTGATCTTGTTTGGTATTCATTCCTTGATTTCCGTGATGAGATGTACCACAGTCAGAGGTGTGTTCTTGGTCACCCCATTGGTAGTTGATGATGTGTTCAGCAGGCGTGTCTTTTCACCATATTGCCGTGCATTTTTAATTTGTTGTCAGCGGTCGATCTTTGTGGCGCGCACTGTCAAACATATTTATTCTTGCTTGTAGGTTTTTAGGCACATTGTAAAATTGATCATTCAGTCATTAAATCCAGTGTGAAATAATACCTGCTTTGTCCTCGCCTTTTGCTGGTGCAGCATGTTGTGATGGTTTGTTTTTTGGGAACTAAGAAAGCAGCATGTATGGGATGGACATTATTACATTGTGTGTTCAGCTCTTTTCGTGCAAGGGTACATTGAGAAGAAACGGTTCTTTCATTAAAAGAAAACTGCCTTCTCAAAGCATGCTTTGTTCTGTATGTAGAAAAGACACCCCCCCCCCCCCCACACACACACACAAACATGCTTTGTCCTATGTGTAGAAGGGCCTGTCCCCCAAGTCAAGGGATTTTGTTTTAAACTGCCTCTTTGAGTTTATTTATCCAATTTAGAAGTGGAGTTTTGGCTGTGAAAAACATTGTCAAATGTACCAGCTGACGCAGTGTTGCATGAAAATTATGTGCTAACAACGTTGCCGGAGGCCTTTTTGCAGTGTGGCACGAGAAGTATGTACTAACATTGCCAGAGGCCTTTTTGCAGTGTGGCATGAGAAGTATGTACTATCATTGCTGGAGGCCTTTTTGCAGTGTGGCACGAGAAGTATGTACTAACATTGCTGGAGGCCTTTTTGCAGTGTGGCACGAGAAGTATGTACTATCATTGCTGGAGGCCTTTTTGCTGTGTGGCACTAGACGTCTGTGCCAACATTGCCGGAGGCCTTTTTGCAGTGTGGCACGAGAAGTAAGTACTAACACTGCCAGAGGCCTTTCTGCAGTGTGTCATAAGAAGTATGTACTAGCATTGCTGGAGTCCCCTTTGTCCAGTGTCACAGGGCTTCACATTTTGTCCTGCACAGAAAGTCTGTGTCTAGCACAGAAAGTCTGTGTCTAGCACAGAAAGGCTGTGTCTAGCACAGAAAGTCTGTGTCTAGCACAGAAAGTCTGTGTCTAGCACAGAAAGGCTGTGTCTAGCACAGAAAGGCTGTGTCTAGCACAGAAAGGCTGTGTCTAGCACAGAAAGTCTGTGTCTAGCACAGAAAGGCTGTGTCTAGCACAGAAAGGCTGTCTAGCACAGAAAGGCTGTGTCTAGCACAGAAAGGCTGTGTCTAGCACAGAAAGGCTGTCAGACAGGCTTTTGTATGAGCTTCAGTGATCATCAACTTTAGCACCTGAGTTCTTCCACTAGTGTTACAGTTGCACACACCCTTACACACATTCAGTTCATACACAAACAGGCATACTTCATGGAAGCTCTTGCATACATGGAGTACTTGTTGGAAGCTCTTGCTTACGTGCATACTTGTTGGAAGCTCTCGCATACATACATACATACATACATACATACATACATACATGTATTCGCATGTGTATGTGCAGGTCCACTGGACAAGAGTTTCAGTGAAGTATACGTGTTTGCACATGTATGTAACAGCTTGTATGAAGCACATACAAGCACATACACATGCATGTGTGCATATACCTGTACGTATGCACACACACACACACACACACACACACACACACACACACACACACACACACACACACACACACACACACACACACATCAAACTGAGGCAATTTTTGTAAGAGTGAAGATTTATTGGTGGTCACCACACAAAGGCCAAAGACATACAAACTGCAGAGTTAAGACAGGTTAAGGCACACAACTCTGTCTTACGTAGCTGTTTGGAAATGGACTTTGTAGCCCACATTCACCAAGAAAGTAGTCAAATATCATTTAAAGAAAACGTGCATGGATACATCTTTTTATAAACAATACACCAAAGACTTGATCATGTTTGCATAAGAACTGCAGCTTAGGATGTATTGGAGATTGCAACAGGAGAGAGAGAGAAAGAAAAGTAAAAGGGGTTGGAGTGCACTTGACTAAAATGGATCAAATAATGCTTAGTGGGATTATTACATACTTTAGTCATAGTGTCCAAACACTGTCAGCTGCGGACTGTTGGTTCTTGTGTGTATTGTGCACTGTGTCAGCTGCGGACTGTTGGTTCTTGTGTGTATTGTGCACTGTGTCAGCTGCGGACTGTTGGTTCTTGTGTGTATTGTGCACTGTGTCAGCTGCGGACTGTTGGTTCTTGTGTGTATTGTGCACTGTGTCAGCTGCGGACTGTTGGTTCTTGTGTGTATTGTGCACTGTGTCAGCTGCGGACTGTTGGTTCTTGTGTGTATTGTGCACTGTGTCAGCTGCGGACTGTTGGTTCTTGTGTGTATTGTGCACTGTGTCAGCTGCGGACTGTTGGTTCTTGTGTGTATTGTGCACTGTGTCAGCTGCGGACTGTTGGTTCTTGTGTGTATTGTGCACTGTGTCAGCTGCGGACTGTTGCGACTGTTGGTTCTTGTGTGTATTGTGCACTGTGTCAGCTGCGGACTGTTGGTTCTTGTGTGTATTGTGCACTGTGTCAGCTGCGGACTGTTGGTTCTTGTGTGTATTGTGCACTATGTCAGCTGCGGACTGTTGGTTCTTGTGTGTATTGTGCACTGTGTCAGCTGCGGACTGTTGGTTCTTGTGTGTATTGTGCACTGTGTCAGCTGCGGACTGTTGCGACTGTTGGTTCTTGTGTGTATTGTGCACTGTGTCAGCTGCGGACTGTTGCGACTGTTGGTTCTTGTGTGTATTGTGCACTGTGTCAGCTGCGGACTGTTGCGACTGTTGGTTCTTGTGTGTATTGTGCACTGTGTCAGCTGCGGACTGTTGCGACTGTTGGTTCTTGTGTGTATTGTGCACTGTGTCAGCTGCGGACTGTTGGTTCTTGTGTGTATTGTGCACTGTGTCAGCTGCGGACTGTTGGTTCTTGTGTGTATTGTGCACTGTGTCAGCTGCGGACTGTTGGTTCTTGTGTGTATTGTGCACTGTGTCAGCTGCGGACTGTTGGTTCTTGTGTGTATTGTGCACTGTGTCAGCTGCGGACTGTTGGTTCTTGTGTGTATTGTGCACTGTGTCAGCTGCGGACTGTTGGTTCTTGTGTGTATTGTGCACTGTGTCAGCTGCGGACTGTTGCGACTGTTGGTTCTTGTGTGTATTGTGCACTGTGTCAGCTGCGGACTGTTGCGACTGTTGGTTCTTGTGTGTATTGTGCACTGTGTCAGCTGCGGACTGTTGCGACTGTTGGTTCTTGTGTGTATTGTGCACTGTGTCAGCTGCGGACTGTTGCGACTGTTGGTTCTTGTGTGTATTGTGCACTGTGTCAGCTGCGGACTGTTGCGACTGTTGGTTCTTGTGTGTATTGTGCACTGTGATAATGATGACGGCTGTGCTGAGCCATCAGTGTTCACCTAATCTGACGGACAGGCTCCACAAGGTGCCTCGTGCTTGTTCCATACATAGTTTGTAAATGTTCCTGTTCTGTCACATCTACAACCTCCTGAGGGGCCATCACCCTGATATAACCGCAATGGTTGACTGGGCGTAAAACACCAAGTTACTTACTTACTCCTGAGTGGCCATCTCAGCAACTAAATGTGTTATTGTATTTGTAGGTAAACAGTCGGCACAAATCATGAGGAACTGTTTGGTTTGATGCAAGGATACGGGTCAAAGAATATTTCTGTGTCCTTTTCAGTTTGTCTATTGCCCCACCCCTTTTCTTTCTGGGTAGACCTACCAGATAAGATTTAGTATAATTGTTAATATCTTCAGTACTGTGTGGGGCGCTTGTGTCTGAGTGCAAACTACCACTTAAATCACACGCAGTTGGCAGCATACCAGAAGGTACGAAATAACCAAAGAAATTAGTAATGTTTACTTACCATGAAACCCTTTTAAGAACTTCAAATAAAATTCTTCTTTAAAACAGTGAAAACAGCCTGCACCCCCCACCCCCAACCCCCCTTTGTCCACTCTGTGCTAGAGTGCAGTAGTCTGGAACTCCTAACAAAAACAGAAAAGGATGCTGGTGACACTCAAAGATCTGTAGCTCACTCCGTCAACCAGAATTAAAAGACGGCACAGATGGATGCATCACCAACATGGTGAGAGACTTCAGGCTTCAGAATGGAGAGATGACCACCCCATTATATTTTTAATTCTTTAAACACCAGTGACTCATCAAACCTAGACTTCAAGTCAACCGATGTTGCAATAGGCTATACACCACTGAAACAACTCGTGTTACAGCACAGACAACAAAAACGGCCTACAGACTCCAACCCCCAGTGTTACAGCACAGACAACAAAAACGGCCTACAGACCCCCCCAGTGTTACAGCACAGACAACAAAAACGGCCTACAGACCCCCCCAGTGTTACAGCACAGACAACAAAAACTGCCTACAGACCCCCCCAGTGTTACAGCACAGACAACAAAAACTGCCTACAGACCCCCCCAGAAAAAAAAGTTGATGGGAACAATCTGAATGAAGAAACGGTATCCAGATAACGGATAACTTCAAAGGATGCATCTCTTGCTGCCCTTTATACATGTATTCCCCGTTGTCTGCTAACATTCACCCAGCCCACGTTCTGTCAGGGCTATGTGTACCACTGTCATTGTGCGCATAAGACCAAAAATGCCCTGCATTCATTGTCATTGTAAATTTCATTCCCTTCAGGCAAGTTTCTGTTGAGAAATTAAATGCTCCTAGTCATTTAATCATGAAGGGATTACAAAGCAATTCAATAGCTTACTGGACAGTGTTTCTGGAGTGTGGATTTCTGTTCATACAGCAAAACTATGTACACAGTTAACACACAAAATTAATGCACATTTCATTTCACCAGAATGGGATGCTCATGTTTTCAAGACCGGTACAGCATGCGTTTATCACTGCACAGGATTTTGACCAAAGCCAAATACAGTCATGACAATACTTTGTGTGTGGAAAGCTGTCTGGCTCTGTCGTTGTCACCAAGAACACAGTGGTCACCACTACCCATTTTTAAAAGCTACACAACCCTGCAAAAGCCTGCAGCTCTGGATTTTAATTGATAAATTATGCTCTTTGTTGGTAGCTTTAAGATAGAACTAAGGTCTTCTCAAAACACATTTTTGAAATGTGTAAAAAAGTTTCAGCAAAACAGAAATGTAAAATTGAAGGCTTTGTGCTAAAATACTCCATTGATTCTATTATACTGTTATAACTGCAAATTCTGTTAGATATAACTGCAAATTCTATCATATACTATTATAACTGCAAGGCCAGTTTTGTGAGTGATGTGTGGGATCTGATGCACAAAATGCTGTGGAGTGCAATGACACACACAGCTCCTACTCCAATCTCCAAACACCAAGATCACATGTATAGTTTTAATGCTAGATCATCTGTCTTTTAACTATTATTGTGTTAATGACGCCCAAGGCACTGACTGTGACCACCCTTTAAACACACATAGCTGCAAGACTTGCAATGCTCTGACAGAGCTGCAGTCATTGGCAAGAAGAAGAATCTGGGCTTGCCAGCGGAAAACGGGCTCAAAAATAAATGAGAAGATGCGCCTTACTGCCGAAGAGCAGCCTAGAGTCACTGTCAGTTGAACTGACATTGCTCAGTGAGACCTTCGCATTTTTGTGGACAACTTTTCGCGGCATACTTGCAGCTTGTGTTCAGTTTGTTCATTTCTGCTTCTAAATTTGTTGTGTTTTTTGTTGCCGTGCAGCAGTCACCTATTCAAACAACATTCATAAAAACGACCATCGGTTGTTATGAACAAAAAACAAACAAAAAACCCCAACAACAATGAAACAAGCTAAACATGACATTATAATTATCTAGATACATGAGCACTTGTTGACTACACTGAATTCTTTGTTTCCAAACCCAAAATTCCAACAGTACAGTCATGTATGTAGTCTAGTTAATAAGCACACAATACGTTCAAGATCCTGCTTGCAGTAACCCGAAAAGGTATGTTTTTCTCTGTATCTGATCTTTCATTTGAGAGAGGGCATGTGCAGCTCCCAAAACAAATCATTGGTAAGTAAAGTCAGGATCAGGCAGTCTCTGGCTTTCTTCAGTCAATGTGTATTCCTATAAATTGTTCTTACACTGGATATTTGATTTTTTTGATGATCGCTTATATAGCGCTATTCTCCGCTCTCTTGAGCAGACTCACTGCGCTCGCCTGTGGTTCTACGTGAGTGACAAGCGTTTTATAGCGCGTTTTTTGAATATCCACTGAAGTGGTGTCAGTACTTACAGCGCTGGCATGGCTGGTACGACATGAAACTGCAGCCGTCTCGGTGCAAGTTCTGTGTACACCATACAACCATGCACTGTGTTACTTCATGCAAAGCCACATACGTAAGGTGTATGCGTGTTTAGCTGTAACCTGCCACCTGCACTTTTGGCAGAATGACTGGGGTCTTTTACGTGCTACTGCGGTAACACGGGGGTGGAACGGATACCGAAATTACTAACATTAATCTGAAGCTGTGATGTGTCAATCATTTCACCCCTTAGTGCACATTAACATCTTCTACAACTTTCATTTTAAATGGTTTTGGTAACACTAAAACATGCCACTGTTCATACTGTGTTGATATTTATTTGGGTGCATGAGCATTTTTATTTGCTCATATTTACCAAAGAACACACCATAGCATAATGCTTGCATGTCTACACACATGTACACTAATGCTTCAACAATGGCATGTGCACATACTCATACAGGCACGCTTGCACCTACCCTCACACACACAGTCTTTCTCTCTCTCTCTCACACACACACAATCTCTCTCTCTCTCTCTCTCTCACACACACAATCTCTCTCTCTCTCTCTCTCACACACACAGACACACACACACACTCTATCTCTCTCTCTCACACACACACACACATGCTAAGCACAAGATGAATCATGTACCTATGTAAACTAAATCTTGCTTTGCATTTTTCTTTCCACCTTTATGTTGATAATCATTTAAAAATACAGTGGCACCTTTAGCCAGTCACAGATCCATGGATTCTGTTCTGCATTTCTCATAGAACTGAATTTTGTATTCCAGATCTGTGCTCACTTTCCCCTGTCCAAATCCTATGTTTCATACACATCTAAGTAAACAACAACAAAACAACTAAGCTCCAGTAAGTTCAAGAAGCATGTTATGAACCCAAACATTGTGATGAAGCCCCAAGCACTTTGTTTTACTTACAGGATAGCTTACAGTTACACCCAAATACAAGGCTGAAATAGACACAGATTTCTATAATGTCATTTAAGCAAATACTAGTTTGCAAGGAATTGCAGATTTTTTCTTTTGGATTGATACTGATACCAGTATTTGCTGTTGACTGATTGAATGAAAACTTGTGGATTGTTTTTGGCTGTCTGCTTCACTCCTCAATAGGCTCTTCCCAGCAAAATAATCAGTTAAAAAAAAAAAAAAAATCATCCGTACTAACCAGCCTTTGTTTTCATCTAATCATGATCTAGGTTCACTCCATAATGCGTACAACTGACAACAAATGAACAACTTAGATGTATCTACCAGAACATGAAATGTGGGATGTCATCTTTGTCCCATACAAACTGACATATATATGTAATGTACATTTGTCATGCGCTCATCAATGCCCTGAGCGCTCACATGATACATATTAACCTAAATATGATATTCTATACACATGTAGAGCACAGTCCTACCAAAACAATCTACATAAAGTATTATTTTAAAAAAAAACTTTAAAAAACGCACCACTGACACACACACACACATGCACACACTGACTAGCAGAAACTGGGTACTTATATTAGTTAGAATGGAAATACTGTGAGAAGAGGAAGGTTTTCAGTTTGGCATTAAAAGATGACAGGGTTGAGCAGTGTCTAAGGTCTTGTGGGAGTGAATTCCAAATGTGGGGTCCAAAGCAAGAGAAGGTGCGGAAGCCATGAGTCTTGCATTTGTATTGTTGGATTTCCAGCATGCGGGTGTCAGAAGAAGAGCGTAGTGTACGAGATATACACCATAGTTCTGAAGCTGTGAGTCAGTCGAGGTGGCCGTCCTGGGCAAACTCCAGGCTCTGGTTCACGACATCCTTCCTTCAACCTCTGTCGTATTTAGTTACGTCATAAGGGTCTAGAAAACTGTCAGCTAACGAGCAGTTTTTTGTTGGTGCTCAAACTGTAGTAAGTTTGTTACAGACAATTCAAATTATATCAGACGTTTGTTTCATAACTGACCGTGTTGCTTTCGCCTGCTCAAATAAAACCAAAATCGTTTGAATCGAGACGGAACTCACTTCTTTTTTTCTTTTTTTTCTTTTTTTTTTACCGAGGGTGGATGCGCCTCGTTTACGCGCGTGCTTGGGGCTAGGTTGCTAACACAACCTTTCGGAGGGCGCTGACCGCGTCGCTGGACAGCTGCGTGGAGATAAAGAGTGGCGTAACTAAATCTGGCAGAGTTTGGAGGAAGGTGCCGGAAAGCGATGCTCGGAGTGTGCGTCCTGGGCACACTCCGAGCACCGCTTTCCGGCACCTTCCTCCAAACTCTGCCAGATTTAGTTACGCCACTGAAGGGGCACCTTTTATCTCCGCGCAGCTGTCCACCGACGCGGTCAGCGCCCTCCGAAAGGTTCGGGTACTAATATGACTGTAGAAGCCACCTAGTGCCAAAGCACGCACGTAAACATGAGACGCATCCACCCCGGGTAAAAAAAAGAAGAAGAAAAAAAAAGAGTTCCGTCTCGATTCAAACGATTGTGGTTTTATTTGTGCTGGTGTAAGCTTTGTTGACGGCTATAAATGACACGCCTTGTTTCATTTGAGTTGTTTGTAGCAAACCTACTACTTTTTGAGCGCCAACAAAAAACTGCTCGTTAGCTGACAGTTTTCTGGACCCTATGGCGTAACTAAATACGGCAATGGTTGAAGGAAGGATGTCGTAAACCAGTGCTTGCAGTTTGCGTCCTGGGCTGTCCGTCCTAACGAGCCTCATGGTTTCCGTGGACGTAAAGCTATGCTGAACCATGCTTCGGCATTGGTCTCAGCTTGTCCCTAATATGTCAGCCAACATCCGAGGACATTAAGCAACTTCACAACCAAGCAATAAATACATACAGGCACTGTGTGTGTGTGTGTGTGTGTGTGTGTGTGTGTGTGTGTGTGTGTGTGTGTGTGTGTGTGTGTGTGTGTGTGTGTGTGTGTGTGCGCGCGCGCGCAAGCAAGCAAGCAATTACAAAAATCTATGAATCATTCAAATTATAACTGCTGTTTATAACCTGTTGGTGGCCGGTATTTTCGTATCCACTGAGATCTGCAGTTTGGTACGTACATCGCGTCAAACCAACTGTGTGCGTGTAGACCACGCTGACTGGATTAAGGAGACGCCTCCTAGTATGGAAACAAGTTGCCCGCGCCGCCAGAAAATCTGTGCTCTCTCCGCTGGGGCCCTAGTTGGCAACAAGGTTGAAAGTGGTCCATACACAGGTGAGCCTCACTGTAAAATTTGAGCATGTCTGTATTGCTAGCTGTGGCAATGTTTTCCCGATAAATCAAGAACATGGCAACATTTTCAGTAACTAATGCTGGAGTGTTGGCATGTATCCTGTGTGTGGTGTGTAGCCGCGAGGTGACGCTGTTCACAGCTTGTGCGGTTCCGCCTCGTGGACTTACAGAAGGCTGTGAAACCCGGCGGCTGTGATTGTTACGTCAGTCTGGTAACACGATCAAGTGAACAACACGAAGAAGAAGAAAACTGCTTTGTGCACGGAGATACATATCTACATTCATTTTATGTGAAACAATACATCAGGTCATGAAATTGACATTCTATAAAAACAAATAAAAAAAATTATACAAGAGATAACAGTGATGTAAAACAAACGCTAATAGTGGTAAAAAAAAATAGTGTGTGGATTGGATAATCCTAAAGGTTGAGGGGGGGGGGGGGGGAGTTCACTACAACCGTTACACGTGCAACAAGCTGGGCGGACGGACGCTGTCCAGACCATGGTGTACGCGGCACGTGCTGACCGAGGACATAACTGTGCGGTTTTCACAGCGCTGCTGGAACAACCGAAGAGGCGGTGGCGTGATGGCGGCATCGTCACGGATAACCCCGCAGACTCGGTGCCGTGAATATGCCGGGACAGCTCGGCCGGCCCACCTTTGCTGGGTCCCTAGCGTGGTGTGGACAGGTTCCGGTGTATAAATAACGGTGATCATTTACTTGTTACTGAAGACGCGCACGGTGATAGTGCTCTGACATGATCAAGCCGGACCGACTTAACTTAAGACAGATAATACACTCAACTTAAAATGCAGCAACTTTAAGAAAAGAAAAAGAACTGAGGAGTCTACAGCGTTTCACACTCTGGTCAAATAGATAATGGTTTCCGAAAGCCTCTAAAGACTTGTCCAAATCACTCACGCTGTGGGCGGTCACCTTCGTGAACACCTTGGACATGTCCCAGCTGTGTGTCTGCATAGTACCAAAGATTATGAATGTATTTATAATCTGTGATGCGGCCCGAAGCAGTCTACAGAACGCCGGCTGCTATGTGACGTGGCTGCCGCCAATGCCGCGTGCATGGCCACCCGCTGGCGCCAGACGAAGAAATCCTACACCTCAAATGATTTTCTGGTACGAAATGTTGGCAAAACTGGTATCTTCAAACAAACTGACTGGACACGTTTGTCGTGCCCCACCCCCCTAGATCAGTAACTAAGCTTTCCACACGTACACGTTTTGTGAAAATAGTTTATTGAGGTTTGAATATGCGTGCATTGTTGTAAAAAGTTGCTTAACTTTTGAGTTTGAGTGTAGTTCTTGGCTCTACGGAGACGCGCTAAACTCGGGTTTTCTGGCTTTGGCCGTTGGAGCCCGGATGTTGGAAAGCACAGCTTTGAGGTGTGCCACACCACGTGACCTCTGCGTGAACAAGCAGTGTTTTACAAATAAAACGACAGGCTCCACATCATTACGAATATGACATACATACATGCATAAAGGCATATAATGCACGCACTAGCTGACAAGTGTCAATGAAGACTAAACACGACTGACTCAGAACTCTGACGTGACGTGGTGGCCAACACAACGCTAACTCAGTCACAGTTTGCGGATACAACCATGCACACTGCTAGCAGAAACTGCCATGTGACCTCGGATGGTCAGACAGAGGCGTCAGATGAATGAAACAGTCACTGAAATGAGGTGATGCTTTTGTGACCTCCCCCCCCCCCCCCTTTCTATGTGCTGCAGATGCTATAAATTAGAGACTTCTTATTACAGCGTTAATGATTTTGTGGTAAAAAGGCTTGAGATCTGTTAAACAGTACAAGCAAAGATATTTGACTTATGTTTCTTCTTCTTTTTTCCCCTTCTAAACATAAAAATGAAATCCACAGACTGTTTCATTTTTTTTATAAACATAAAAATGAAATCCACAGACCACCACAAAACTGACAAAACTGATAACGCGGAATTTGTTTGATAAGTTGAGTCATGGCAGCAGAAGAACGAACGTGTATGGATTAAACAGTCGCGCACACACACACACACACACGCACACACACACACACACACACACACACACACACACACACACACACACACACACACACACACACACACACACACACACACACACACACACACACACACACACACACGCACACACACGCACACACGCACGCACACACCATAATAATGAAAATGTATACAATGTCCTTTTCAATGAAGAATGTAAAGAGTGTACAGTCGCGCAAACACGTGACATGGTGTATGCATGCATCTATACAGTGACACACTAAGCATCTTAGTTCAAACGTTTGTACAGTATGTAACCTATCTGTACACGAGCGGCATAACTTGACCTAGATTCAGCGCAGCACGGACAGGTACTACTACTAGTAACACTGAGAAACAGTTCAACCATAGTTGCATGACACTATCACACAAGAAGGTCAGAAAAGTTCAACCATAGTTGCATGACACTATCACACAAGAAGGTCAGAACAGTTCAACCATAGTTGCATGACACTATCACACAAGAAGGTCAGAACAGTTCAACCATAGTTGCATGACACTATTACACAAGAAGGTCAGAACTGTGCTATTTTTAGATATTCTGCTTGAGCACTGCATACACTGGTATATACTCGCAAACAGACCAGCATACCCATGCACAGAGAGAGGTCGATGAACAGAATCAATACATACCCATACACAGAGGGGTCGATAAACATAATCAATACATACCCATTGCACAGAGGGGTCGATTAACATAATCAATACATACCCATTGTACAGAGAGGTCGATAAACATCATTATCGTGGACATTTATTAAAGAAACAAAAAGAACACAATAAAAATGCACCAGCTAAAACAAACAATTGCTAAACAAAATGGGTCAGAGATAGCTACGAAGTGGAAAACAAACAGTTGCCAAACAAAATGGGTCAGAAGTAAAGTCAGCTCTGGGGGCCAATGTTGACACAGTTAAACTAACAGCTGTTGCATCTCCGGGACGTCACGCCTGGCCACGCCGCCGGATGGTTCATGACTGTGTGCACGACAGGGAGGTTTCAGCTGGTGTATCACGGCGACATTATGGAGCACCAGAGGAAGCTATGGTGTACCACGGGGATATTATAGTGTACCAGGAGGAACTATGGTGTACCGGGGAAATCTATGGTGTACCACGGGGACACTATGGCGTACCACGGGGACACTATGGTGTACCGAAGGGAGATAATCTGAGCGGAAGGGAGGAAGTAATACGGTCATGCACCATGGAAAGGTATAAAACTCACAAGAACATGACAATTGCAGTAAATACCACTGTTAAAAAGAAAAGAGAAGCGCCTAAACAATAACTCGATTTAAACGGCGGAATTCTTGCAGAAATAAATCCATGGGTGGAAACAGTCACATGGACAGAAACAGTCACGATCACTAAATAACTGTTGATTTTGAAACAAACACATTATTTGTGCAGTTGATGAACAAAGTGGCAAATGCCGACAATGTCAGAAGACATGAGTAAGAGGCCACAAACAATTTCACTGGATCAACAATTACATACTGTTCCTACTTCTGGCAGGTACTCAATAGTAATGTGAATTAGATGTGCAGGGCTGCATAAAGAATGATGATAGTATGATGTATTAGACCGATTTTGCTGACAGTGATCAGAGAAAGCTTCAGTAAGACTTTTGCACCACACGCAACAAGGACACGTGCTGTATCATACGTTAAAGACAGGTGTACAGACGGTACAAAATGTGTATTTACACACAATCATCGCACACCACGATAAATTGAAGACATAAAAATGCTAGTCAGTCTATTGAAAATGCGCAAGAAATTTGGTCTTCTCACAAAGAAACGAGTCTGTACTTTCCATAACTCAAAGCGGGGCAAGTTTTGTGCACGCAGCATGACATGACTTAGATTTATCATAAACACTCTTGTTGCACTTTTAAACTGAACAAACATAGCACGGCATTAAGACCAAAGAGTGCATTAAACACGTGTTCCAGTATTCTGTATCACACATTTGTATTGACCTCTCGCTTTTACTTTCAGCCACATAGTTCCGCCAACTTAGGCAAGTGGAATCAACAAAACAGCGCGTGCTCGCACTGACGATTCGAACTGCACTGATCCAAGGCGCTTGATCATTGTTTAAACACACACACACACACACACACACACACACACACACACACACACACACACACACACACACACACACACACACACACACACACACACACACACACACGTGCTTTGTTCACATTATAATGGTACCTGGACAGCCAGAGCGCTTGCCTAATGAAGCGTGTTTGGACGCACGCGCTAACTGGCTAAAGCTCATCTGTCAATCAATCGGGGAGGGGGGGGGGGGGGGGGTGGTGGTGGTCAATAGGATGGGGGCGAGGGGGTCAATCAGAGAGGGGCGAGGGGGTCAATCAGAGGGGGTGAGGGGTCAGTCAGAGGGGAGCGAGAGGTAAATCAGAGGGGGGTGAGAGGTCAATCACAGGGGGGTGAGGGGTCAATCACAGGGGGGCGATGGGTCAGTCAGTGGGGGGTGAGGGGTCAATCATAGGGGAGCGAGGGGTCAATCAGGGGGGGGGGGTGAGGGGTCAATCAGAGGGGGGCGAAGGGGTCAATCAGGGGGGGGGGTGAGGGGTCAATCGGAGGGGGGGTGAGGGGTCAATCAGAGGGGGGGGGGGGGTGAGGGGTCAATCAGAGGGGGGCGAAGGTTCAATCAGAGGGAGGCGAGGGGTCAATCAGAGGGGGGCGAGGGGTCAGTCAGAGGGGGGCGAGGGGTCAATCACAGGGGGGCGAGGGGTCAATCACAGGGGGGCGAGGGGTCAATCACAGGGGGGCGAGGGGTCAATCACAGGGGGACGACGGGAGAAGAAAGAGAAGGACAGCCATTTCCATCTGATGCTAGTTCCATCTCACCGCTCTCTGCCGACAGGGGCCATCCAGCATTTGCCTTTGTCCTTGTCCTTGCAATGACGGAAAACCGGGCTGCCTGTCTTTGTTGTCCTTAAAATGACGGAAGACTGGGCTGCCTGTCTTTCAGTGTTGTCCTTGGAATGACGGAAGACCGGGCTGCCTGTGCTTGTTGTCCTGGCGCTGAGGTGGTGGGCGGTTAGTACTCGCCTGTGAGCAAGAGAACACGAACACACAGCACGCACAGTTAGTGGCTGTTGCAGAGCACCAGAGAACACGAACACACAGCACGCACAGTTAGTGGCTGTTGCAGAGCACCAGAGAACACGAACACACAGCACGCACAGTTAGTGGATGTTGGAGAGCACCAGAGAACACGAACACACAGCACGCACAGTTAGTGGCTGTTGCAGAGCACCAGAGAACACGAACACACAGCACGCACAGTTAGTGGATGTTGGAGAGCACCAGAGAACACGAACACACAGCACGCACAGTTAGTGGCTGTTGCAGAGCACCAGAGAACACGAACACACAGCACGCACAGTTAGTGGATGTTGGAGAGCACCAGAGAACACGAACACACAGCATGCTCGTGGCGTGGCAGTTAGTAGCTGTTGTAGAGTAGCGAGCTATGTTCGCCCTAATTCACGCACGAATTCCCATGACTGGTTCATTGATTTTTATTAGGAATTCATTGCCTGACTGATATTTAGTAGTGGTTGGTTGTGATAACCCCCCCCCCCCCCCCCCCACCTCCCGCCTTTTCCCCCTTGTCATGCATTTACTCAATTTTGAATGATTTGGCTCACGGAATGTCAATGGCCGAGTGCTCAGTGTTGTTCCCTTCCACCCGCCGCAAATGAAACAAAACACAAGACCCCCCCCCCCCTTCAACACACACTCTCTCTCTCTCTCTCTCTCACACACACACACACACACACACACACACACACACACACACACACACACACACACACACACACACACACACACACACACACACACACACACACACACACAACCCGCAAAACTTGTAAGAATGTTTTGTTTTTGTTGTTTTTGTTTTGTTTTGAGCCTAATTATAACTGTGGAGAGGAGTCGACTGAACGGTTTGTGAAGCCATTTTCCCTGTGTTTGCATGTACACCATTTCCCATGTGTTTGCATGTACACCATTTCCCCTGTGTACACCATTTCCCCTGTGTTTGCATGTACACCATTTTCTCTGTGTTTGCATATACACCAGTGAGTGCCCCATGTGTTTGCATGTACACCATTTTCCTTGTGTTTGCATGTACACCATTTTCTCTGTATTTGCATATACACCAGTGAGTGCCCCCTGTCTTTGCATGCACACCATTTTCCCTGTGTTTGCATGGACACCAGTGAGTGCCCCCTGTGTTTGCATGTACACCATTTTCCCTGTGTTTGCATGTACACCAGTGAGTGCCCCCTGTGTTTGCATGTACATCAGCGAGTGCCCCCTGTGTTTGCATGTATGCCAGCGAGTGCCCCCTGTTTTTGCATGTACACCAGCGGGTGCCCCCTGTGTTTGCATGCACATGAGTGAGTGCCCCCTGTGTTTGCATGCACACTAGTGAGTACCCTGTGTTTGCATGCACACTAGTGAGTATCCTGTGTTCGCATGTACATGAGTGAGTGCCCTGTGTTTGCATGCACACTAGTGAGTACCCTGTGTTTGCATGTACACGAGTGAGTGCCCCCCTGTGTTTGCATGTACACGAGTGAGTGCCCCCCTGTGTTTGCATGTACACGAGTGAGTGCCCCTTGTTTTTGAGACAAGCGCGCTGTGTGTACAGGTGTAAAGTACAGGTGATGAGAACAGAGACACTTGAGAGCCGGTTTGGCCTAGCGGTAAGGCGGTAGGCTGGTAAGCGGAAGGACCTCGGTTCGATACCGCTTCGGCTCTCCTTTCTCATCAAAAAAGGTTGTGGTTTGTGGACACTGTCTTGTGACTTTGTCCATCACTTCCTACTGAAACATTAAAATGGCTCTCTTCGCTGCCCATCTTAATGCAGAAGTCATTCTCGTGGTGACAGTGTAGCGATAGGTATATATAATCCCCCCCCCTCCCCCCACCTCCATATCCCCTTCCCCCCTTCTCCCAGTCCCTAATAAGCCTTATGGTTTCTGTGGACGTTAAGCACCATGTTTACTTACAGAGACACCTCGGCAGTGGTGTCCAGTTTCTGATCAGCGACACTACGGGTCCCTGTGGCCTCGGGGCCGTGGGCAGAATCGTCTCTCTACTTCCTCTTCCTGCGCTTCACTCATCAGCTGACTAGTTAGCGAGATATTACGATTTTAACAGCCGTCAGCCGCACGGGGTCACCTCAGGAGGAAAGCCTTTCAGTTTTACACCCGTTCAAAACACACGGCACTAACAAGTTTGCTTAATTCATTGTTACAACCTCGAAAGCCAACCAATCATCTATCAATGCACAGTGAGATGGGTTTGGGTACGAAGTGACTCAACTGATTGTTACAACGTCAAAAGCCGGTCAACGCACAGTACGACAGGTTTGGGTGGCGATCGAGTGACACTCCGTAGGCACACGTGGCGGGAGCCTACAGTATGCTTAAAGCTGGTGACAGTGAGCAGGGGGCCGGTTTATTCCGCGGACCCACACCGGAAACTGGGTTAGCTAAAAACTAAGGCAGTTAAAAAGTAGGGAGAGAATTTGAAAAACTGAAGTATAAGAACCGGTAAGGTAAAAACTGAAGCAAAAGAACCAGGAAGGCAAAAACTGAAGTGAAAGAACCGGGAAGGTAAAAACTGAAGTGAAAGAACAGGGAAGGTAAAAACTGAAGTGAAAGAACCGGGAAGGTAAAAACTGAAGTGAAAGAACCGGGAAGGTAAAAACTGAAGCGAAAGAACCAGGATGGTAAAAACTGAAGTGAAAGAACAGGGAAGGTAAAAACTGAAGCGAAAGACCCGGGAAAGTAAAAACTGAAGCGAAAGAACTGGGAAGGTAAAAACTGAAGTGAAAGAACCTGGAAGGTAAAAACTGAAGCGAAAGAACCGGGAAGGTAAAAACTGAAGTGAAAGAACCTCGAAGGTAAAGGCTGAAGTGAAAGAACCGGGAAGGTAGATAAGTCTCCTGCTCGCTGGGCCCCGTCAGCCGTTTGGCTTGGTGGTAATTGAGGCGATAGGCTGCATGTCCAGCAGACGGACCACGTCGGTCAGTTTGGGTCCGCCCTGTCATTTCAAAAGTTGTGGTCATGGACAGCGTGCTGGGACTTCGCTCCTCACAATGAATAAAACATTATGCAGTGGCTCATAGCACTGCCCATCTGAATGCATAAATCGTGGTGGCGGTGACAGTGTAGGTTAGGTCTGAGTACAGTTCCCCTTCCCACCTCCTGGGATATGGGTCTGCTCGAGTACCTCTCCGGAGACCACTCAGCGTTCAGCAACGTGACTGCAAGTGGGACAGAGAGTGCACTTTGTGTTCAGTGTGTTACACAGCGTTCAGCAACGTGACTGCAAGTGGGACAGAGAGTGCACTTTGTGTTCAGTGTGTTACACAGTGTGCTTCATTTTTACAACAAACGGCAGTCCACAGACTCTGGGTACATAAAACAAGCCACAATTTGTTCACTTGCTGTCAGTCGCTACGGTACTCTGCACGTGAAACCGCCGTGAAGCCAGGTGCAAGACGGAAAGCTTTGCTGGCTGCTTGATGACCTCCTTAAAAGAGGCTTCGGTGTGTGTGATCTGAGAACAAACACGCAGCGGATCATTGGTGTGTGTGATCTGAGAACAAACACACAGCAGATCATTGGTGTGTGTGATCTGAGAACAAACACACAGTAGATCAACGATTTGTGTGTGATTTGAGAACATGCAGCGGATCAGCGATTTGTGTGATTTAATAACAAACACGCAGCATGAGCAGATCAGCGATTTGTGTGTGATTTAATAACAAACACGCAGCAGATCAGCGATTTGTGTGACAAAAAACACAACGGATCAGCGATTTGTGTCTGATTTGAAAGGGGGGGGGGGGGGGGGAATGAAGAACAAAAACCAAACAAACAAACACACAGCAGATCAGCGAATTGTGTGATTTGAAAACAACAACAACAAAACAAACAAAAACAAAACAAACAAAAAAGCATGCAGCGGATCAGTGATTTGTGTGTGAGAAAAAAACATGCAGCGGATTAGCGATTTGTGTGATTTTAGAACAAAGCCCCCTTTTGTTTCCTTCTTACCAGTTGAAGTTTCTGTGACCATGTTTTGAAGCCCTGAAGCATGGGGAGCTGCTGCAGTGGCCAGCAACCTGCCCCACTAAGGCCCAGTAAAGACCACTGTTTGCTTTGGTGTTACACTTCACTTGTATCGAAAACAACTCTTCAGTCAAATGCATATTATGGCTAAACCGTCTACAATGCCTTACTTTGAATCAAAAACACACACTGCACAGAACATTTAATTTACAAACAGTAGAGGAGCCAGACAAATCAAACCAAACACACAGTAACAACATTCAAAGCAGTGTACACTGTGAAAAGAAAATCATAAGCAGTTCCAAATCACACACACACACACACACACACACTCACACACACACACACACACACACACACACACACACGCATACACCAAGCAGCCACAAGGCAGAAGAAGAACAGCAACTGATGATATATACACAAGGATGCCAAAACAAAAGAGGAGGCCTTCAGCAGCATATTTATTTGAATCCAGGATAACAGTGGAAGTGAGTGAGTGAGAGAGAGAGAGTGAGAGAGAGAGAGAGAGAGAGAGAGAGAGAGAGAGAGAGAGAGAGAGAGAGAGAGAGAGAGAGAGAGAGAGAGATGATAATTATGACACTGCAGGTATAAACACCCCAACCAACCTTCTTTACATCATCCTGGTATATGACAACAATGATGTATACAAATCAGGTATATATAATATTGTATATTATAAATCAGTGCGAGTCTCAGCAAAACAAACATGATATTCTGAAGGAACACCAAAGCAGTATGATCCAGCCTTGAAACTGATCCCCAAATGCCCAAACTATCTCCAGTAATGAGACTGCTCCAGACTGACCCCCAAATGCCCCAACTATCTCCAGTAATGAGATTGCTCCAAACTCAGATCAAAATTGTAAGACCCTTCCTTTTCCCTCAGTTTCAATCTTTTACATGGACTCAATTTTTATTTTCTCCACTTCATGATGGGCTGACAGACATAATAATAAGATAATTCTTACAAAGTAAAATATATGTGCTGGGCTAACAGACATAATTATGAAATAGGAATAAGAATAAGAAGATAATTCTTACAAAGTAAAACTTATAAAACTTATGTGAAGAGCTAACACTAAGAGACATAATCATAGTAAACACAGTAACAGGTCATTCTTACACAGTCTATTCTATGTGGAGACCAAACTGAGTGAGGTGAGGGGAGATGAGTGTGATGGTGATCAAGGCACTGTGGCTCTTTGCTCTTGGAAAGTGCTGGACTTTTGACAGCTGGTGCAATAACTTCCCCAGAAAAGAAAGGCACACATATCAAAGACAACAAAAATGGGACAGGGTTGACCTCAAAAAACAAACAACAACAAATTATTAGAAACAAAATTATTTCACTTTGACAGTTGGCCTTTATGTGTTTCATTGATGTATCAATGTTTTTTAAAGGGCACATTTTCATGATAGCAATATCTTGTGTCTAAATATTTTTCATGTAACAGTTTCCTATCAGTTTTTTAATTTGTTATAATTTTCTTTACACACGTGATGCATAAACAATCATGGAGCACTGTTATTTGGAGGGAGGAAGGAAAGAAAAAATGAAAAGATAGAAGATTATATGACTACAGGGTCTATTTACACTCAACAAAAGCTGTGGCGTCCACACCAAGTGGGATGACATCACTACAAATGAGCCATGCATGCAAGGAAAGGTATCTAATATAAACATGTCATCTGTGATGACTTCATGTGAAATATATAGGCATCATTAACTTCAACAAAAATGGCAATGTCAATATGATGCTATGTAAAATGCAATGTAAAGACAATTTATGCGTGATATCATGTAAATGGCAATGTCAACAGAAATATTTGTGCTAAAAACAAACAAACAAAACTGCTGATATTATACACAATGGCTCAAGCACAGATTCTCTACAAAGGCAATCATGTTCCAAAAATGCAGAACGTATAGAAGTATAATGAATATGCTTTTCCAAAAGGTAGAAAATATAGGCATTATGGTCCATATGTGCACATATTTTATCATGAATCTAGACAGCTACCCAACACATGCAACCTCCTCTTGACTAGTGATCAGCACAACAATAATGTACTGTTGAGTGCAACAGGAAACAACATATCCCAAGAAGAAGCCAGTAGAACACATCGCTATCACATGAAGACAGGAGGAAAGAAGCATGTACAAAACACACTCAACAACAAACATACACACACATTGGTGTCAACATGCAGAAGATATTCAACGTCCAAAGTCCTTTTTTTTAAATCTTTTTTCTTTTTACATGCGTACCTTTTTGAACAGCAACAGATGATTTTCATAAAGTTTGATGATCTAGCATTGTCTGTTTTTGATGACTTGTTGTGGGCCTCATCTCAAGATGAGCCCAAAGTGCATCAAAATGGCGATTATAGCGCTGTTCTGTTTCCAAACAGACCCACTGCGCTCTGGTTCTATGCAACTCTGAACCAGTGACCGCAGATTAACACAGTGCATTTTTAATATCCACCAGCATTGTTTGGTTGTTATGTTGCTGGTGCCACATGAAACTATTTCCATCTTGGCACAGGTTCTGTGTACATGAAACAACTATGCACCAGCTAATTTTACAGTGTCACTTTATCTGAGGCCACATATGTAGAATGCATGTGTGTTTATCTGTAACTTGCCAGCTGCACATTTGGCAGAATGACCGGGATCTGTTATGTGCTGCCACAGTAACATGGAGTGGAAAGGATACAAAAATAACAGTCAGCACAGAAAGTTGACCCTGGAGAAGACAATTCTCCTGCCGCTTGTCCTGGAACTTGAACCCAAGATCTTTCAGTCACGAGTTCATTGCTCAACCACTGAGCTAACATTAAAGACCAGTTTAAAGTGATATACTCCAAGTTGAGAGTGACAGTGACAACAAAAGTCTGAACAGTAATAATACTGAGGACTTGCACCCCATCTTGGATGAGACCAAGGCATCTGTGAATGCACTAATAAAAGAAAATGATTACAGGGAACAGATCATAACTACTTGTCTAATAGGAAATTGGGCTGGCAGGCAATTAGAAAAGAGCACCCTCTTGACCCCATACAACAACGAGCCCAAATTGATCCAAAATGACTTGGGTTGACCCCATACAACAACTAGCCCAAACTGATCCAAAATGACTTGGTTTGACCCCATACAACTTGCCAAAACTGATCCAAAATGACTCGGTTTGACCCCATACAACAACTAGCCCAAACTGATCCAAAATGACTTGGTTTAAGCCCTTCTTGCTTCACTACTCAAATGACTGGTGGTAAAAGCACTTAGTTTCATTCTGGCTACACTGCTGAGGGAACTAGTGTGACCTGGCTTAACCCTTTCACTACCGTGCTTGCCATGCCGTCACTCGCAAAACGACCAACAAAAGTGCCAAATTTCAAACCCTTAAGGCTTTTTTGCCCCCTTGGCATGAGCACGTAAAAGGATTTCTCTCAAAAGGCACAGTATTGACAGTGAGATTTGTTATAGGACCATCAAATGCACAGTTCAGAGGGGTGTATGTGTGCGCTTTTTAGCCCGGAAATGTTACAGGCTGCGGCAGTGAAGGGGTTAATTCTTTCTTGCTGCAGTACCCGAAGGAAATGCCACAATATGACTTGGTTTAAGTATTTCTCACTACACTAACTGAGGGAACTAAAGTGACCTGGTTTAACCCTTTATTGCTACAGTGCTGATGGGAATTACCATAAAGTAACTTGGTTTAACCCTTTATTGCTACACTATCTGAGAGAATTACCATAAAATGACTTGGTGAGTGAGTTAGTCCCTTCTTGCTACACTACTTATGGGAATTACCATAAAGTACTTGGTTTAACCCTTTCTTGCTGCACTACTTGACGGAACAAAGTAACTTGGTCCCTTTCTTGCCGTACTAGCTAAGGGTATTGTAAGAACTAATCACAGCACCATTTGCATGGAGGAGAGTTAATTACTTAGCACTTGTATTTCAATGTCCTGTCCACCAGAGGGTCACCCCAGGACAGTACAGAGTGCTGGTGGTCTGCTTGTGAAAGGACACAAGGAGGGACATACCATCATTCATCAGACCAGCTCTGGGACTATTCCAAAGGTGACGATGGTAAAACCTTGGGGGGTGGGGGGTGATTTCAGGAGTGCATTACAGATACCATCTTGGACTGGGAGGAATTATATCCCCTGAGCAGGGTGGGGGTGAAGGGGGGAGGTGTAACCTGCCTAAAGAGTGTAACAAACATTGAATCTGTGCAGCATGCACATTTTAACTTAAGTTTGTTTGTTTTTTCTTCTCTCAAATGTGGATATTCAAGGGTGTTATTAAATTATTTGGACAAGGTTGTGTTCCTCTTCCTCTTCATTCAAAGTCTTTTACATAAATGATATTCAACTTGTTCTTACAATTATCAAAATAACAACATATGTGACCTGTTCTCACAAAATGAGTCTTAACTTAAAATCTGGCAATTTGAGATATCTGCGTGCCTCAAATCTGCAAGTTCCGCTTGTTATTTTGATACTTAAATCATGTTTCTACTCCAAAAAATGTGGATATGATGCGTTTTTGAAGGCTGCATGTGTGGCAGAGGCCATTTTGAGAAAATCACCTTTAAAGCTTTCATTGTGCATTGAGTAGTTTTTTCTTTAATCCTTAGCAACAGGAGGTTTAAACGTACCAATCTTTACCAATTTTGGCACCGGAACATCCTTAGCAACAGGAGGTTTAAACGTACCAATCTTTACCAATTTTGGCACCGGAACATATCAAACATTGGGGCACCTGAAGAGACTTGAAATTTCAACATTAGTTAACTTTTAATGTATTCTGTTAATGTTTTTAATCCCAAGCTCTTGGTTTAAAATGAGCAAAACTGATGCCGGGGAGGGAGAATAAAATGTGTTTTAAACATATTTATTCAACTTTTCAGAGCATATCAGTGCAAACACACCAAAGTTTAATGCACTTTAACTTTGCAAAAATCTGAAAACACCCAGACAGACCCCCACTGGCTGCTTTTGCCTGTGGCACAAAAAGATGGCTCTGAGTTAAGACTCAAGTGATGAGAACGGTCACATATATTAATAAATTACACCAAAACAACAGCAAACTTCTTAATCACATCTGAATAATGATTTAAGCATTTCTTATTTTGAAAAGGCAGGAACCTGTATAATGTATTCCTTTACATTTCTTCTTTTTCTTCACTGTGAATCACACAAATCAGGTTGCAGGACCTCACAGGGACTGAAGATGTCAAAACTGAAGCAACTAATGGAAAAGGAAAGTTGTGATGTGGTAACATCTGCTTATTAGCTATTTCTTGTTCCAGTGAACAGAAATGTGATCACAAACTCCCCAAAGATGAGCCACAACAGCACGCTCAGATTTTTTGCAGGAAATGGCAAACGTCCCATCATTTAGAGAAATCACTGACATCAACGACCAATCAGTGAAACTTTGTGAGAAGAAAAATCAGATCGTACACAAAGAAAAATCAGATCCTACATGTAACCCCCACCAAAGGGTGGCAGGGAAAAGAGTGACAGAGATGAAAGAAATATTCACTTTGAATGCAGAGTGGGGACAAGGAAAAAGCTAGTCACAACTCCACGTAAATCTTTCACATCAAGTGTGTACCACATTCAGCAGACAACTGATTAGCATAACATCAAACACATTCAACACAAAAATTAACAGTGATCTATAAATACAATGTGACCACCACATTTTTTCTTTTACCCTACTTTGATATCACCACAGCCTTAAGCTGCTAGTGAGGGCAAAGCAAACAAACATGAATGAGAGAAACAGAGAAAATGCTAAACATGGCTCTAAAAACGAGGAACAAACTGTCCTTACAAAGTATTCTGTACATAACCAGGGTCAACCACAGATGTTAAAATTGCGTAAATCTTTAAAGACCGGCCTCTTAAGAGGATCATTTCACTCAAACATTAGGAACCAAATGATTATCATTCTTCCCTGTGCCTCTTTGTAGAATAACCTATCACAACTATGAACTTAGTGCAAGATTTGAGTACAAACATATGTATGACTGACAACGCAATAAAAAACACAATTACACCTACACTAGCTGCCTTTGTGGTATACAATTTCATTATTGCCAACTAGATCCAAAGTCTGTGTTTCTTAGCATTCACATGCTCATGTAACAGTTGCCAATACAACCAAATGTCATGTACTGTTGATTTAGTGAGAGCACAACAAAACTTCCACATTCACAGAACGCACCATGATACATAAGCCCTGGTCTGGGGTCCAGCGAGTAAAGCGGCTACAGTGGTACCAAACATGTCTTGTCAAGTTCAGATCCATCACTGATGGTGCATGGTGAAGTAGAAATCCATCACTGATGGTGCACAGTGAAGTAGAAATCCATCACTGATGGTGCACAGTGAAGTAGAAATCCATCACTGATGGTGCATGGTGAAGTAGAAATCCATCACTGATGGTGCATGGTGAAGTAGAAATCCATCACTGATGGTGCATGGTGAAGTAGAAATCCATCACTGATGGTGCACAGTGAAGTAGAAATCCATCACTGATGGTGCACAGTGAAGTAGAAATCCATCACTGATGGTGCACAGTGAAGTAGAAATCCATCAATGATGGTGCACAGTGAAGCAGAAATCCATCAACGGTGGTGTGCAGTGAAGTGGAACCTCCCGTCACACAAAAGTGGCTGGGACCACCACAATTACTTCTTGTTAACAGTGTTTGGATTGGACACCCTATAGATTACCTCCTGTTAACAGTGTTTGGATTGAACATCCTGTAAATTACTTCTTGTTAGCAGTGTTTGGATTGAAGATCCTCTAAATTACTTCTTGTTAGCAGTGTTTGAACATCCTGTAAATCACTTCTTGTTAGCAGTGTTTGGATTGAACATCCTGTAAATTACTTCTTGTTAGCAGTGTTTGGATTGAACATCCTGTAAACTGCACTGGGTGGCTTACACAGGATGAATTCTTGTTAACTGTGGTTTGTCTTAAGAGAACTAAAAACAAAGGCAAATGTTCAGTGGTCAGGAGAGACAGACTATAGTCACTTTGATTCCAGCAGAATATCATTTTTAAAGGAGTTTACATAGGTTCCAGTATTCTGAGGTACATATCAGAACCCTTCCAAGGACCATTCCTAGATGACATTCTACTTAAGACAAAGTGAAATTCTGCTTAAGACATAGATGAAATTCTGTCTAAGAGAAGGTGGTCTTAAAGTTCCTCTGCTGTATAATACTTTCCTTGTATTCTTAACTGTGGTATTTATTGTGCATGAGTTTAAAGCAGATGTAGATTACATACCATTATTATTGTCTTAGGCAGTTGTGTCTGTTTCTGTGTTTGAGTGGCATACAGCTCCCTGTGAACTCTCCCCCTCTCCCTTCCTTGTGTGTGGCACACAGAGCAGTGCCACCCTAGCTGCTGCAAGTGAAGTCTACAGAAACTATTACTATCAGTATCACTGCCATTCTCTTCAAGTCTACAGAAACTATTACTATCAGTATCACTGCCATTCTCTTCAAGTCTACAGAAACTATTACTATCAGTATCACTGCCATTCTCTTCAAGTCTACAGAAACTATTACTATCAGTATCACTGCCATTCTCTTCAAGTCTACAGAAACTATTACTATCAGTATCACTGCCATTCTCTTCAAGTCTACAGAAACTATTACTATCAGTATCACTGCCATTCTCTTCAAGTCTACAGAAACTATTACTATCAGTATCACTGCCATTCTCTTCAAAGTACAAGTTTTGCAGAACCAGCCTTTTCAAAACATATGTTGTCCAACAGCTAGAAGGGATAAATACCTCAGATCAGGGATTTTGTTTTAAAATGCTCCCTTGATTTTATTAGAATTTATAAGTCAAGTTTAGCGAGTTTTTGAGTCATTTCATCTTCAGCAGAATCTCACAGAAAATCTTCTAAAGATGGTGCCACTAGTCTGGTACATATGAACTGCTGTACTTTTGACACACAGTCCCAGACCAGAGTGCTTTCACATGATGGCTGGCCTCGATAGTGGATGCTGAAGGGAGGGTCCAGTGCAACAGGCTGTTTGCAATAACCTTTCTGACCTCATGGCTGACAGATGCTGGGAAGCTGAAGATGTGCTTCACTATGTGACCTCACCTCATGCTGTTAGTTAGCTACTTTGTAATTGGATGTTAACGTCCTGTCAAACACACAGGGTCACCTCAGGATATACTCCTCTCAAGTTGAAACAACAAAACCAGTCCCTACACAAACATAACACAAGACACACACACAAACATCAAGCACAAACCTTTGAAGGGCCAGTCCCTTCACCATTATGCCTTTTTAAAAAGCATGCAAAGCTGCACACACAATTATTAAACCTGGGCCAACAGTCATGTTATTACTCCCCCCTCCACTACATTCCTTCTGCGCACCCATGTGTGTGTGTGTGTGTGTGTGCGTGTGTGCGTGCGTGCGTGTGTGTGAGGAATACAATGTTGTTGATCAGTTTTATATAGCACTATTCTCTGCTCTCGAGCAGACTCACTGCACTCATGTTGTATGTGATTCTGATTGAGTGACTAGCTTTTTATAGCGCATTTTGAATATCCACCAAAGTGGTGCATTTACAGTGCTGTGGTTGTTACATGGCTGGTGCCACATGAAACTGCTGCTATTTTGGCACATTCTGTGTACACCATACAACCATGCACCATGTCACGTCACTTCATGCAAAGCCACATATACAGGCTGCATGCAAGTTTAGCTGTAACCTGCCACCTGCATTTTTGGCAGAATGACTGGTATCTTTTATGTGCTACTGCGGTAACATGGGAGTGGCATGGATACCGAAATAAGAGTTAGCACAGAAAGGTGACCATGCAGAAGAAAATTCTCCCACTGCTCCTGCTGGGAATCAAACCCAAGACCTTTCAATCACTAGTCTGGCACTCTAACCACTGAACTATCCCTACTCCCTATATTGTATTTGTATATTATTTTTTAGGTTTACTGTATGCAGTTCTGTTGACTGGTGAGATATGTTGCTATGGAAACGACTGCTATTATTAAATCATTTCATTGTTATTAGTTACAGAAATCAAGCAACATTCAGCTTTACTTCCTTCCATCATCATTTGCACCACTTCTCTGATTCCTGCTTTCTTTCATTTTTTTGTCACAGGTTACATTTGCTGTCTGTGCCACGCCCCTCACACCCGTGACATGGCTGGCTTCCCTCTTGGGGCGCCCAGCACACGCTCCACTTTCAGTCTGTATTTTGGGCTGATGACAAACTGCTGTTCAGAAGGAAGTAATTCTCATGTCTCCAGTCTCTTTGTTTTCAATGTTCCCAGTCTCTTTGTTTTCAATGTTCCCAGTCTCTTTGTTTTCAGAGGTTCCACTGCAATTGCTTCTGTTCTAAAAACAACTACAAAACAAAAAGCACTATGGAGCATTTCAGTCCAAAGGTCAAGGTTATTGCAAACAACCCATAGTATTTAGCTCAAGTAATCATCAGGATGAAATCTTTACAGACAAAAACAACACTGCAAGACAGCAATACACTGAGAATGGTAGGTGACAGTTTGAGAAGATCATACACCAAATACATACAAGACAAGAATATCAAACTAACTGCACACACACACACACACACACACACACACACACACACACACACACACACACACACACACACACACACACTCAAACACACACACACACACACACACACACACACACACACACACACACACACACACACACACACATCAAAAGAATGCAACAATCCACAACTGGAACAAGCTTCTATGAGAAAGTGCTTGCAATCATTTGGCCATTTTTATAACAGAAGCCCACATGTAAACTAAATGATAAGTAAACAGAGTTGAAGAAAACTCTCCACATAGGGTAATGTACAGATTGCAATGTGAGCGTGTACGATTCCCAAGGCACCGATCATGATCAAATCTTTGCTTCTGACTCAGCTTGCCATTTCTATAACAAATGGACCACAAAACACTGATGGAATGAGAATAGCACTTTACAGTGATCTGATAAAAAAAGAAAAAGAACTGAGAAATATCACTGCTGATACAGTAACAACAGCAACAACATGGAAGAGACACATACACATGAGGTATATTCATTTTTCTTGTTGTAAACTTGCAGATATACTAGCTACTGCTCAAGAAATATATAAATGAATTCATTGCTTTTTTAACCTCACTGTTTTTCCCTAGCGATCACACATCCCAACACACATGCAGAATAATAAAGACATGCCCTCACAGATCCAGATGGACAGACACACACACACACATAGACAATGTCTACCTGGCAGTAGAAACACTGATCTGATTTTCCATGTTCGTTGTTTGAAGTTTAGATCACATACACACATTATATATATTCTGTTATGGCTTCTCACAGTTAATAGTTACAGTATGAAACGTTATTCACAGATTTCATCACTGCTGCGCTTCCATTTACACCAGTCATTAAACATACAGGTCGACTCATGCAGGCAATGTACAGCAAGAAAATAGCACATGCATACATTTACATGTTTTTTTAATATGCATCTATAATGATTTCAAGAAGAAGTTTTAAGGCAGCGTCCAAAAGAGAAGAAATGTAGTTCTGTACCACCACAACAACAAAGCATACACTTGGTCACTCCAGCACTGGCCAACACCACTGTCACTGGACGTGCTTCCTGACACTAATACACCCTTGTGTGACACACACCCAGCATGAAGTGCCATTTGGCATTCACATTTACTGACACTAATACATCCTTGTGTGACAAAACATCCATGAACTAAAAAGCTTGCACTGTTGGGCAAGAACAATTCAGTAACACTGACACATCATTATGTGACACTGACACATTCAGGAACACTCACACTGCCATATGACAAACATTTCCTGACACTAGCACACTATTGCGCGAAACACATCAAAGACAGTCACACTGTTACGTGTCATTTACATTTACTGACACTACCTCACCATTGTGTGACACACATCAAAGAGACTCAGTCATGTGACATATTTACCGATGACACTAACTCACCATTGTGTAACATGTGAAAGGCAGTCATACCGTCACTGAGTTTTACACATACTGACACTAACTCACCACAATGCCTTGTCACAAACATTTCCAGACACATTACCACTGACACATCATTGTGTGACTTTGTGACTTTGTCACACACATCCAGGAACACTTTCACTGTCATGTGACAATCATTTCATGACACTAACACACTGTTGTGTGACACACATCAAAGACAGTCACACTGTCATGTGTCATTTATATTTACTGACACTAACTCATCATTGTGCAACACACATCAAAGACACAGTCATGCAGCATATTTACTGATGACACTAACTACCCATTGTGTAACACATCGAAGACACTTGCACTGTCTCAGGGCATTTACATTTACTGACTCACCAGTGTGTGCTTCACATCAAGGACATTCATACCATCATGTGACATTTACAGTTACTGACACCAGCACACAATGTCACAGGACATGCACTGACAAATCCCAGTATTTGAAGAAAGGGCCCTGACGCTGGGTTGGGTATCGGTTTCCAACATCCTACCTGCCCTCAGGCTGATTGTCACAGCACATGAAAATATTTCCTTGCATAAACAGGAATACACACTTAAAGGGGAGACAAAGCAAAAATGCAAGCTGGCTGGTTTGAAAACTGTAGAAAACATGCACCGATTTCCATTTGCAGACTGTGTTGATATTTCTGCAATAAATATTGTATGTGAGCACCTCAAGGTGCAACCATGTTGCTTTGTTCTTTACAAGTGAAGAGCAGAAACGTGCTTGGTCATGACATAACAAGACATTTGTGTCACACATGTCAGCTAGCCTTGTTCACATCATCAGAAACTTGCGTCACACACATCAGCCTTGTTCACATCATCAGAAACTTGCGTCACACACGTCAGCCTTGTTCACATCATCAGAAACTTGCGTCACACACGTCAGCCTTGTTCACATCATCAGAAACTTGCGTCACACACGTCAGCCTTGTTCACATCATCAGAAACTTGCGTCACACACGTCAGCCTTGTTCACATCATCAGAAACTTGCATCACACACGTCAGCCTTGTTCACATCATCAGAAACTTGCGTCACACACGTCAGCCTTGTTCACACCACAGACACTTGTGTCATATGTCAGCCTTGTTCACATCACAAACTGCCGGTAGAGGTGGCCATGTCTATAGTGAGGGGGGCCATGCCTATACTGGGGGTGGCCATGTGTATAGCAGTGATGGTAATGTCTATACTGGGGGTGGCCATGTGTATAGCAGTGATGGTAATGCCTATACTGGGGGTGGCCATGTGTATAGCAGTGATGGTAATGTCTATACTGGGGGTGGCCATGTGTATAGCAGTGATGGTAATGCCTATACTGGGGGTGGCCATGTGTATAGCAGTGATGGTAATGTCTATACTGGGGGTGGCCATGTGTATAGCAGTGATGGTAATGTCTATATTGGGGGTGGCCATGTGTATAGCAGTGATGGTAATGTCTATACTGGGGGTGGCCATGTGTATAGCAGTGATGGTAATGCCTATACTGGGGGTGGCCATGTGTATAGCAGTGATGGTAATGTCTATACTGGGGGTGGCCATGTGTATAGCAGTGATGGTAATGTCTATATTGGGGGTGGCCATGTGTATAGCAGTGATGGTAATGTCTATACTGGGGGTGGCCATGTGTATAGCAGTGATGGTAATGTCTATATTGGGGGTGGCCATGTGTATAGCAGTGATGGTAATGTCTATATTGGGGGTGGCCATGTGTATAGTGTGGATGGCCATGTCTATACTGGGGGTGGCCATGTGTATAGCAGTGATGGTAATGTCTATATTGGGGGTGGCCATGTGTATAGTGTGGATGGCCATGTCTATACTGGGGGTGGCCATGTGTATAGCAGTGATGGTAATGTCTATATTGGGGGTGGCCATGTGTATAGTGTGGATGGCCATGCCTATACTGGGGGTGGCCATGTGTATAGCAGTGATGGTAATGTCTATATTGGGGGTGGCCATGTGTATAGTGTGGATGGCCATGTCTATACTGGGGGTGGCTATGCCTGTAGTAGCAGTGGCCATGTCTATAGTAGGGGTGGCCATGTCTATAGTAGGGGTGGCCATGTCTATAGTAGGGGTGGCCATGTCTATAGTGGGTGTGACCATGTTTGCAGTAGGGGTGGTCATGTCCATAGTAGGGGTGGCCATGTCTATAGTAGGGGTGGCCATGTCTACAGTAGGGGTGGCCATGTCTATAGTAGGGGTGGCTGTGTCTATAGTAGGGGTGGCCATGTCTATAGTAGGGGTGGCCATGTCTATAGTAGGGGTGGCTGTGTCTATGGTAGGGGTGGCTGTGTCTATAGTAGGGGTGGCCATGTCTATAGTAGGGGTGGCCATGTCTACAGTAGGGGTGGCCATGTCTATAGTAGGGGTGGCTGTGTCTATAGTAGGGGTGGCCATGTCTATAGTAGGGGTGGCCATGTCTATAGTAGGGGTGGCTGTGTCTATAGTAGGGGTGGCTGTGTCTATAGTAGGGGTGGCCATGTCTATAGTAGGGGTGGCTATGTCTATAGTAGGGGTGGCTGTGTCTATGGTAGGGGTGGCCATGTCTATGGTAGGGGTGGCCATGTCTATAGTAGGGGTGGCTGTGTCTATAGTAGGGGTGGCCATGTCTATAGTAGGGGTGGCCATGCAGGGTATGACAATAACTTTTTTCCCACTTGCCCTGTAGGGCAAGTAGATGAATTTTCTACTTGCCCGAGTGGCAAAACTAATTGCCCATGCCAGATTCTTAAAATAACCATTTTGATTAAAATTGGCAATATGTTTGTCAGATGGATTTTGAAGGGTAGAAAGTGTGATAAAATTACTAAGTACTAACACACACACACACACACACACACACACACACACACACACACACACACACACACACACACACATTGTTAATCACCAGGTCCATGCTTGAAAGAGATAAAATTCAGTAAAGTAGTCAAGCTTATAAAAAGAAAATCTACACTGGTACCTGTCTCAGTACCAATGTATCAGCAATGAATCATCATTACAATACCCAATGTGACTGAGCATAACTCTACTTCATTCTGTCATCTGCCTCATTCTGTCATGTGTCATGACTTCTGCGGAAGCCAACAGGCAGTTACTGTTCATTTAATTCTAATGCTGTAACAGTTCTAATTTCAGAATTTTAATTATTGTTAATATTAATGACCCAAACTGCCATGCATGCCCCAAGCCATGACCAATGCCCCAAGCCATGACCAACATAGCCCAGGCAGCATGGATGTGGTTGTATTTTTCAACACAAGGAACTGTGCCAAACTGATACATTTCTTTATTTTCAGTGTTAATAAAGGATTCAGATTTTTGCTAGTTTATTCCTGCTTTCATTATTTGTTATTTAAGAATGAATTTTTATGTATTTTATTTTAGTTTTTTAAGGTCCAATGTTTCCCCTATTTCCAGGATAAAACAAGATCGTGAGTCGGGAGTAGTGTCCCTTTGCTGAATGGAAATTCCTGATCAGAACGTGATTATTCATTTAAACCTTTTAGCGGCCACAACTAGTTTTTTTTTTTTTTTTAATGCTCATTGATTACACTTTGGATCTGACATCCCCCCTTCTCCCCTTGCCCCCTATCCCTCCCCCAAAAGAAAGAGAAGATGAAGAAACTGCTTTAAAATAGACAATTTCTGGAAATAACAGGCAAAGATAATTTGACAGTGTTTTCTTACTCCGGGAGAGTGAAGTCCCCTGAATGGAGGCGGCAGCTGAGAAGAGCCAATCTGCAACAGTTTTAGATCTTCAGGCATGGACCTATTATAATTTATACTAGACTATCAGCTGGGGGAACCTACTATCCGATCTGCATGTTCCCCACGAACAGTGAGCGCTTGATCGGCATTTCTGATGCCTTTTCTGCCTTTGTTTACGGGTATCCGTCATCTTGCCCACGTGCTCGCTGTACCCCCAACAAAAGCGTGACTGCTCTGCGCTACACCCGCAGGCCTGGACCTATATATATATATATACAGGCCATGCCTGTAGGCACTTACCGAGTGCAGTCCCCTCGATTTCCAAAGATCGTCTATTCCCACTAGTACTGGCATAGTTGTGGCCCATGTCGTCATTGCAAACACCCCAAGCAAATTCTTTCATCTGCACTTGGGAACAAACTTCCTCTCTTTTGACTGGGATCTGTTAACGTTTAGCTTTTCAAACTTATTTTTGATTTCATCCCCCCCACCCCACCCCCCTTCTTCCTCCGATGCTCCTTTTAAAAAGGTCACACCAAAATTGAGTGCAAGCCATGCTTCACCACGAGTAAAGAGAGCTAGCTTCTGATTGGCTTAACTGCACTGGCAAGCCAATCGCGTGCTACGACACTGAAGTCGGTCGGTTTGATGATGTGAAAGGAAACTGATGTTGTGATTGTGGTACCGCAAAACAAAAACTGCCACAGTGACACGAAATCTGGTGCTTGAACTGAAATATAGGATACTGTCAATAAAACAAAAATAAAGGTAAAATCCAAGGAGACGGTCGAAAATTCCTCAAGCGTTTTAAAAGTTATTTTGGGTCACAAATATCACAATCATTAAATGAGGTCTATATCTACCAATTACAGCCAAAAGCCGCAACAAAAGGTGAGTTTTTTCACATATTTTTGTCTTTGTTTCGAGTTGTGTCATGGATTGCAAATGGCGAACGAAGCCGATGAAGTGCTGCTAGGTAAGCGGCCTCTTTAAACAAGCTACAGCAATTAAAAACCATGGAAAATGTATGGAAAAAAAATAAATAAAGCAATCTGTGAACTTGAGTACGATTGTCTTGCCAAAATCAGCACTAAGGAAGCGTTCACGTGGTTACTGGGAAATTAGGTCAAATGTCAAAGGGCAACATGCGCCGACTCAAACTGACAAAGACAAAAATATATGAAAAAAATCACCTTTTGTTGCGGATTTTGGCTGTAATTGGTAGACATTTAATGAATGTGATGATATTTTTGACCCAAAATAACTTAAAATGCTCCAGGAATTTCCGACTGTCTCCTTGGATTTTACCAAAATAAAAACTGATAGCAACTTGCCCGGTCAGGCAGGCCACTGAGATCTTCACCTGCCTGACGGAGTAAGTTAGCTGCCCCGGGCAGTCCTTATTGTCATAGCCTGCCATGTCCACAGTTGGGGTGGCCGTATCAGTGTAGGAGACATGTCAGTGGTATGGGTGGATACATCAGTAGCAGGCTGATCACATCATACAAGTGGTTGCCAGGTAAGTATTATTGTGTCAGTAGGAAGTGTTTCCATGTCAGCTGCAAATGTTATTATGTCAGTAATGTGTGTTGTCATGACAATAGCAAGTGTTGTCATGTCAGTAGCAGGGGGTTATCGTATCAGCAGTAGGAACTATCATGCCAACACAAGGTGTAGTGTCAGTAGTGGTTATGTCTTCAGTAGGTGCTATTGTGTCAGAAGTAGCTGGTTGTCATGAACATATTACAGCTGTCACATCAGTAGTAGGGGTCATCACCTCATCAGTAGTAGGGGTCATCACCTCATCAGTAGTAGGGGTCGTCACCTCATCAGTAGTAGGGGTCGTCACATCAGCAGTAGGGGTTGTCACCTCATCAGTAATAGGGGTTGTCACATCAGTAGCAGGGGTTGTCACATCAGTAGCAGGGGTCGTCACATCATCAGTAATAGGGGTGGTCACATCAGTAGCAGGGGTCGTCACATCAGTAGCAGGGGTCGTCACATCAGTAGTAGGGGTTGTCACATCAGTAGTAGGGGTCGTCACATCAGTAGTAGGGGTTGTCACATCAGTAGCAGGGGTCGTCACATCAGTAGCAGGGGTCGTCACATCAGTAGCAGGGGTCGTCACATCAGTAGCAGGGGTTGTCACATCAGTAGCAGGGGTTGTCACATCAGTAGTAGGGGTCGTCACATCAGTAGTAGGGGTCGTCACATCAGTAGTAGGGGTCGTCACATCAGTAGTAGGGGTCGTCACATCAGTAGTAGGGGTTGTCACATCAGTAGTAGGGGTTGTCACATCAGTAGTAGGGCTCGTCACATCAGTAGCAGGGGTCGTCACATCAGAGGTGAGGGTTTATTAGGTCAAACAGACTGAAGAAGCTGCTTGCTGCCAAGTTCCTTGAGTGAATACTGCTCACTACATACTGAGATGGGCATAAATACCAGCTGCACACTTTCTCTGTGGTTGTCACCACTTTCTCTGTGGTTGTCACCACTTTCTCTGTGGTTGACACCTGAGCCAGACTCTTTTCGTGCAAAAGTAAGTGGAGATATGAGAAGGACTTTATCAGGTGAAGTAAAACTTTGGGTGAGAGGTAACAATTCCTCCACTTACTTTTGCACAAAAGGCATCTGGCTCAAGTCCCCACCACATGTACTCTGAACGAGACCAATGCATGATCTACAAATGTGCCCACAGTTGCTGAGGCAATGAAAACATTTCACACCATAGTTTAAATACAAAACAACAACAACAACAACAACAACATACATCCAAAACACAAAATGGTTGCATTCTCAGACAGCTCTGTGTAAAGGGTGCTACATACACTGCATACACTGCAAAACATTCACAAGCTGAGGAGACAAGCAAATCAACACTGCCACCAATAGATGAGCACAGTCATTCAGAGAAACAACACAAAACACACTCAGCCAATGCAACCAGCCACATTTCAAATAAGACAGACACAAGCGCAGAGACCTCAACACAGTCACAATTTACACAAACACACAATGCTGCACTCAAGAACTCACAAGGACACAGGTCCTAAAACAAAAATTCGCAAAGACACATCCATTCTGCCTGTAGTGTATACCACCACGACGTCAAAACAGAAAAGAAGAAGAAGAACAAATTGAAAAGAGGACAAAGTGAGCGTCACACAACAGGCAAAGCATGGCGTCAAGAGTGGGCAGCGGCAGTCTGCCTTTCACGGAATTTGCTGAAGGAGTATTTCTCGTTCACACCTTTCTGACCCAGTTCCTGCCAGATCTTGAGGCCGTGGTCACGGCGGTGCTTCTCCCAGCGCTCGTCGTCCGACTCGTGCGTCAGGTAGCGCACCCCGACCGCTGTTTCCAGAACACGCAGATCAGCCCACGTCTGGTAGTCCTGCAGACACAGAGCAGCCCCACCTGCAGCATTCACCGCAAACTCCTACCACTGGTCTATCACATCCTTCCTTCAACCACTGCCGTAACTGGCTATGCCATATGCTTCTCTGAAGATTGTTAGACTGTCACTTTTTCGTTGGTGGTCAAAAATTAATGGTAGTAACTTGGTAAGCACACCCACATCCTGAATTATATCTGGTTGCCTTTCTAACTGCTGACCACGATTATGCCAGCATGTAAACCATGGTGACTGAGAGGCCGCCTGGATGACAGACTAGAATCACTCTGAGAGACCACCCCTATGAGAGACCACAGTGGTGAGTGGCTACCCCCCTCTTAAGACCACCTTTTTCTCTCTCAAACCTTCCTCTCCACACAACCACGTGACCATCCCCTCTGCAAGGCATCCCCCCCTCTTTTAAATCCACCTTTGCTGGATGTTTACGGTGGTCTTAAAAGAGGTGTTCCATTGCACTGAGAACTCACAGGGATCCCCACCCCACCCCACCCCCCGGGTAAAAATGAAGAAAAAATATTTTACTGTATTACACCCAAGTATTTTATAGCAAGCTCACATAGTATTTGACCCTTTTTCTCACATCTGCTCACAAAAACAAAATGCTGAAAATCAGTAATCAGCAGTATACTTTGCACACAACTTTTGGCCCAACCACTCAGCAACTTTCAGATGAAGCCACTCATGCTGCAGCTGGAGTAAAGAGGTGCATGTGTGTATGTATGTGTGTGCGTGCGTGCGTGCGTGCGTGCGTGCGTGCGTGTGTGTGTGTGACCTACCTGAAGAAAGACATGCATGAGACACTTGTCGACAGTGAATCGCTTCCGCAGCTTGACTTGCAGGAGGTTGGTGATCAGATCAATGCCTGCAAAACAAACAGACAGGCTGCAGGAGATGTCCGTGTTCACCCGAAGATGTCCAGTGTGCCCTAAATATCAACTCAACAGGGTCTGAACTGAATGCCTCCTGCTGGGGGGGGGGGGGGGGGGGGGAAGAGGGAGATAGAGACAGGGAAGAAGAAAAAAACAGGTCTAATCAGGTAACTATGGATGAATCGTTTCTGAAACTGCAAAACTAGCCAGTAGTGGCTGACCACAGGCCAAAGCTGACAAAAATATTTGACATAAGGCAACCCCAGCTATCAAATGCACAGTAAATGAAGTAACGATTCTCTGCTTAGGCTGACCTTCCTGTGAGATCTCCTTCCAGGGGTTGGGGGGGTACATGAAGGAGGCGTTCTGTATCTGGTCACTGATCTCCTCATCCTCATTGAAGGGGAAGGTGCCGCTGAGGCTGACGTAGACCACCACGCCCACAGACCACATGTCCAGTGAGCGGTTGTAGCCCTTCCTCTTCAGCACCTCAGGGGCTGCCCACACAGCACACAGTCACTTCATTACCTCCTACACACAGCACACAGTCACTTCATTACCTCCTACACACAGCACACAGTCACTTCATTACCTCCTACACACACAGTCACTTCATTACCTCCTACACACAGCACACAGTCACTTCATTACCTCCTACACACAGCACACAGTCACTTCATTACCTCCTACACACAGCACACAGTCACTTCATTACCTCCTACACACAGCACACAGTCACTTCATTACCTCCTACACACACAGCACACAGTCACTTCATTACCTCCTACACACACAGTCACTTCATTACCTCCTACACACAGCACACAGTCACTTCATTACCTCCTACACACAGCACACAGTCACTTCATTACCTCCTACACACAGCACACAGTCACTTCATTACCTCCTACACACACAGCACACAGTCATTTCATTACCTCCTACACACTGCCCACTAATACAGAAGCAGGCACCTTAAAGGCAAGCACATGCCAGGACAGGAAAAAGGCAATCACACTGATCAGTTCACTGGAAGTGGAATCATGATCATGCTACATGGCTATTTAACCCCTTCCCTGTCAAACATTTGAGCCACAGGTGCAGTTTCCCCCCAACAACTGGTTTGGTTAAATTAATTTAACACCAAGTTTTTCTGAAGAGGTACCGGTGGGAACCAAGATCCCTGGAGTGTGGGGGAAGGGGAAAGGGGAAACTACCTAACGTTACTGTCACCACCACTGATTGGCTGCAGTCTGCACTGAGTGGTCTGTAGTCTGCACCGACTGGCTGCAGTCTGCACTGATTGGCTGCAGTCTGCACTGATTGGCTGCAGTCTGCACTGACTGTTCTGTAGTCTGCACTGACTGGCTGCAGTCTGCATTGTTTGGCTGCAGTCTGCACTGATTGGTCTGCAATCTGCACTGATTGGCTGCAATCTGCACTGATTGGTCTGTAGTCTGCACTGATTGGTCTGTAGTCTGCACTGATTGGCTGCAGCCTGCACTGATTGGTCTGCAGTCTGCACTGATTGGCTGTAGTCTGAGGTGGGGCACAGTTGCCAAAATGTTCAACAGTTCTGGGATGTATGTGGGGTCAGACACACTCTTCATTTCTACCGGCTCAGCAAGTCAGCCCATGGAATGTAACATGGGGCATTTGCTGTGTAATGTGGCAGCAGTTTTTGAACTACACACCTTGGTTTCTCTTTTTTCCATCACATGTGGGGAGAAGCGTCATTTCTCTTTTCCTTAATAACGGTGTTCTTAACTCACCAAGATAGGCTGGGGTGCCCACCACTGAACGGCGGAACGACTTCTCCCCGATGATGCGGGCAAATCCAAAGTCACACAGCTTCACCTGTGGCACACAATCAGACACATTCTGAGGACCGAGCACAGCCACCAACCCCACAACAAAACCTGCAGCAACTTCAAGTCCACAAACTTAGAAGCCAGTGAGAGTTCTGCCTTCTACCTTTTATCCTACAAACATGATCAAGATCAGCACATGAAATTCATCACATCACACTAATGAAGATAATTATATGTAAACCCATGGCACTGACAAGGACAGTAAGTACAACAATTTTAAGTCAACATATTTAAAACTCAGCAAATGGCAGTGCTTTTTGCCCTTCACAAGTGGAAAAGATCACCCAGTCAAATTTACCATGTCACTTTAATGAAGACTGCTGATGTGTTTGGGTGCAGGGATTTTTGTTTTCTTTCTTAGGCTTCTGATTTCATCTATTGTATGTATTTACGTGCTTTTTTTCTCATCTTTTTTGTACAGTGCATTGTGCATGAGATGTTGCATGACAGTAGGCTTGTTAATTTTACACAGTGCATTGTGCATGAAATCTTGCATGACAGTGTGCCTGTTAATTTTACACAGTGCATTGTGCATGAAATCTTGCATGACAGTGTGCCTGTTAATTTTACACACAGAGTGCATTGTGCATGAGATCTTGCATGATGGTATGTATGAGATCTTCCATGACAGCATGTGTGTTAATTTACAAAGAGACTGTGCTGAATAGATCCAAATGTACAAATGGTTAAAAAGAATGCTGTCATGAGACATGACAAAACTTGTGCAAACTGTCAGGGTAATCTGGCAGTCAGCCCAGTTTGTGAGTGCACTAGGTTGATTTGGTTATTTTGAAAAGCTGTAGCACACTGGTCTGAAGCAGTTTGTGAGTGCACTAGGTTGATTTGGTTATTTTGAAAAGCTGTAGCACACTGGTCTGAAGCAGTTTGTGAGTGCACTAGGTTGATTTGGTTATTTTGAAAAGCTGTAGCACACTGGTCTGAAGCAGTTTGTGAGTGCACTAGGTTGATTTGGTTATTTTGAAAAGCTGTAGCACACTGGTCTGAAGCAGTTTGTGAGTGCACTAGGTTGATTTGGTTATTTTGAAAAGCTGTAGCACACTGGTCTGAAGCAGTTTGTGAGTGCACTAGGTTGATTTGGTTATTTTGAAAAGCTGTAGCACACTGGTCTGAAGCAGTTTGTGAGTGCACTAGGTTGATTTGGTTATTTTGAAAAGCTGTAGCACACTGGTCTGAAGCAGTTTGTGAGTGCACTAGGTTGATTTGGTTATTTTGAAAAGCTGTAGCACACTGGTCTGAAGCAGCTGCAGCAGCAAGACTACCAACGCTACCAGTCTAATTGTGTTTCAAATGTTGACCTGTTGTTGTGTTTTGATTGTTGACCTGTTGTAAAATTAGGACTACTGATCCAGCATGTTACCCCACCTGTGGGAAGGCGGTCTCTGAGGACAGCAGCACGTTCTCTGGCTTGAGGTCACAGTGAACGATGCTCTTCGAGTGCAGGTGGCGCAGGGCAATAAGGATCTGAAAAGTCAAAGTTCAACACACGAGTCAGTCTCAACTGGGTGTTGTACCCCATATTGCACAGCATGTTTGGACCAGTTTCAGCAAACCCTTCAAATTCAATTCACCTTTTTCTCCAAATAATGTGGTCTGTGGACACTGTTTTGTGACTTTGCCTGACCAATGTACCCTGCCCTCAAAATACTGCACCATCAACGTAGCTCCTGCTGCTGCCACACTTAAGGCTTCACTGTGCTGAGAATGACAGTGCAGCATTAGGTATAGGTCCCCTCTGGCCCCTCCTCGTGTGATTTTGCTCCTTGTCTGTGACCTGAAAGCTGCCAAACTTAAGGCTTCACTGTGCTGAGAATGACAGTGCAGCATTAGGTATAGGTCCCCTCTGGCCCCTCCTCGTGTGATTTTGCTCCTTGTCTGTGACCTGAAAGCTGCCAAACTTAAGGCTTCACTGTGCTGAGAATGACAGTGCAGCATTAGGTATAGGTCCCCTCTGGCCCCTCCTCGTGTGATTTTGCTCCTTGTCTGTGACCTGAAAGCTGCCAAACTTAAGGCTTCACTGTGCTGAGAATGACAGTGCAGCATTAGGTATAGGTCCCCTCTGGCCCCTCCTCGTGTGATTTTGCTCCTTGTCTGTGACCTGAAAGCTGCCAAACTTAAGGCTTCACCGTGCTGAGAATGACAGTGCAGCATTAGGTACAGGTTTCCTGGCATCTGACGGAACAGCAAAACTACACATTTACAAAATATAAATACAAAGCTACAGAACTACACATGAATAATGGCAACTGAACTACACTTGAATAACACAGCAACTGAATTACACAAGACATAGTCCACGCAAAGTGACGCACAATGGAACATGAACCACACCCAGCCCCATGGTCCAAACAAAGTGATGCACAATGGAACATGAGCCACACCCAGCCCCATGGTCCAAACAAAGTGACGCACAATGGAACACGAGCCACACCCAGCCCCATGGTCCAAACAAAGTGACGCACAATGGAACATGAGCCACACCCAGCCCCATGGTCCAAACAAAGTGACGCACAATGGAACATGAGCCACACCCAGCCCCATGGTCCAAACAAAGTGACGCACAATGGAACCTGAGCCACACCCAGCCCCACTTCACAGCTGAGCTGAGCACTGCATGGATCCATCCTGAGCCAGCCACGTGTAAAGCACTATCACACGCTCAGCTTAGCAACTTTCACTAGCATAAATTGCCCCAATGTTGTACACAGACACCTGTAGAAATGTGAAAATGGTAGTGAGCTAGCCCACCTGGTAAATGAGGTACTTGGTGACGCGTTCACTGAGCCGTCCCTTGGGGCTGGACAAAATCATCTCCAGCATGTCCCCTTTCAGCTTCTCCATCACCACAAAAATCTGCACGGGCAACACAGTAGTCTGGTTGAACAGCTATGCAAAAACAACACACACACACATGTGCACCCCCCCACAAAGGTACACACACACACACACACACACACACTAACACACACATACACACACACACACAACATTCCACCACCACCCTGCACAAACACACCTGTTGTCTTTTCAGTATTTCACCTACTCTCTCACCTCTCCTGTACCTACCATTAAGAGATTCACACACATTCTGTCTGTTAGGATTGCAGGAATATCCAGTACCCATTACAACAACAACAAAAAACATGGAAAAGGCAACAGCTCCCCCCCCTCCCCTGATAACCTGCAGCAAATGACACACTAACTCCAACGACTCTCTGCATATGACACACTGGCTAACTCCAAACACTCCACATGCACATGACACACTGGCTAACTCCAAACACCACATGCACATGACACACTGGCTAGCTCCAAACATCCTACATGCACATGAAACACTGGCTAACTCCAAACACTCCACATTCACATGACGCACTGACTAACTCTACTCCACATTCACATAACACACTAACTCCACCCTACATGCACATGACACACTGGCTAGCTCCAAACACCCTACATCGCATGACACACTGGCTAGCTCCAAACACCCTACATCGCATGACACACTGGCTAGCTCCAAACACCCTACATCGCATAACACACTGGCTAGCTCCAAACACCCTACATCGCATGACACACTGGCTAACTCCAAACACTCCACATTCACATGACACACTAACTCCACTCTACATGCACATGACACACTGACTAACTCCAAACACTCCACATTCACATGACAAACTTACTCCACTCCACATGATACACTAACTCCACTCTACATGCACATGACACACTAACTCCAGACACTCCACATTCACATGACACACTAACTCCACACGCCACATTCACATGACACACTAACTCCACATGCCACATTCACATGACAGACTAACTCCACTCTACATTCACATGACACATTGATTAACTCCAGACATTCCACATGCACATGACATACTGGCAACTCCACTCTACATTCACATGACACACTAACTCCAAAATACTCCACATTCACATGACACACTAACTCCACTCCACTGGACACACTGGCTAACTCCATTCAGCATTCACATGACACACTGACTGCCCCCCCCCCTCCACATGACACACTGACTAACTCCACTCTACATTCACATGACACACTAACTAAACTCAGCATTCACATGACACATGAACTCCATTCTACATTCACATGATACATTAACTCCACTCTACATTCACATGACACACTGGCTAACTCCACTTTACATTCCCATGACACACTAACTCCAAACACTTGCATGCCATTCAAGTCTTCCTCCCCATTTCGTTCCACCTCCCACCCCCATCACCCACCCCTCCCCCTTCACCAGTCCCCTTGCCCCTCCTCTCTCTCCCCACCATTCCTTCTCCCCTTCATTCCCCACCCCTTAACCAATCCTCTTACCCCCCTCTCTCCCCACCATTCCTTCCCCCTTTCATTACCCCCCTCTCTCCCCACCATTCCTTCCCCCTTTCATTACCCCCCTCTCTCCCCACCATTCCTTCCCCCTTTCATTTCCCACCCCTTAACCAATCCTTGTCCTTGCCACCCACCCTCCTCTTGACCATTCCACCCCTCCACTTCATCCACCCACCCATCACCAGTACCCCACCCCCCCCGCTTCAACATTCCCTCCCCCTTTCCAAATTTATTTTTCCATACATATAAGAAGCAGGCCATACCCTCTCTGGAGTCTCAAACATCTGTTCAAGGTTGACCACACCAGGGTGATGTAGATTCTACAACACAAGAAGCACAGAGGCTGAGGAACGCAATTTCCAAAGCAACATGCAAACAAACAAACTCCCCTGGAGAGAAAGAAAACATAATTAAAACTTTTGTAATAAAAAATATAAAAAAAGAGGAAAAATCATCAAATCCCTCCACTCTTCCCAAATCTTTTTTTAATCACACAGGGCCAATGTGCATAAAAACCGATGGAATGTAATTCAGATCCCAACCTTTGGTACTGCTGTGTGACCAAATCAAAAAGGATCAAGAGACGGGGGGATAATTCAGACCTGACAAACAGGCCACAATGCATTTTTTCCCCATTTGTGTTTGGTAGTTTCTGCTCCATGAAAATGGCTTGTGGATGGAAATGTCAATGACTTCACAGTCACCCCCCCCCTCTTTGAAGCAAAAATAAACAACCCCCACCTACACCTGTTCCTCCCCTCACAGATTTTCTTAAAAGTTGGTTGTTGGTGTTGTTTCATTTAATATGTTTTGCAGTTTGCAATGAACTGACAGTATGACCTACATGGCTGACCTGGCATCAAAGAACCAACTCTCATGCAGACACCTGCATAATGCACTTCTCACATAGCCACCTGCATAATGTACTTCTCACACAGACACCTGCATAATGTACTTGTCATGCAGACACCTGCATAATGTACTTGTCATGCACACCTGCATAATGTACTTGTCATGCAGACACCTGCATAATGTACATGTCATGCAGACACCTGCATAAGACACTTCTCACAGACACCTGCATAATGTACTTGTCATGCAGACACCTGCATAATACACTTCTCACAGACACCTGCATAATGTACTTGTCATGCAGACACCTGCATAATACACTTCTCACAGACACCTGCATAATGTCCTTGTCATGCAAACACCTGCATACTGTACACGTCATGCAGACACCTGCATAATGTACTTGTCATGGAGACACTTGCATAATGTACAGTCATGCAGACACCTGCATAATGCACGTGTCATGCAGACACCTGCATAATGAATTGGCTGACACTGCGATGAGGTGAAGCCCTCTCTGGAAACCTGTCAGCTTTAAACAGTCAAGGAAACAATCATATTCTCACGTCCTTTCTTTATGTTTTAATTTTCTTTTAACTGTTCTGATGAACAGGAATCTGAGCCCGGCTCCCTGAGGAAAGCCAGCTGCAGGCGAGCCATACCACCACCCATCCTGAAAAGTCATTTATAGTGCTCAGCTCCTTGCATGGGCAGTGCCACCACACACCGACACGAGCAAAATGGTGTCAGGTGCTGCATAATTATGTGGGGACTGTCTTCTGCCATGATAAACTCCTTGCATTACAGCATCCACCATCCAGCACGGAGATAAATCCTCTGAAAACAGTGTCTGGCTGCCCATAACATGGCAGAGAGATAGAACCCCACCCTCCAGAATGGAGATAAATCCTCTGAAAACAGTGTCTGGCTGCCCGTAACATGGCAGAGAGATAGAACCCCACCATCCAGAATGGAGATAAATCCTCTGAAAACAGTGTCTGGCTGCCCGTAACATGTCAGAGAGATAGAACCCCACCATCCAGAATGGAGATAAATCCTCTGAAAACAGTGTCTGGCTGCCCGTAACATGGCAGAGAGATAAAAACAGTGACACACGCATCCTCTCACCCTATGGAATGCATTTGTCAGTGTGCAGGTGTGTGCACCAGGTGACCCCCACCCTGTTCAGCTGGGCAATGCTGGAGCAACAACAACTGCCCCAGGTGGGACTGAAACTTGCAACCTTTTAGTTCCTGGGGCCAGAGTCTTTACCGCTTGACCACACCACCTCCTCACAGATGATAGGGAGAAGAACATACCTGTAAAATGGCCACCTCTGTCTTCAGCTGCGCCTCCTGCTTAGTGGGGAACCGCAGCTTGTCAATCACCTTGATGGCGACTTCCCTGTTCGTCTTCCGATGGCGACCTAGAAACAGATGTAGACAAATACAGCTTGTGGTTTGGGAATACTAATTTGGACCTCAAATTTTAGCTGGGGGTGAGGGTGTGGTGCGGGGTTTGTGGGCTGATATGAAGATGCTTCCAATTCAAGCCAACAGGATGAAAACTGATCTGGAACATAAAGACAAATAACAATAGGCTACATATCTGGGAATATGTGCACAGAAAGGGATGGAAGAATCACAGCCTGACAGGGAGAGAGAGAGGGGAGGGGGTGCTGGCCAACAGACAAAGAGCTGAAAGGGAAAGAAAGGGAAAGGGAAAAAGGCAGAGAGGGAGAGAGCGGGAGTAAGTAACCTGGTGTTTTACACCCAGTCAGCCATTACGACTATACACGGCAAGTAGAGAGAGCAGGAGTGAGAGACGAAGACAAGTGCACAGTAAGTCCTACCTCCATAGACAATTCCAAACTGTCCTGAGCCCAGCACATCTTCAGGGAAGATTTGATACAGTTGAGAGATATCCACTTGCTTGTCTGGTGGGGATTCGCCATTTGGTGACACATTTTCTGAAATGACAGATGACCTTGACTTACATTCTGAGCTGAGCAGTAAGATTTGTTAAGCGCCACATTAACAACAACGTTCTATTTCTGTTGACAATCCATTCTGACAACACACCTGTACCTGAAGGATGCAGCCTGTACTTGCGGGATGCATACAGTACACGACAGAGCTTTGCCCTGCCCACCTCCCTGTCAAATAGTAACACATGCTGTTTCCTGACCTTCTCTTCATTTCACACACACACACACCAGTTGTCCTATTATTCCTCTTCATTTCACCCCCCCCCCCCCCCCCAGCTGCCTCATAATGCCTCTTAACCCCCTTTGCAGCATGGCATCCTTCACTACAAATCTCTGTCTGCTGCGGCCGCGACCTGCCCATGATGCCTCCACCTGGGGTGTGCAGATGGTCATCAGTTCAGTGTCCTGTTCTTCCCAAGGACAGTTAGTCTTGAGTTTAGTGTCCAGGTCCTTTCCTCAGGACAGATGGTCAGCAGTTCAGTGTCCTGTTCTTCCCAAGGACAGACAGTCTTGAGTTCAGTGTACAGGTCCTTTCCCCAGGACAGATGGTCTTTGGCTGAATGTCCTGGTTCTCCCACCAGGATAGTGTTGAGTTCAGTGTCCTGGTCCTTCCCACAGGACAGATGGTGTTGCACTGGGTTCCCTACCAGGCCACGTGGGTGGTTGTCAGTTCAGTGTCCATGCAGGATACTGACCCATGCTGTGCACTGTTTTGAGCTTGGTGTCTAAGTCCCTGGTCAGGTCATGGCTGCACAGACATCCTCTCATGTGCTCGCCCTCTCAGCACAGTGTACATGCAATGTCGGCCTGCTCCCTGCCAGCACAGTGTACATGCAATGTCGGCCTGCTCCCTGCCAGCACAGTGTACATGCAATGTCGGCCTGCTCCCTGCCAGCACAGTGTACATGCAATGTCGGCCTGCTCCCTGCCAGCACAGTGTACATGCAATGTCGGCCTGCTCCCTGCCAGCAGTGTGTCCTATCCATCCCCATGTCGGCTTCTTGGTGGCAGCGGAAAGGTTTCTGTTTGTTGAAGATTGTGTGAGACACATTACCTTAACTAACAATTACCTGTGGACTTGATGAACTGCACTGATCTGCATCTGAACCTGCAACAAAAGCTACGCCCACAATGTTACTTTTTATGACCAAACCCCATTTCCCTTTTTCAAAATAATAAAACAAATACCCCCCCCCCCCCCCCCCAACCTCCCTCCTACATGTGCATGCATCAATTTGCTGGTCCACACACACACACTGACAAACACTGATACACATACACTGAAACATACACTGACACACACATTGAGATACATACTGACACACACTGAGACACACTGACACACACACCGAGACACATACTGGCACACGCATTGAGACACACACTGAGACAGCCCAACACTTGGCCAACTGACCATCGTCCTTGGCATTGCTGGACTGTGGGGTGACGGGCATGAGGGCCTGGCGCAGCGCCTGCTCCCAGTGCCGGGCCTGCTCCAGGCCGCTGCCGCTCTCCGTGGATGCCACGATGTTGGAGTCCTCGTGGCCATACGTGATGTCCTCCCCCACACAGTATGTCAGTCCACCAGCCGTGTGAATCTCAAACACATGGGGCGCGCGGGAGTAGTCTGCCCCTTTCTGGGGCTTGGCAGGGTCGATTGTGGTAATACTGTCCAGAGGAATCTCCTGCAAGGGCAGGGGTCAAATCTCACTTGACATCGCCACTATTAAAACCTCAGTTTTCTGTCATTACCACAAGAATGTGAGAAAGCACAGCCCTCTCAGTCTTCTGTCTCTTATAAAATGTGGTATCAGAAAGACTCCAGCCATTTCCATAGACATGACCCAAGACAGCCTCCAATCCTGTCCTTCACTGTCATATCACCATCACAGTAAATCTAGAGGTATTTTCAAACACTGGACCATAAAAATGCTTATCTGTCTAATTCACAAAATGATTTCTTTTAGATATGTAAGACCACAGACAAATAATACCAGGAGAGAGAAGACAACAAAAATAAACCATGTAAACAATCATTAACCGCACCTTGTAATAGCGGCTTGATTTTTCATCCACATAAAGTGTGACTGCTTTAGCATCCAGCCTCCACAAGTGTCTTCTTCTCTGAAAATGTACAAGAGAAAAATAGAATCAGCTACAATATACCACGTCAGCAGGTGCCATGCAGGTGACT